>CM070774.1:3740000-4315481 GCA_036346955.1 Dipus sagitta
AACAAATCTGCAGACAAATTCCATGATTACTAGACCATGCTCCATCCAAAACTGTTACCTCCTGAGAAAGGGATCTCTAAATGGATGAAGAGTAACAACCAAAAGTTCTAATTGGACCCCAAACAGTTTCCTCTAGGGAAGCAATGTCCCTATGTGATTTGCCTCATCTAGTCCTCAGTTCAACCCATTGTCCAAGGCTAGTAGGGTCAGGGTCTCTCCCTCTTATCAATGTCTAATTCTCACAATAAAGTATGTGGCCCAAGATGTGGACCTATGGCTGGGAGCAGGCACAAGTCACAAGATTCATACCCATTTCTTCCCAGCATCTTTGTGTCCTCTGCACTCCAGACAACCACGCCAGGTGACCTGACAGCAAAGATGTCCTCAACAAGCTCAGCCCAGTGAAGGTGTACCAATTGAGAAGACCTAGTTAGAGCCACTTCTGGCAGAGATACACTCTTATCCCAGTGTTCCTGACATATCAGGACTTTCAACAAATCTCCCCTGAATGGATGAGTAAATGAAGGAATGGATATATCAATATGTTGATTAGCATTCTTGTAAATAATTTGTATCCACATTTATCTTCAATGACATGCAAATACTTTGGTTTTCCTTCCAGAATCCAAGGATGTGTATACACATAGCTGTTGTGAGGTCTTTGCCGCTGGGTTTATTTGTCATGGCAAAAGGTAGGGCTAGTTCTAAAACCACAGCCCGGCCATCGGTCACATTGTTACTGACAAGGTGAGATTTCTGGTAATTTCCATGACTACTTCTAAAACTTTAAGAGAACAAGGAATCTATTGCATGTAGGAAAGTTTTATGACTACCCCAATAGCAAATGAATTGTGGCCAGACCAAATTGCACCTGTTTCTACTATCTGGAAGCAGTGGCTTCAGCCATGTCACATGGACTGACACTTGCTGTGCTAAAAGGATGGTACTGAAGTACTGAGCCCAGGGTGGCTCACCAAAGCCACTCAAGGAAGAGACTGTCCACTGTCCTCAGGGAACCTGCTGCTGCCTTCTTGCAGGTCCCTTCCAGAGATCACATATCTACAGTGGGTCCTGGTGAGATGTGATTGCTCCCCAAGATTGTCCGCACACTCCCATGAAGGTGAGCCTGTTCATACACCCAGATTCTGTGGACCTGCCCATGATCAATAGGCCCAGGGAGGGATAGAAAGTTAATCCATTGATGTTCCTTTCTTGGGAATTTGGGAACAAAATTGGAATTCATGACAGAACATCCTCCCACCTTCCTCCAGGTCTAGACTTGTGCATCTGGTTTATGTGGGTCCTGGGGAATTGAACCTGGATTCTTTGGCTTTTCAGGCAAGTACCTTAACCACTAAACCATCCCTGCAGCTCGGATCTACAATCTGGAAGGCCCGGCAATGCAGACCCGTACTGTCTATGCCAGAACAAAGGAAGCCGGTGGGAGGGAGACGTGGGCAGGGAGGGAAACGCTGCAGGAAATAGCGTTCCAGTAGGGAGATTAGGAAAGAGCCCTTCTTCCTGGCCTGGAGGAATTCCTGCTGCTGCACTGATGGGCCTGACAGCCTCATGAGACCTGCACAGTGCTGCACTGTGGACCCACCAGCAAGCACCCTCATCTTCATCCAAACCAACCAACTGCGCACTCACGACAGCCAGTCTTCCCATTCAATAAAAGCTCAGTTCCCATGGAAACTGGGTTCTCCGAGCTCTGGAAGCCCCCTCCTCACTCAGGAGTCTGCTTTCTTCCCCCCTTACTCTAAAATAAACACTATTCTTTTAAAACACTTTCCTGCCTCCTAATTCTTTAATTGGCGAGGATAAGATCCCCGAGCACCCCAAGACACTCCCTGGATGATAACAGGAGGACTTTCTGAGTCCTCACAAGTCCAGTCACCATTGCTAATCACTCCAAAGGCCCAGCCGCTGCTGACTGCTAGGTGGCATTCCTGCTTCCTTACCAAAAAAAAAAAAAACCTTTTATTTCAACTAGTTGAAACCCTTAATTACTATAGAGTATGGCAATTATCCTTATTCAACATGTTTGTGAAAACATTCAATAAAGCTTCCAGCTAGAGCCGCAGCACCTCTCCGCAGTAGCCCCGCCTCCCTCTGGAACAGCTCTCCAGGGACATTGGTTGGTCCCATTGGCCATGACAGAGCCAGCCAGGGTGAAGGACAATGGACAGTCTCTTCCTTGAGTGGCTTTGATTAGGTACCCTGGGCTCAGTACTTCAGTACCATCCATAGCCCTCCTCTAAGTCCTGGGGGAATTCCTGAAGCAAGGATGCTTCTGACTGTCGCTGCTACCGTCTCACTGTCCTCTGGCATGTGTTCACACCCACCCACAGAGATGGGGACGCCCCACCTCTCCTTGTCACAGCTGAAAACAGAGGCTTGAGCCCTTTTCCTTGCTAACAATAGGGGGCAGCTTAGATGACCTTGACCAAAAGAGTTGGCTGGCTCCACCTTGATAGATTCTGGCCTGGTGGACCTCCAGGGCTGGTGACCCTCCAGGCACCAATGTGTATGAACTGGCTTCCTTACCTGTACTAGCTACATTGCAAATCATCACATGTGGCTACCATACTGACACATGGTACGTCACGGCACAAAGTTCTATCACACAGTTCTGCTTTCACAAATGATGCCCTTCCCATGTCTACCTAGAACCCAGCCTGGCCAAGGAAGTGAGAACTGAAGAGAACAAACCCAGACCCAGGGGAGGCCCTGTTCAAGAGCGTCAGCAGGTGGCCACTGTGCTGGGAGATGTCTCTGGGGGAGGGGAGGACCTAGCAGGTGAGAAGGTACAACATGGCCAAGCAGGGACTTCGCAAGAATTAAACGTCCACAAGGGGTGGGAATGGAGGCTCATCTGGGCTTAATGTATGTGCGGCAATCCCATGGTCTCTCAGCAGAGACTTCGGGGTGGCTTGGGTCAGCTAGTGTGTTAGGTAACAGCAAAATCGGCATGTGGATGTTGATCACTTCATCTGATTCTCTTGTCTGATGGGTAATTTAGATTACACTGAGTATCCCCACCACTGAGGGAAAGACAGAAATAATATGGGCTGGAGAGATGGCTTAGAGGTTCAGGCATTTGCCTGCAAAACCAAAGGATCCCAGTTCGATTCTCCAGGACCCATCTAAGCCAGATGCACAAGGAGGCGCATGTGTCTGGAGTTCATTTGCAGTGGCTGGAGGCTGGCTCTCTCTCTCTCTCTCTCTCTCTCCCTCCGTCCCTCCCTCTTTCTCTCTCTCAAATAAATAAATAAATAAAATATATATTTTTTAAAAAGAAACAATAAATATGAGGGACTTCAAAGGTTATAGAATCTTGCCTGTGGCCAACAACCTTGCCCTCATCTGAGACAGGACCAGGGAGACCCTGGTGTGCTCCTGGTCTCTGTGTTGCCAAGGGCTACAGCCACTCACCATATGCTGGCCCAGAGCTGGTTCTGGAAGGTGCACAGCTGTGGGCCTCCCTTACTGGCATCCATTTTCTTTTCTGCTAATAAGTGGGCCCTTATTTTTCTCCGAGGAAGTGGCACTTTCCACACTGACTGTCCATGAGGACACATTATTTAAGCTTGGCCCATAAATGGTTTCTAGCCCCCAGGAGTTAGATTAGAGATGGGTACAAGTCTGAATCTTGGCCACAAGAGGCAAGAACATCAGCCCAGGACTTTAGGGGAGGCACCGGGTATGACTGGCAAAGTGAAAATGCCAGGCTGGTAACATGTGAGCCGACAAATGAGGATCGTTCCTCACCATGTAGAAGAACTTGCCCACCATACAAGGGCAAGTGGAAAGACAGACAGACTGGGTGGCATCAGGTAATCCCTAATCAGCCACAGGTGCTGTTGCCATACCCCACAGACCCTCTGCTACTGCAGAAGCCAGTGAAATGGGAGATCCGCAGTTGAGAAGACATTGCTCTGGCCTCCTGATGCAGAGCCATTATCACAAAGGAGACAACTAGGGAGGAAGAGCGGGCACAGCCTCGGGGTCAGCAAGCCTGGGTTCAGGCCATCTGCAAACTGACTTTAGGTAAACAGTGGACACCTCTGGGCCTCACTTGGTTTAACTATCAAATAATCACCACAGCTGTCTTCCAAGAGGGTTTGTAGTAGTAGAAATCAAGTGTATGAAGTCTTGTGACCATGTTGGGTCTTTGGCTCAGGGGTACAGCATTTGCTCAGCATGCATGCTAGCCTGGGCTTAATCCCCAGCACCACAAAAAGAAGAAGAAGGAAGAGGAGGAGGAGGGGAAGAAGAAGAAGAAGAAGAGGAGGAGGAGGAGGAAGAAGAAGAAGGAGAAGAAGGAGAGAAGAAGGAGAGGAAGAAGGAGAAATGAATAAAGTCCTATGACCCAACAGATATTCAGAAAATATGTATCTGGTGTGAATGAACCCCAGCTGTGTTCTCTACCAGCTAAATGAACAGACATAAAAATCCATCAGTTAAACATCCAGGGAATGAATAGCCAGCCTTACAGATTATACATTTTTGTTTTTTTTTCAGACTGACTCATAATGAGTATGTCTATACCAGGGATGAAACAGACACCTTTGGGTTTTCCTGATAGTCATTGTCTAATTCACATGAAATAAGAAAGAAAAAAAATCTACCTATTGGGACCCTTTGAAGCTCTGAGCCATTGTGAGAAGTATTTTGTGTGCTAGCTAGCTCTCCCTGAATCCTCACCTCAACCCGTGAGGCGTACCTTTGCCAGGCTTGGACAATGGGAGACTTCGGTTCAGGGAAACAGAATAATTGGCTCCAGATCGTACAGGGAGGAGACAAAGTTGATCCCACAGCTCCTTCCTTCCTCACGCCCCCGTGCACTCACCGCCTCCCTTCCGCAGAAGGTCAGCCTTGTGCTTACAGACTCTGGCACTCAGTCAAGTAATAGCTGCATCCACCATCAAAGGCAAGGAGCGGGGGTGGAATTAAACTGCTGTGACTGCATCCGGGTACATCTATGAGGATGGTCCACAGGACTGAGTCCATTCATTCCCTCTCTTGCTCATTTACATTCATGGAGGAGTCCCTGAGTGTCGGCTGGTGGGCTGCTTTTGTAACCGAGCCTGGTCCTCCCAAACACAAGAGATCAAGAGCAGAGGGGCCCCCAGTTAGAAGAAGAGCCCCCCCCCCACAACTGGGAAGAAAGGCCAATCCAACCGCTACAAATGCATGTGCATAGCGTTGCCTGGCAACTACCAGGAACCAGCATCCATTGCCAAGGCTACCAGGGTGGGCTTCTGGGCTGGTAGGAAGACGGAAGGGCACAAAGTCACAACCATACAAGAAATGACATAAGCAGGCAAGTACCAGAGCCTTGCAGAATCTGCCTTGATCGCATTCTACTTTGAGGAATTACAAGACGCCACCGAGTTGTAATCAGCTCCCGCACCCTTGCTTGCTGCAGCTGTCATCAGTAATTACTTATTCTTAAATATGGAAGCAAAAATGAAGGAAAGCGATCACTTACGTGGCCTTGGAATCTTTGGTGAAGAAAACACACTCCCGTTTCTTGAAATTTGCTTGAATAAAATTCACCAAGTCCTGGAGGAAGAACATCAAATAACACATTACTACTTTATTCTCAGCCCCTACATGTAGGAACGAATACTAAGTACGTCCTAACCCTAGGCCAGATGGTTTTCATAGCATCTTTTGTTCGTTTATGCGTTTAGTGTATACCAAGTTTTTTTAACAACACACACAGTTAAATTTCTGTGACTAAATGAAAATGTTACTAAAAGTTATTTTGAGGGTTGAAGAGATGGCTTAGCAGTTAAGCACTTGCCTGTGAATCCTAAGGACTCCTGTTCAAGGCTCGATTCTCCAGTATTCACGAAGGCCATATGCACAAGGTGACATGTGCATCTGGAGTCTGTTTGCAGTGGCTGTAGGCCCTGGTGTGCCCATTCTCTCTCTCTCCCCCACCCCTTCTCTGACTGTCTGTCTCTCTCAAATAAATAAATAAAAATAAACAAAAAAAGTTACTTTGAGTTATCTTGTACATGAATGGCACCATCTGCATACGATGCATTGATTGGATGGAACATAAGCATTAGCAATAGAAGATGTGACAATGTATAATTTCCATTTCTCTTCTGTCTGGTATTTTCCAAAATCTTTTTCCATAGTTGTGGTTGCCCTCTGTAAGCAGCCTAAGTCTTTATAAAACAAAAATATCTCATGCTGGCAGAAGCAAGATGTTTGCAAACTACTTTAGGGCTGGAGAGATGACTTAGCAGTCAAGGCGCTTGCCTGTGAAGCATTTGAGTCTCCAGATCCCACATAACCAGACACATGGTGATGCAAGCACACGCTGCTGCACATGTGCACAACGGGGCACACATGGCTGGAGCTTGTTCACAGTGGCTGAGACCCTTGGCATGTCTGATTCCAAAGGCAGATGCTGGCTCAGGATGAGGGGAGACAGGACAAAGAGAACCACCAGGAGACAGGATCAAGGCGCACCCAACTGAGATGCCAGCCATGGCTCTAGAACGCAGACATCAGCTTCATTACCCATTCCTGAACACCAAGCACTGGATAGGGAAATTGGTGTTAAAAACATGAGGGTTGGGTGGCGAAGATTGCTCAGTGGGTAAAGCACTTACCTTGCAAGCATGAGGATGTGAGTCCCAGAGTCCTAAGGTCTGGCACATGCACACGCGCGCGCGCACGCGCACACACACACACACACACACACACACACAGTGGTACTCTGGTTGTATGTCCCCCATAGACTCAGGTGTTTTATTCACACTTCTAACTTGGATTTCCAGCTTTCTGGCTGAAAGAGGTGTCACTGGGGGATGAATCCTGGGATTCAGGCCTCAGGTATGTTTGGGACAGATCTGACTTCTAGCCTAAACATATGCAGAGCAGTCTGAGCTGGCCTCGAACCCACAGCCATCCTCCAACCTCTGCCTCCTAAGTGCTGGGATTAAAGGTGTGCGCCACCATGCCCAGCTGATGGATATCTTACAACAGAAATACAAATGCTGTGGAGATGGCTCAGCAGGTAAGAGAGCTTGCTGTGCAAACATGAGCACTTGAGGGGGCCTGATTTGTCCTAATTCGATTCCCCAGCACATACACAATCAACTGAGCATGGCCATGCACACCTGTAATCCCAGTCCCATGGGGAGTGAAGACAAGAGAGTCACTGGGACCTGATAGTCAGTCTGATTGAAAAACGGCAGGTTCAGTGACAGACTCTCAAGGAAACAATGCAGGTGAACAAACCAGGAAGAGGCCCAGCGTTCTCCCCTGGCCTCTGCATGCACACACACATGCATACATAATGCACACACCACCTCATACATTATACACAAACACATGCAAAAGAAAACCAAGAAATACTTGAAAAATGACACATAAATAAACATGATTATACATTATACAAAAATAACTCATGGGGCTGGAGAGATGGCTTAGTGGTTGTGGTGGTTTGAATAGATGGCCCCCAATATATTTGGTTCTTTATTGTTTGTAGTTTGCATCTGCAGCCACCTGGCTGGAGGCAGTGTCACTAGGTGGATCTTAAGGTGTGGTGGTGGGTTTCAGATTTCAGTCTAAAGATATGTAAAGTGTGCCTAGCTGGAGTTCCTGAAGTGTGCTGTGGCTTTTGGCTTTTTGGCTTGTGCTTCTTTCTCTCTGCTTGGACCTGTGAAGGCAGGCCAGCTTTTTCTGCCATATGGAACTTCCCCTGGATCTGTAAGCTTCAGTAAGTATCCCTTCCTCCATAACTGTGCCTGGTCTGGAAGTTCATCTCAGTGAATCTGAAGCTGTCTGCTACAGAACTTGGTACCAGAATTGGGGTGAGATGAACCTGACCATGTGGATGTTGATCTTTTGGAACCTTTGTTTTGGAGGAATAGGCATGGACTTGGTGCTTGCAACTGAAGATGTCTTCTGGAGTGGTAAGCCAAGTTTTATGGACTATTCTGATGAGAGTCTGAGAATGCTAAGTGCAGACAGTATTGAACTTCGAGGCTTGGCTTATGAGCTTTCTAAGGGGAAGGAAAGACTGCAGAGGACTTTTTTGGAACTGGGCTACTGGCATAAGGGCTGGCTGCATCCTGCTGCCCAGGTCCAGAGAGTTTGATCAAGGTTAAATTTGTAATGGACTGATGTGCTTGGCTAGAGATATTGGACTGAGAGATTTAAGATTTTAAGCTGGAAAACCTCATGCAAGTTAAAATTACAGGCACTGAGACTGGTTTTAGGTTACTGAATCTGCTACTGTCAAACATATTAGCAATCTTAAAGGAAGATGGTCCAATTGCTTTACCATGGAAAGGATGCCTGAGGAAAGACTATCATAGAAATGCAAACACTTTTGGAAAGAGTTGACTGGAGAAGGAACCTGCTTTTCAAGGTTATGATTTATTTTGTCTGTGAATTAAGAATATGGCTGTGTCCTGCACACCTGGTATTGGTTCCAGAAGCATGAAAAATGTGAGCAGTGGTCGTGAATTGCACACGGTACCAGGAGCTTCCACTGAGATGTGGCATGAGGTAGGGCCTGATGCCCTGATAGGCTGAAAGAGCCTTTGGAAGATGGACCGTGGTTTGCATGAAGACCTGAAGATGTTTTGTATATACCAGGACAATGCAAGGGCTACCATAGAGTGCACTATTGGCCTAAGATGGAAGTGTTCCCTGGCTACTCTGCCCAGCTGGAGGGGCAGAATTGGAAAATCTGGAGACTGTCAGTTCCTGCTTGTATTGAACTTGAACTGCAGCAGTTTGATGTTTGTTTGATGGTGGTTGAGTTTGCATTGTTTTAGTCTCTCCTTGATATGCCTTATACCAGTTGAAAATGTTTACTCTGTGCCTTTATATGTTAGAAGTTCCTTGATTTTACAGGTCTTAATATCTTAAATTGGTCAAGACTGTGCAGACCTTTGAAATTGAACTGAGTACAATTTACAATGTGTGATGGTTATAAATCTATTGGGGGTCAGGGGCAGAATGTGGTGGTTTGAATAGATGGCCCCCAATATATTCAGTTCTTTATTGTTTGTAGTTTGCATGTGTAGCCACCTGGATGGAGGCAATGTCACTGGGTGGATCTTAAGGTGTGGTGGTGGGTTTCAGATTTCAATCTAAAGATATGCAAAGTGTGCCTAGCTGGAGTTCCTGAAGTGTGCTGTGGCTTTTGGCTTTTTGGCTTGTGCTTCTTTCTCTCTGCTTGGACCTGTGAAGGCAGGCTAGCTTCTTATGCCATTTATAGAACTTCCCCTGGGTCTGTAAGCTTCAATAAATATCCCTTCCTCCATAACTGTGCCTGGTCTGGAAGTTCATCTCAGTGAACCTGAAGCTGTCTGCTACAGTGGTTAAGGCACTTGCTGGCAATGCCAAAGGACCCAGGTTCAATTCCCCAGTACCCACATAAAGCCAGATGTACAAGGTAGCACATACATCTGGAGTTTGTTTGCAGTGGCTAGAGGCCCTGGAGCACCCATTCTCTCTATCTGCCTCTCTCTCTACTAAATAAATAAATAAATAAAGTCATGAAACAAGTACTAAACAGAACACTGAGAGTTGATCCTTTTAAAGAAGGTAGATTGGCCACCAAATAATCCTAACAGCCACAGTGGTGTTATGTCAAGTGGCCACAGTGTGGACTTACAGTGTCACTGTAGGACACGTCTGTGCTCCGTGACACACTGGAGTACAGGGTTCGGGTGCTTCCCAAAGCACCATTCCTCCTGCTTCTCATGCTGAGCCTGGCTCCCTCGAAGGACATCTTGCCTGTGGAGATTCAGGAACAGGTGTGGGTTACAAACAGTAAAAGAGCTTTCCGCAAAGCGTTGTCCCAGAGCCCCTTTCGTCCACCCTCCCCTGTCAGCCTTGTGCAGTGACCCATGCTCCATCTGGCCCACAGCCCCACTGTGCCCTGCCTCTGTTACTCTCCATCTTTGGGGACCCAGCTGTCATTTCCACCCTTAAGCACCATGTGGTGGTTTGAATGAGAACGTCTCCCATAACCTCATGCCTTGCTGGAGGAGGTGTGTTGTTAGAGGTGGGCTTAGGGGTGTCACAGCCAGCTCTTCCTTGCTAGAGTTCAACTCATTCTCCTTCTGCTGTTTTCCACCTGCTGTGGCAGAGGTGATGCCCAGCCTCTGCCCATGTCAGGCTTTCCTCTGCCATCAGGGAGCTTCCCTCAAGACTGTAAGCCAAAGTCAATCTTTTCCTCCCATCAGCTGCTTTTCAGGTGTTTTGTCCCAACAATGTGAAACTATAACACACAGTGTCTTTCTTTGTCCTTCATGCCTGGGTGCCACAACCCATGGGGCCAGTGTGCACAACAGTATATTACAACTGAGAGTTCCAGGATGAAAGACTGCCTGACCCACCCCAGAGGGCCACTCACAGAGCTTGCATTAGCAGCCTCCTACGTTCAGGATACCAAGTGGCTAGCATCTTGTGTCATCAGAAGACATCGCCATCAGGTGGAGGAGGGATATTGGCTCTGATCAAATCAAGCAAGACCTGAGGGCCACCATGCCCCAGACGTCTCTGGGACTCGGAAGCAGGGATGTGAGCCCCAGGGACATCCAGCCCTTCTCCCCTGGGCTCTGGAACACATCATCTGCATGGGCATCAGGAAGCGATGGCGGGTTCTGCTGTCCTCACCCTTCTTCTCATGATAGCATTTTCATCCTTGCTGCCAAAGGCCCTCCCTGCTTCTTCTAAACTCTAACCCCCATCCCAAGCTCCTGGCAAAAGCCACTGACCAGACTACTTGACCTTCCCAGGACACCCTGACATCCCATAAACACAGCATTTCTAAAATCACTTCATCATCGCTCCCAAAAACCTGTACACTCCTCCCCAGTGTTCCTGTGTCCAGGGACCACACTTCTTCCTTTTGTCCCCACCACATACATCTGGATATTCCTCCTACTCCCTCCTCCTGAGGCTGTGCCATTGTCCACAGTTTCCACCTGGGCCCTGCCATCCTCTCAGTCTAACACCCACCTCCCTTCCCTCCATATCCTGCCCCTACCCTGAGTCCCTCCTCTCCCATCCGCAGCCCCACTCTCTAGGGTCCTCTTATCCCCAGACCCCTCCACCCAGTCCATCACCTGACCACCTTCCAGGGCACAGCTCATGCTTCTTTTCTCTAGGGACATACCTCACAAAGCCCAGACTGGGACAGATGTCTGATCAGTTCCCATGGCACCCTTTACCTGATACCAAGCCATCCCGTCAGGACTCATTGAATGATCCCTCTGACCCCTTTGGGCTTGCTGAAGCCAGGACAGCATATTTCTTGTTCATCCCTAGACGTCCAGGGCCTGGCATTGTACGTCACTATAACAATGCACACACACTGAGTGAGTCATTTGAATAAGTCACTGCCTCCTCTCAGATCCTCTAGAACCACCTCCATGTTGCTTCCTATAACCTCCAGGTAGACAAGTCTTTAGGAAGTAGAGCAGACCCGCTGCCCACATGCACTCTGACCCCTAGCCCCGTGGCCCCGACCCGTCTTCATCCAGACCGGCCATCCCACGCTAGTCGCAGATTCCCCAGAGTCACAGATGCTGGGCGCTTCTTTAGAACCTGCTTGGAACGAGTGGCCCAGACTGGTTAAAACCCTGTGTGCCTCTTTTACTTCATTCCCCAGGCATTTCAGAGAAACGCTTGGAGTATTAATTGGTACTTTACATACATTATCGTGAAACCACAAGGCAATCCTGCAATGCGTTCTCGATGCCTCCCATACAGCAAATTGCTCTTGAGTGGGGCAGGAAGTGGTTTCATGTGCCTCAGAATGAAAAATCGCTCATTTCCTTGCAGAGGGAAAGGTGTGTTTGGCTTTTAAGTCACATCTCCACCAAACAAGACTTGAGAAAGCCATGAGGACATGCAGGAGGGTGTGATAGCGTGCAGCCAGCATCCCTGGCCTGCTTCTTCTGGGCACTGGATTCTTTCTCACCAGCTGCCTGTGGCTGGGGCATTCCCACCTACTGAGCCCCGGAATCCTTGACGACAGCGTCTTACGAACACATGGTACAGGTGCGTGGGTTTATTGCCCCTCTAGATGCACCCTTTCAAGGATTTAAGGTTCTGGTGTGAAAGAAGCTAGACCTTTGGAAGACAGAAAGCCCAAGAAAAAAGGCTGGAAGAGTCTCCCAGGGACCTGGGGAGTGAGTGAGAAGAGGGACCCAGGGGACCCACAGAAATGGGGTAGCCAAGGATGGGACGCTCCCAAAGGAGCAGGGACTGGGAAGTCTGGCTCAAACCAGGAAGGAAAGACAGCTGAGCTGCACCAGGAAGGGATCTGGCAACTGGCCCCATGCAAAGAGAAAGGAACACAAGTGCACCCAACATCCAGTAACCCCAAACCCACCAGGAAGACGGGCGAAGCACTAGAACACAGACCCGTCACCCTGGAGCACAGACCTCTAATCAACACAGAGATTTCTCAGCCTCAGCAGTGAGCCACCAAACAGGAGTTCTACACAAGGCATATTGTATGTTGGGAGCAGGGGGGTGAGGGGCAGACCCTCTGAGATGAGAGGATGGGGAAAAGCTGCTCTGGCAAAGCCTCTTATGATAACATGGCAAGCATCTAAAATGACTATTACTGGCTTCGGAGAATCCAAATAAAAGAATCAGAAGCACATTAAAAAGTTACGCTGGGCCGGCCATGGTGGCACACGCCTTTAATCCCAGCACTTGGGAGGCAGAGGTAGGAGGATTATCGTGAGTTCAAGGCCAGCCTGAGGCTACATAGTGAACTCCAGGTCAGTCTGGGCTAGAGCGAAAACCCTACCTTGAAACCCCCCCCCAAAAAAAAAATTATACTGGGAAGATGTTCACTGCTGGGAAAACTGGAAACAACCTACATTTCCACCACTAGAATGTTCCTCTCAGAACACAAAGGCAATGACCCACAAAGAGTGTAGATCAATGCCCATGAGAAAACTGTTGGGTTTATTGTGAGTAGGAAGATAGTGGAGGGCAAGCAATCATAGTAGTTAACAATTCTGATTTAGAGGTCTGGTTTACCCACTAAGCCGGCAGCCTTGAATAAGAGCTTCCTGACACAGCTTCCCTGTGCAGGTGAGTCAGGTGGCACACCTTCAGGCAGGCAGTTGTCAAATGCCTCACATGTGATATTCACAGCACACGGGTATGGTGCATCCAGGCGTTACCATCACTGTGTGGGTCACACGTGATGTTCACAGCACACGGGAATGGTACATCCAGGCATTACCATCACTGTGTGGGTCACACGTGATGTTCACAGCACACGGGAATGGAACATCCGGACGTTACCATCATTGTATGGGTCACACGTGATGTTCACAGCACACAGGAATGGAACATCCAGGTGTGAAGCATCACTGTATGGGTCACACGTGATGTTTACAGCACACAGGAATGGAACATCCAGGCGTTACCATCACTGTATGGGTCACACGTGATGTTCACAGCACACAGGAATGGAACATCCAAGCGTTATCATCACTGTATGGGTCACACGTGATGTTTACAGCACACGGGAATGGTACATCCAGGCGTTACCATCACTTTATGGTTAACACGTGATGTTCACAGCACATGAGAATGATACATCCAGGCGTTACCATCACTGTATGGGTCACACGTGATGTTCACAGCACACGGGAATGGTACATCCAGGCATTACCATCACTGTATGGGCTGAGCAGGGCTAAGAGTGCTTCTAATTTTGTTCTTTGACTTTTTGTTATTTTTTTTTCAAATTAAATATATTGCTTATGTCATCTGGGAAATATCTTTACTAAAGGGGAAACTGTCTTGAGGCCAGGCAAGGTGGAAATAGCCAGCAATCTTTTAGTAGATGGGAAGTGAGAGAGTCAAGACAGACATGACAGAGATTCGGGTCCCCCGGGTGTGTGGGGAGGGAGAGCCAGAAGAAAGAAAGCAGTGGCTGATCTGTTCGCTCTAGAAAGGTGACCTCAAGTTTGAATCTTAGGTAAAAACAATGCGAGAAGACGGGGAGAGATCAAAGTTCAGGTAGATATTAGAATATAACAATGTTAAGAATAACAGCAAAGAGACCAGAAGGAGTTTTGTAGGGTAGAGGGGAACGATGAAAACTAAACATAAAGGAACACAGTCACCAAGGGCGTGCGACATACTAATGAGAAACTCGGGAGTTTCTGAAAGCTTTCCTGGGCATGGAATCAATTTCCATCTCTCACCGTCATCTCACCCCTACTGGAAAACACACCCTGCAGGTCTGTCTGAGAACAAAGCTTGGTGGCCATACCATGTGGGATCCCAAGGGCTCAATCAGCTTCTAGGGATGTGACTTTAAAAGAGGGACCCTCAGGGTCTCCCTGCAGCAAGCAGCTCAGGGATCCCTCTCCATGTCAGGAGCAGAGCTGCAGTCATAGTTATGTATCTGTATTTCTAGAAGTTTCCTACTGGGTAAGGAAAAACAGCTGGGAATGTCTGCCCTGGAGCCATTGGTCCACTCTGCACATTTGCACTGAACACTCAACTGCCAACTGTATGGGCAGCCAGAGACTTCTGCAGGTTTTGGAATGGAGGAGAAGCCGCTTAGCACTCAAGGAAAAGTAAATTTACAGGTGCTTACCAAGAACAGAGCTCTAAAAGCTAAAGTCGGTGAACTTACTCATGATAGCCTGATCAATAAGTGGGAACTAGGCTTGCACACAGAACTTGGAAAACAGTATTCCTAACTCCAACATGACATGATATAACCATGATGGATGCTCAAATTCAAAACCTCACCAAAACACACACACACAAAAAAAGTCTCACTCTTTCCATAGAGTCAGTTTTGCAGTATTTGGTTTTACCATTAGAAGAGGTACTGACTTGGGCTGGAGAGCTGGCTCAGCAGTTAAGGTATTTACCTGCAAAGCCTAACAACCTGAGTTCGATTCCCCTGTACCCATGTAAAGCCAGATGCACAAAGTGGCACATGCATCTGGAGTGTGTTTACAGTGGCTAGAGGCCCTGGTGTTCCCATATTCTCATTCACTCTCTCTGTCTCTCTGTCTCTCTCTCTTTCTCTCTCTTTTTCTCTCTCTCTTTCTCTGTCTGTTTCTCTCTCCTTGCAAATAAATAAAATGTTTTTTAAGAAAGAGGAAGTGCTGACTTTCTACCATAATGTATTATGCTTAAAAGCACGGGTTAAGTCCAAGGCTTTTGTACTTAACTTCAATTCTATATAAAAGTATATAAATCATGGAACTCTAGAGAGGACTAAGACAATGAAGCCAAGAAAATGACAGTGCCTGGGTGTCCCACAAAGCTGAATGGTGGCATGGGATGAGGATGGCTTTGTGAGCCTCATAGCCCCATGCATTGTGTGATTTCACTTCTAAGACACACGTTGAGTTGGTGATGAGTCAGGAAAGCTCTGAGATCATCCATGGGCCAGAGATTCAAAAGTTCACGGAGAAATGGAAGGTGTATTTTTCTTAGAAAAATACACGTCAAGAGGAATTCAAATAAACACATAAACATCTACTAATAAAGAAAATTCTTGATGGAGGAGGGCTATCCTGATACAGAAAACATCCGAAGCAAGGGTTTGGAATCTGCAGACGCAGAGACCGGGGCCCCTACTGATGACCAACGCAACCTCCTAAGTCACAGCGCCCATAACTAAGACTGTCCTCAGACCCATAGGGTTATTATGAAGGTGGCACAAGGCACAAATGCAAGAGTTTACCATTCCCACCACACTAATGTTAGGACCTTCTAAGAACAGAAAAAAAGGGGGGATATATGAGGAAAAAGAAGGTGGCAGGAAGGATTAGTGGTGCCTAAATTATGGAGAGAATTAAATGCATATTTGCATCTCAAAGGACCAGAAATAGTCCCAAGAGGCTAGATGTGGGCGTCTGAAGAAGTGGCGGTAGAGCCCGTGAACAGAAGGGCCCTGCGAACGCACACAGGAAGCGGCCCTCGGGCTTGGTGAAAGTGGCCATTAGTAGGATGTGGCTCCTTGCAGACCTCTGGGCTAAGAGTCTCCATCCTTCACCAGCTGTGGGCCTGAAGATTCCTTCAGGTTTCAAACACCTGGGCCTCCCCAACATGGTGGCTTTGTCTGTGTGGGCCTCTCCAACTTTATCAAAGCACACTGAGAAGGCAATGAGAAGACGCTAGAAAGACAAACACACAGTCTTACCTAAGCCAATCACGAAAGCAAAACCCGTCATCTGTGACTTAGTCTGTTGGGGTGGCGGGGAGCAGATCTCTGGGTCCGCACGCAAGGAGGGGGACCACGTGGCAGCGAATGCCAGAATGTGGCCATCCCTGGGACTTGCCTGCCACCACACCGTCCAATGCTCTAGCCTTGTCAAGCCTGACTGGCCTGCACAAGATGGCTACGGTGGCCATAAGACCAGGAAATGTAACATGGGTTCTACGGAGTCAAAGTCAAACCAGGACTCAGAAGACACTGGATTCAGCAGACATGTTGGGGGCAATCTTGGGGTTGACTGTAGGGAAGAGGGACAGAAGTGACAGGGAAGCTTCCTCCTCACTGCACACCTCTAAAGCAGGGATGGTTAGTGTTTGCCAGCGCCTGGGGTCGCCGTCTCGAACACTCATCATCCCGCCTCACTACAGTGGTCAGTTTCATCTGAGTCGAACCTATGTTGCTATGACGAAGCTGTTCTTTTTAGATTCCATATTTTTACCTCTGAAAGCAAATTTTATCTTCATGTTCATTTTCTTTTTTCTTTTGTTTTTATTGACAACTTCCATAATTATAGACAATAAACCAGGGTAATTCCCTCTCCCCTTTGCAACTCCACTCCCATCATACTCCTCCCCCCTCTCGATCAGTTTCTCTTCTATTTTGATGTCATTTTTATTTCTGTCCCTTCCACTCTCATTGACTGCCAGCTTCACTGGCAGGCATGGGCCATGTGTCTGACTTGTCCACCCTGGATTCATCTTTCATCAGCAGAGACCAGCAGATGATCTCAGTGGAGCACACTGGAGAGCATGCATGTTAGGAGACCAGAATCTGTGTGGGAGGTCTGTTCAGTGAAGTCACATGTGGAGAACGTGACCAGTGCTTTCCCCCAACGTGACAAGCATGGTCCCATTTTCACTGGATTTCAGATCCTGTAAAGGAAACCTCTGAGGACTGCCTCTTTGCTGTTCTTTCTGTCCCACAATTAATGTGTTTTCCCTTTTTCACAAGTGCTAATATTTTACTTATTCTGTCTAGAAATGGGTCTGAATTTTTTTACATTGATCATAAACTCTTTTACACACAAACCCAAGTTTGTTAAGTTTTCCTGAAAGTGTGTTGTTTCTTTATTTCTGACTACAGTCTCCCCTGGGCATGCGTCACACAGGGTTATGCTTCTCCGGGCTCGTGAAGGGTGTTGAAGGCAGTTGTGAAAAACAGAAAGGAAGACAGGAGTCATCAAAGAGATCTCCTGGCCTGTCATAACTTCCAGAGGAATCATAGAAGAGATCCCCTGGCCTGTTATGACTTCCAGAGGAGTCATAGAAGAGATCCCCTGGCCTGTCATGACTTCCAGAGGAGTCATAGAAGAGATCCCCTGGCCTGTCATGACTCCAGAACCAATGCTGGTCCTCACTTCTAAGGAAGCCTGTACTCGTCAGAGGTGGCAAAGACTGGCATCATCACATGGGCCAATGCAAACTGGAGAGAGCACTTGAGGTGTGTGCCCTGGAGGACAGTCCACAGAGTTTGTGCGGTGAGTGATTCCAGCAGGGAGCCAGGCAGGCCAGGCATAGGGAACACTGAACGTAAGGCTCCAAACCCGAATTTCAACCCATCCAACAGAGAATGGAGGAAAGGGCCTCCTTGGTCCACACTCCTTGGAGGCCTAGCTGTAGCCATGGCTGGTGGAGTTACAGAGAGCATAGGGGAGTTATCATGGAAGGAGCCGGCCTTTCAGAAGACGATGTCCCACATGCAGGAGACATGAGCAGAATAAATTTTCCTTAATCTAAGCAATGATTAGAGCCCTCAACAACAAAAATCAAAACTCCCACTGGGTCTGATACCAGAAAATGAATGGCTTTTCTGGTGAAGTTAAGTGTAACAATAAACATCAAACTGTGCAGGCGATACAGCAAGAAAAAAAACATGAAGGATGGAAAGCAGGCTGACAGCAAACTTCTCACCTCCCTATCTATTAACTAGCTAGGAGAAATGGGGCTGCAGCTGTGGCAGGCAATTGTAATCTAAGAATTCCATCCTCAGCCAGTCCAGTTTGGCTGCAAGAAGAGCTAAAGGAAGCAGTGGTGTGAGAGATGAGAGAGGAGACTGACCCAAGCCACCAAGTCCAGTTCTAGATGCATTCAACGAGGATGGGAGTGGCAGGTCTAAGTGGAGCAAACATAGCAGAATGAGTTTATTTGCAGTCTAAACGTTTATGTTTTATCTCAGTGAACAAACACTGAAGAAACAAAAATAATTTGTAATTCAAAGAAAGGAACCAAAGAGAAAGAAGCAAGCAGAGGGTAAAACAAGAGTCTTGGATGAGGAAGCTTCATCTATCCTTTTTTTAAACTATTTAATTTATTTATTTATCTATTTGAGAGATAGATACAGAAATAGGCAGGGAGAGAGAGAGAGAATGGGCCCACCAGGGCCTCCAGCCAATGCAGATGAACTCCAGATGTATGTGCCCCCTTGTGCATCTGGCTTACGTGGGTCCTGAGGAGTCGAACCTGGGTCCTTTGGCTTTGCAGGAAAATGCCTTAACTGCTAAGCCATCTCTCCAGCCCTTTATCTACCCTTTTTAAGGTCCATGGGGGAGAGAGGGTGCTAGAGATGGAAGCCACATCTTGCTAGCAGACAAATAAAAGGGATGAACGTGATCACTTACAAGGCCCACAGCATCCATCAAGGAGCATCAAACCCACATTCCCTGATACAGAGGACAGCATGAAAGGTGGGTGTGACCTTGAAGGGCAGCACAGATAGGACACTCCACTTGACCTGAGTGGATGGTGACACAACTCTATCTTGCAATAAAAACTGTGCACACCAGTGAGTGAGTGAAAGACTGGAGGAATCTGGGTAAATTCTCTAGATGGTGCCCGTGTCTGTCCCTTGGTCATGTATAAGCTGGCAGAAGCAGGTGATGTTACCAGAGAAGGAAGAGCATTTCAGGGCATGTGGAGCATCTCTGAACTATTTTTTTAACTTTCTATAAAATTATAATTACTTCAGAATAATAAGTTAAAAGAAAAATGAGGAGCTGGGGAGATGGCACCATGGGTAAAGTTGTTACAATGCAAGCATGAGGACATGAGTTCAGAGCATCAGCACCCACATAAAATGCCAGACAGGGTGGCACATTCTGAGAGGTGGGAAGAAGATACAGGGAGATCCTAGGGCTTGTGGGCTAGCAGGTCTATCCACATCAGTAAGCTCTAGGTTTAAGAAGACTGTTTCAAAGAACAAGATACAAAGAGACTGAGGAAGACTTCTGACATTGACCTCTCTCCACACACATACATATACAAACATATTACATATACCACATACTCACACAAAAATGTGTATGCCAGCACACCACATATCATAAGGAGAATAATCCCTGACACAACTGTGTATTATCCATAGAAACACTCTGTGTAACACCTACAACACCTGCCATGTAACACCTACAACACCAGCCACATAACACCTATGAAACCAGCCACATAACACCTACAATACCAGCCATGTAACACCTATTACACTAGCCATATAACACCTACAACAGCAGCCACGTAACACCTACAACAGCAGCCACGTAACACCTATGACAACAGCCACATAACACCTACAACACCAGCCATGTAACACCTATGACACTAGCCACATAATGCCTACAACAGCAGCCACGTAACACCTATGATACCAGCCACATAACACCTACAACACCAGCCACGTAATACCTATGACACCAGCCATGTAACACCTATGACACTAGCCACGTAACACCTACAACAGCAGCCATGTAACACCTATGACACCAGCCATGTAACACCTATGACACCAGCCACATAACACCTACAACACCAGCCATGTAACACCTATGATGACAGCCACATAACACCTACAACACCAGCCAAATAGCAATGACAACACCAGCCATGTAACACCTACACCAGCCATGTAACACCTACACCAGCCATGTAACACCTACAACACCAGCCACATAACACCTACGACACTAGCCACGTAACACCTACAATAGCAGCCACGTAACACCTATGACACCAGCCACATAACACCTACAGCACCAGCCACATAACACCTATGACACTAGCCACGTAACACCTACAACAGCAGCCATGTAACACCTATGACACCAGCCACATAACACCTACAACAGCAGCCATGTAACACCTACAACACCAGCCACGTAATACCTATGACACCAGCCATGTAACACCTATGACACTAGCCACGTAACACCTACAACAGCAGCCATGTAACACCTATGACACTAGCCACGTAACACCTACAACAGCAGCCACGTAACACCTATGACACCAGCCACATAACACCTACAACACCAGCATGTAACACCTACACCACCAGCCATGTAACACCTATGACACCAGCCATGTAACACCTACGACACCAGCCACGTAACACCTATGATACTAGCCATGTGACACCTACAACACCAGCCACGTAACACCTATGATACTAGCCATGTGACACCTAAAACACCAGCCATGTAACACCTAGAGTCCAGCCATGCAACACCTACAAACTAGCCATAAGACACAGCACCACACACACAGTGTGACTGTTGCCCACAACATCGCAAGTGTGAGTTGAAGATATTTCACTTTAGTAAAATTCAGAGAGTCCACCTCAAAGCCAGGCCCATGGGGGACCCAGGAGAGAGGCAGACCTGAGAATTCAAGCTGCTCTGGGATTTATTTGTGTAAAACTTTTTAATCTTCATGTTTTTGCCCATATCTCAAGTGCTTGAATTTATGGTCCTTACTTTTCAAAGATTTCAGAGGAGCTGGTGAGTTCAGTGGACTCCTCCTGCCCCAGGGAGATAGCCTCCACACAAATTACA
This sequence comes from Dipus sagitta, assembly GCA_036346955.1. Lineage (NCBI taxonomy): Eukaryota > Metazoa > Chordata > Mammalia > Rodentia > Dipodidae > Dipus > Dipus sagitta. The sequence continues at coordinate 3,761,093 of CM070774.1, forward strand.
GTCAGCTCCATTTGGACTCTTGGATTGTCATCCACACTTTCCAGAACTTCACAATGGGCCGAGAAGATACTCACTACCTCCTCCAGTAAAAGGGACAGTGGTTCCAAGCCAAAGACAGCAGTTCCTCCCTTTTGCCACCAGGTATTGGCACCCCAGGCTCCCTCAGCAAACTCTAAGCTGAGAGCCAGGCACACCTCGGGTTCCCCATGGCTCTGCACCCACACTAAGTAAGCAGAGTGGCAGCTGCTCTTCCTGGGGCCACCCTTGGAAAACCACCAGTCCACACCAGGATGCTCCAGATAGGACCTCGTTCTTAGACAGCAATAAAGTGCTCTCAGAACTTCTAATCAAATCTTCCAAAACCACAAGCACGTAAGTGATGGGTACTGAAAAGACAGCATTGTGCACATTTCCACTTAGCTTTCTGCCACAGTCAATCTGAACTTGGGAGTGACACAAGTCACTCATTCTAGCACATGAAACATACGCTCCACCACGACAGGATCTCCATCCAGCATCAAAGATAATAACGGGTACTGCATTGTGCTGTACTCTCCACAAACTCACCTCTTTGCAGTCTTCCTAGGAGTGACATGAGTTATTTCCCCTTCAGTGGACAAGCACAGAGAGGTCAACTTCTCCAAACTCACACCACCACTCAGTAGAGGACACCGTAGGAATCCAAGCAGACTGGCCTAACAGCCCAACCCTTCTGCCACTTCCATACTTCTTTGGGAAGGGATAGTGTCAGGACTATTATATAACTAATACACTATCAAAAATGAAAATAATTAGAAACCCATTTTGTCTGTTGCAGAGCGGTCATGCCATTGGTGCTCATGAGTAGTTTCCTATGATATGGAACTGAGCATTAATGACAGAACCTCTGGATCCTTTGCGCCTAGTGCAAAAAAACAATCATAAGTCTGTGATGCTATTGTTCCAGTATAATGATGGTATTTGGTATGCTTTAAAAATTGCCTTTTTGGACTAGATAGATGGCTTAGAGGTTAAGGTGCTTGCCTGAAAACCCTAAGGACCTACATTCAACTTCCCAAAACCCACATCAGCCAGATGTTCATGGTGGCACATACATCTAGAGTTCCCTGGTATGACAATTCTCTCATAAATTAGTTAATTAATTAATTTTTAATTGCCTTTTAGCTTGACTCTCACAGTGACAAAAATACTTCTAAAGTGCCGTTTACAAAGAAAGTGTCTGGTCATATCTGCTTCAGGTAAAAGCAGATGAAAAGATGTTGCCTTCACATAGCACTGAATGAGATGAAGCAATTGCTCCCACTGAGTGTGCCAAAGGGCCCTGCACAAAAGCCCAGCCATCTCCTCTCTTTGTTCTTATCAATTATTCATGGTGATGGTGTGTGTGACACTTAAAGAGCCATTCAGTCACCATCCAGAGAAATCTCTGGAAAAAACATTGGCATAGTGTGCTCAGGACATACAGAACTCTAAGGGTTAATGTCGGCCTTGACCTGCATCTCTCACCACTGAGAAGGACTGGCATTCTGCAGTGGGCATTCCCCTGCCTTTCTAAATGCATTTGTCACCAAAATGCTTGAGGTTTGAATAGATGGGCAAAAGCTAGAAAAGTGCAAAGAAAAAAAAAATACATGGAGGTCCTAAGGTTACTGGTCCTAAGATGTCCTGCTCCAAAGAGCAGAGGTGACACACAGGATGGGACACAGGCAGCAGGTGACACTCAAAGGTTCTATGTACCAAGAACTTCCTAGAACAAGAGGAAAGGCAGGGGGCTCCTATGGGGCTTAGCAGGTGCCAGGAATAACATCAATTCTTACATAGGACACAAAAGTCATAGATAACGGCTCTATTCCAAACTTCAGAAAACTGAATCCAAAGTCACAGTGTTGAAAGTAAGCTCTCCACTCTCAAGATGTTGTCAAGATATTGACAAGCTAAACTCTTCTCAAGGGACAAATGCTGGCATTGGCACGCATAGAACAGACCTAATGTGACCACCACTTCCCTATGTCCTACTCAAGAATCTTCATACCAAAAAAGTCAACAGTGGACTTAAAAGCAAATAGAAATAAAACCTTTAATTATTCATCCAGACCCTCCATGTTTCCCTTTTGCTCTAAATAACACAAATGTTGCGAGTTTGCACCGGCTGAAAGACCTGAAGACCACAGTGTAAAACCAAGTGGAGTGGACCCTTCTCCTTTTGCCAGTAGAGATTTGCTATGAAAAGACATCCTTTTTTGAAGTTGATTATTTCATCAAAGTCCTGACTTAGAAAACCATTCCATTATGATTCCCAATAAATGTGGGAGCACAGAATAGGTCTAGGCAGTTGCTGTGCATTCTTTTAGTGAGACTCATTGAGGAAAGTTCTAGTTCTATCAATCAGGAGAAGGCAAGTGTAACCTGTACTTAAAAGTCATTCACCGAACGTAGCAGAGGCTACATTTCTAAATCAGTCCCCAAGCCGAGCAGATCATCTGTTCCCCCAGCCCTTGGAGGAATCAAAATTGCTTCCTATCTCCACAGAAAAATTATCCCTGCCTGGCCATCCTACACTGGCCACATCAGCTGTTCGAGTCTCAGCAAGCGCAGCGCTTACCGGGAGAGGAAAGTAGGAGTGAGAACATACCGTCAGAGCTGCTCTGCCAGCCAGGAGCGCCTCACCCCGTGCAGCCAGTGTCTCCTCTCTCCAGGAGGAGGAAGGACTTTATAGCTGGTGCCATCTCGGCCCCGCCTCCTTCTCTGGGCTTCTTTGAAGAACTGGAAGGAAAAAGCCTTAATTCACTGAAAGAAACTTCTTAAAGCCGTTACATACAGGAGCAACGTTAGCTACTGAATAGGAGTGGCAAATACCTAAATACAGAGCAGGATGTTTAAAATGCTAATAAATGTTTGCTCTTGACTCGCCAATAATATCTATCACAGTATTAAATTATACTGAACCCTAATCTCCGCAATTAGTGGTACATTTTAAAAACCACGGACAAAATGGGAAATGTTCATTAAAGAAAATCCTGCTATTAATTAATAAGTTAAGTCTTAATTAAGATTGAAGGGGAAATCTAAACTGGAAGCGATTTAACCAACATCTTGTGAAGCTGTTACACATTTTCCCAAGCCCAGCATACAGTCATCGTTGGGGTGGCTAGGCGGGGTTTAAGAGGGAGTCGTTGAAACTGGGTAGAGCCAGGCTCACTAATTTAGTTACTTTCACGACCTCATTACACATCTTTGTCTTTGTCAAACTCCCCCTAGAAGAGATGGGATAATGACCAGTGGACGACCTTAGGTTGGAAAGGAGAGACCACATGCTTTACACCTTTGTTCTAGTTACTGGTCCCTGGGTGTTGGCTAATATTTCTAGCCTGTGCTTACACATAGTATAGGGTACAAGACAAGTAGAAGCAGGATGGCGTGCTTTAAAAGTTGGTGGCATGGAAGATACACATGAAAAGGGGTTTGAGACTGAGTGTCAAGAGACATTTTGTGAAGAGAAATTTGAGTAAGAGAAGCAAGGAGAGCTAAATTCTAGTTGCAATTCCTGTAGAAGGTATCCTCACCTCAGGGAGAAGCCCCCTTGACAGAGGACAAAAGCCTTGAGGAGGAGGTCTCCAGTACAGAGCTCCAAGGTAAGGAAACGGAAGGCAGTGGCAAAGTGCAAGGCCACGGAGAAGGATGCCGGCCGTGGGAACTGGACCTGGGGTATGAGGAACCCATGTAAGAGATCTTGCCAGAAGCCCAGAGACAGAGAAATCTCAAAATCACCCTTAGAGACAAGGGTAGATTCAAGGACCACGACAGTCCAGCCCACCAGGAAATCCCAACCCTGCCCCCCTTGTCCTTGTACCTATGGACAGAGCCAGCAAACAGAGTCCTCTTTCCTTAGCCTACCTACATGGAACACCTGCCAGGCACCCTCCAAGAGATAAAGAAATAGAAATCAGAGCCTAAAACCCAGATTGGAAAAAAAAAACTAGAAAGAAAGAAAAGTATGGGTGCTGAGATATGAACTGTGAGCTTCTGTATGAAGGACACTGCATCTGACAGAATGCCACAGGGTCATGGAGCCTCTTGACATGGACCTGTACTTCCAAGGGCAGATTCCAAACTCATGTTGCCAAGTTATTGTTACCTGTTACAGCAAAGACTGCACAATGTCACCATGGGTTTACCACAGACCTAGAGGGAAAGACCCGGGCATCAGGGGACTGGCTGGGGTCTGTTGCCTAGGAGCTGAGCTGGGGAGATTCTTGAGCTGGGATTGGACGATGTTGTAGCACTGGGGTGAGTCAGAGGCCAAAGGACTGTGAGCACCAGGTGTGAGACTCGGATTGGATGTGATGGGTGAGAGCCTATAGGAAGACAGAGAGAGAGAGAGAGAACATTCCAGGTAAGATGAGCTGCAGTGTCAACCATGCAGGAGAAGAGGGTTCCTGAAGAGTCTCAGGTCCTGGACAGCAAGCATCTGCTATGTATGGGGAAGACACATCTGCACTCCAGGCCCACAAGCTGCGCAGTGCTTCCTGCAAGCATGGTTCAGCCCTCTTCCCGCCCCACAGTGCTGGACTTGGTCTCTGTTAGGGTCTCACCCATATCCCTCCAAATGGCCATGCTGAAGACCTAACCCCCAAATGTGCCTTATTTGGAAAATTGGGTCTTTAAAGAAGTGATCAAGGTAAAATGAGGGTATTAGGTTGGGTCCTGATCCAACACACTTAGTATCTGTATTAAAAGAAAAGATTTGGGGCTGGAGAGATGGCTTAGTGGTTAAGCGAAGTCTAAGGACTCTGGTTCAAGATTTGATTCCCCAGAACCCATGTAAGCCAGATACACAAGGTGGCGCATGCTTCGTTTGCAATGCCTGAAAGCCCTTGTATGACCATTCTCTCTCTCTCTCTCTCTCTCTCTCTCTCTCTCTTCTTCTCTCACTGTCTGTTGCTCTCAAATAAATAAATAAAATTTTAAAAATTAAAAAATAAAGAAAAGTCAAGGAGAATCCAGAGTTTTAAAAAAAGAAAGAAAAGATTTGGGCATAGACACACAGAGAGAGGACCCTGTGAGAAGACGGCCATCTGCAATCCGAGGGGAGAGGTCTCAGTAGGACCACACCACCAACACCTCGATCTCAGGCTTCTAGCTGTCCGATGTGTGAGGAAAGGAATGTCTGTTGCAGCCATAGTGACCCAAGGAGGGGTGAGGAGCAAAGAATTCCAATGGAAGCCTTAACCTCCCTCCTCCCACTGCTTCCTTCCTGCATCCGTCCATCCGTCCATCCGTTGCCTCCTCAGTCCTGTTCAGCAGAGTGGCTCCATCTGAGAGTGCAGAGGAGACACATCAGAAAACTGGTCTCTGAGCAAGAGCAGAAAAGCCAAGACAACTTTTCTTACAAAGTTTTCCTGGTTTCTAAAGTCAAGTTCATTGCTTTATTTCAGTTTTTATTCTAATTCCAAATTTCTTTTACCAAAAACCAGTAGAATATCTGTACAGACCAAATTCCATTCAGATATCTTTAACACATCATGAAAGTCAATCTGTGACTGGCTCCTCACCATAAATAACCATCCCCAAGAACAGGGAAGGAGGGAAGCGGAAGTAGACATGGAGGAAGCGGACACAGAGGAAGTGGACATGGCGGAAGTGGACATGGACCCCTGGGCTACAGGAGGCCACTCCCTCTCCAAGCTCGGCACACCTGAACTTAGGCTTTGCCCATAGCCCTGTCTGTGACCTTTGGCCTGTTGCCTTTTTTTTTTTTTTTTTTTTTTCGGTTTTTTGAGGTAGGGTCTCACTCTAGTTCAGGCTGACCTGGAATTCACTATGTCATGTCAGGGTGGCCTCGAACTCAATTCTCCTACCTCTGCCTCCCAAGTGCTGGGATTAAAGGTGTGTGCCACCGTGCCCGGAAACTCCTTATCAGCCTGCAGCCTTCACACAGCCCTGTGACCTTCTGCAGATCGCCTGACTCCCTACGTGCTGGAATGAACGCCCCTAAGCATAGGCTAACAACACTTAAACCCACACATCCCCTTAGGGTCCTCGTCCCGCCTTCAGCTGCTTATAAACCCATTTCCCTGATAATAAACTGAGCTGTTCGCTGAGACTGTCTCCTGAGAGTGATTCTTTCTTTCGTCACGCGCACATACCCTTGACCTCCATGGTTGCCTGGACTCCTTGGGGGACCATGGCCAGCCCGAGAACTAGGAACCCACAGCTAGAGGCCCTGGTGGCCCCATTCTCTCCATCTGCCTCTCTCCTTCCCCTCTCTCAAATAAATACATAAATGCATAAATGTGTTTTTTAAAAAAACATTTAAAATATTGGTGAGTTTGTACCAGGTTCTGATATTCTGCTACCTCTGTTCTCTTGGAAAAACTCATCACTCGCAAAGTCCAGCTCAGTGAGATGAAATCCTAGCACCTGTGTCTCAGGTGTGTTCTGGACTCTGTGAAAGATTTTGAAAGGACCACGTGGTGATAGGTCAACCCAATTAAAATGCTCCCCACCACTGGTTTCTTTTGGCGCCCCCCCCCTTCCCTCCTTCCCCGTAACTCAGTATCTACATGCTTGGGATTTTGCTCTGCCGAGGACTTTGGGGAGATGGGACTTTCTTCTCGCTGCCCACCCCCACCTAGAGCAGTGACATGCTCACTGCCTCATCAACTACAAGTTCTCCTGTACACTTGACACGGTGTTTCCCAGTATACAGCCAACAGCCCACCTGCGCCCACATTTTGGGTGACACAGACTGCAAAGAAAGCCCTGGTGCTCCACCCTGGACCTTTTTGCACCCAAGTTCCCAAGGGAAGAGGGTGACCTAAGGAACCAGATGACACCCTAGTTCAGTACGGATTGAGAAGCGACACTCTGGAGAAACAGGTGCCATCAGAAGAGGCACTGGCATCAGTCAGCCTGCCAGGTGTTTGCGAGTGTCCTTCCCAGGGTAAGGAACACAGTGGGCAAGAAGTGGGTGATGACATAGACAAGTGACTGCTTCTACCCCAAGACCTGTCATCTGGAGAGGCAAGACAAGAGACAGGGAGTTAAAGTCAGCCCAGTCCATCCCACCCAGAGGCTGGGCCGCTTCTGTACTGCACTGCTTCTGATCGACTGAGACCACAGTCACAGGACAGACTTCTTGGCCACTTGCTTACCCAAAGAATTCCTCTAAAGTACAGTGAATGGACTGTACTTCAAGCAAATGGGCAAATCTCAGTGCCAAATGGCTCCTATGCCTATAATCATATAGGGTACACACTTGAGCCATAAAGGATCTGGGGCACCTGCAGGAGCACTCATTGAGGCACCTTTCCATCTCCCCAAATGGTTCCTCCTCGAATCCCCTGGAACCAAGGCCTGCTGTGGTCCTAGGCACAGAGCCCAGCTCTTCTCTCCATGGAGACAGGGCACAGCATCACACAGCAGACTCCTACCTTCCTCCAGATGAGTTTGCTCCATGTGAGTGTGTTCAAAGGACATGGTCCTTCAGTGCAAAGTCCCTTTACTCCCTGTACAAAGACTTCCTCCATGCAGAGGCCACACATGACCCTGTATGAACTTGACTCACTCTCTTGACCATGTGTGTAAGGCTGGAGATCCCCACGGTCCGGGGCCTTGCCCTTCCCAGGAATTTGGATCTTCCCAGAGGACTTGGCAAGGAGAAAGGCCTCAGACGCTAGCTGATGGGGGCTATCACCAAGAGGCTACTTCCTATTGCTAGCAACTCCAAATCTGGCAGTATGAGGGAGAGTTTCCCCACCCAGATCCATCCACAAGTTAGAGCTCTGGCTGTTCAAAGACATGAGCACATCGATGAGACTTAACCCTAGCCAGGCATAGGTGAGAACTTTGCACACTTACAGTAACTTAGGAAGGTGAGAATCTACCCAGAAGTTAGAGCTCTGGCTGCTCAAGGGCATCAGCTTATCTATGAGACTTAGCTCTGTCCAGTAGCCATGACACTGACACAAATTGACTCCTGAGAAGAGGCATAATGATGAACTCATCAGGGAAGCTCATCAGGGTTCACAGGCCACCACCTCCCTAGGGATCCTGATCCAAAAAGTCCAGGGTGGAGCACCAGGGCATGGATTTTAGCCTGTGTCACCCAAAACGTGGTCCAGGTGGGATGTGGGTGGCATCCTGAGAAACCACATTAATTATACAAGGGAACTCATAGTTGATGGGACAGGGGAGCATTAAGTCACAGCTTTTCCCTCCATTGTGAGATCTCTTTGACCCAAGATCCCCCTGATCTTCTCCAGGAGGGTTACCAGCTTGCCTTTTATATCAACGTGGCTCTGACTACATGTATCCTCCAACCATTCTTTGTAACTCTGTGTGAATGTTGAAGTAAGAATAGCTCTTTCTAGAGGATAAAGGCTACCATGACATCAGAAGTGCCTATGTGCAATGGCTCTTGGGCCATGATCTAATTCCTCCACAGTCAGTAGACTTGCTGTAACTCCACAGACTGATAAGAGAGGTGTTGGCACTGCAGAGTGACCACAAGAAAGCCCAGAGGACAGTGGTCAAATCCAGAGGATCTGCTCCACCAAGACAGGCTATCTGAGAACTCGTCCATTGCATTGGGAGCATCTCAGACAGACCTGCAAGCTAGGCCATGTGGAGGAAGCGGGGCTCACCACCTCCCCCACAGCACTCTGAAGTTCCCTGGTGTGTGCACAGCCCAAGGACGCCCTTGCTTCCAATCTCTGAGCTGTTCCCTGCCATGATTAGAAAACTTCTGGGCCTGGAGGGATGGCTTAGAGGTTAAGACATTTGCCTGCAAAGCCAAAGGAACCAGGTTCTATTTCCCAGGACCCACGTTAGCCAGATGCACAAGGGGGCACACGTGTCTGGAGTTCGTTTGCAGTGGCTGGAGGCCCTGATGTGCCCATTCTCTCTCTCTCTCTCTCTCTCTCTCTCGCTCTCTCAATCTCTCTATCTCTCACCCTCTCTCCCTCCTTCTCTGTCAAATAAATAAATAAATAAAAATTAAGAAAACTTTCTGGACTTCCTAGTGGCCAGGGATTATATGTCACTAGCTTGTTCTTGTTCCTGCACTGTGGCTCCACAATCCCTTTCTTTTTCCCTCAGCTCACCACCATCAGTGCCCTCTCCAGATCCCAGAAAGTATTCCTCTTCATTTTCTTTCCATGATCCAAATAGTGACAGTTAAAAAGAAATTAGATCCCTGGCTATACTTCTGACATCAGTGTGGTAGAGTCACAATCTCTGCAGCTTGTTGTGGATCACGACTGAGGCAGCTCCGTACCAAAGACACATCGTCCCACAGGAATTGTTGCTTCCATCCCAGCTTCTCTGGAAACCAGCAACTTGTGCATGGGCAAGTTCCTAGCCAGCGCGCCCTCTAGCACACCCATGAACATTGTAAGGAATGCACATACAGGTCCCAGAAGACGGGAGCTTAAGGGTCACTCCCAGCATGGATACCTTCCAGCATCCTCGAAAGCATTGCAGAACACATCTTCAGCCATACAAGAGATTCATCCTCATATAAGCTGATGCCATGTGCCTCCATCCACTACTCCTTCTGCCCTTCACCTCTCCTCTCATGGTTTTGTGGAGGAGTCATCTGGTGGATGCATGAATCAGTTGAGAACCTCATTAACTGTGGATTCTGACTCAGCAGATGTGAAAGGCAGGGTATAAGATGCTTTATATTCAACCGGCTCTTCCTAGGTGTGCCCCTAGAACACATGAAGCCCTAGATCCTGGCTAGCACCGTGGTCAGGTACAATATCAACGTTAATAAGAAAGGCAGGGGCTGGATCGATGGATTAGAGGTTAAGGTATTTGCCTGCAAAGCCAAAGGACCCCGTTCTATTCTCCAGGATCCACAAAAGCCAGATGCACAAGGGGGCGCATGCACCTGGAGTTCCTTTGCAGAGGCCAGAGGCCCTGGCATGCCCATTCTCTCTCTCTCTCTCTCTCTCTCTCTCTCTCTCTCTCTCTCTCTCTTTCTCCCTCTCCCTCTCCCTCTCCCTCCCCCCCCTCTCTCTGTCTCCCTCTCTCTCCCTCCCTCCCTCCATCCATCCATCCTTCCCTCTTTCTCTCTCAAATAAATAAATAAAATGTTTTTAAAAAAATAAGAAAGGCAGGAGATTCGTCAGGAAAACATGTCCCTTACACCCCAAAACCTGCCTACCAGGGGAAGCCAGAACTATGTGCCTGGGGGACAAGAGCCGCTCTGGGTCTGGTTCTCTGCAGAGGTTTTCCAGCCCCTGGAACTCAGCTTTCCTTAGGGAATCAAGCTGGCCAGCACCCTCAGGCTCTGGTCTCATGTATTTTCTGGGCTCAGGATAGAAGTTCCGTTCCACTCCTGAGCCCAGGGTTCAATGGCCAAATGGCCTTTGGCCAGCCTTGGCTGGATTTGCCTGTTCCTTGTTGATCCCCACACCTTCCCAAATCCACTGTGGTGCATTCCCAGGAATGCTCAGCACTAAAGATCTCCCGCATGCTTAAGGTTGTAGTGAGTGATTTGGAAACCTCCTAGGAAAATAGCCTTGTACCCATGCACAAAAAAAAAAAAAAAAATCAAAGAATTCTTCATTATTCTGAACAAGCATGATAATAAAGCTGCCTATAGTGGTGCATGCCTCAAAGTCCAGCACTGAGAAAGCAGAGGCAGGAAGTTGTGAGTCCCAAATAAGCCCGAGTTATATAGCAGGTTCAAAGCCAGCCTGAGCTACATAACAAGATGCTATCTCAAAAAACTAAGGCTGAGGCTAGAGCTCGCAGGTAGAGCACTTACCTAGCATGCACAGAGGCTCTGGGTTCAATTTCTAGTACCAATCAATCAATAATAAAGTGTGCCATCTTTATGGGCACATGAAGATGACAGATTCTTTTTCAGCGATATTTAAGTGAGTTTGCTTTTTTAATGTTTTTTTTTCTTTCGAATGAGAACTGTGATACTATCTTCCTAATTCTGTTCTCTTGTCCAATGTCAACTAATTTGATCTACCTTCAACAGACATTTGAATCTCACTACTGCTGTTATGGAAATTCCTGCCATCGCTGTACTTTGATTTTAACTTGATACATTTCCCCATGCTAAATTCTGCTGTAAAGAAATTCTGGATGGGAGTGGTGGTACACACCTCTAATCCCAACACTTGGGAGGCAGAGATTGGAGGGTTGCCATGAGGAAAGGAAAGGAAAAGAAAGAAATTCTGGGTTCTGGAGCTTGCAAGGGAAGGAGTGGAAAGAATGTAAGCATCAGGGGATGGGAGGAGTTCTTTAAAAGGCAATCTTCTAGCCAGGCGTGGTGGCGCACGCCTTTAATCCCAGCACTCGGGAGGCAGAAGTAGGAGGATCGCCGTGAGTTCAAGGCTACCCTGAGACTCCATGGTGAATTCCAGGTCAGCCTGAGCTACAGACCCTACCTCGAAAAACCAAAAAAAAAGAAAAGAAAAGAAAAAGAAAAAGAAAAAAGGCAATCTTCTAGACATGTGGTCATTGCATTCATGACCTCACAGCAATTGCTATTACCTGCACAAGACCTGCAAAATATTTGGCTATCAACATTCCATCATGGATGGTAGAGGACAGCAAAAAATAAGATGTCAAAGTAGAGGAATAAGAAAGTCATCAGTGTTGGTTGGCTCAGGGAAATTTTGCAGAAGAGGGGGCGGAAAGAATGTCAGAGCCACATGTTGGGTCATGATGTGCAGAGACATTTATCTTACCCATAACTGTGGGCTAACTCCACAATGCATGACCCATATACCTCAACAAGGAGGGGCCAAGGGGAGGGGGTAGGTCACGGATGAGCCTAATAATGGTACCAAACTGACTGTATTTGCTGAATACAAAACTGACTAATAAAGAAGTCTAGCTCAGGCAAAAAAAAAAAAAAGAAAAAAGAAAATCATCAATGTTGGAAAGAAGAGACTCTGCTCTGATGGGGGAGATGAGGGAATAGGAACAAGAGGAACTTAGACTTCTATATGAGAAGGAATAAAACTCAGTAGCAGAGGCTAGTAAGCTAGAAAGGAGATACAAAGGGAATAGAAAGGGAGGGTGGGACTCAATAGGATAGTATTGTATATATGTAAGTAGAAGAACAGATTCATGGGGGTGAAAAGGCCTAAGCGAGGTCAGGAGAAGAGACTGAGTAAGAGAAAGGTGGTGGGAGGGCTAATCAAAATCTAAGAGGATATAAATAAGTCATATGGAAACCTACTTTTTTGGACAATGGAATACTCAGAAGCCATAGATTGTTACTAGAAAATTTTCAGTGCCAGGGATGGAATACCTTCCAGTGAGTTGTTGATCAAGGAGATTCTTGATGCCCCCAAAACATTACAGGCCATTGCCAAGGCTCTTGGTTTCCCACCAGGAATAAATGGTAAGACCCTATTGCTGAAGACTCCACATACTTGGGCTGCAAGGCCACTGAGGAATCCTACTGGAACTGAGCTGAAAACCTCCTCCATGCACACCAGATGACAGAAAGCTAGAAAAAGCCACACTGCATGCAGTTCAATAGGAGAGAGAGAAATCACCATTGAAGATACTCAACAGTGGACACTGCAAGCCTTATATTTGGCCAGCCAGGTCAAATGAGCCAATGGGTGCAATAGTAGCATGTCTGTTATGGGGAAACCAACCACTCTCCAATTTGACTGGAGGCCCGCTCCATGGGAGGGAATTCATCCCTGATACTGAAAACCTACAACAGGGGTAGTCATGAACCCTAGGGGTATAACGTCTGCTGGTGTCTGGTTAAATGTATATACTATGCTCACCAAACTGCTGAGTAAGCACTTCTCTTAATGTTCATACCCATGTATTAATGCTACTCTCACTTTTGGTTGGAGAAGCTTCTCTTTTCAGATGGCAGTGACCTTGGGATTACTCAGAAGGCACCATGATGCTGAGAAGAAGTGACAGAGGACTCCTCAGTCACTTCCTTCATTACTTCCTCAATTCTGCCAGGCACAGAAGGTGAAATAAACTCCTCAGAGATTTTTCTATGTGAGGCATCCAAGTTGCTTTGCATGTGAGAACCTATACTAGGACTGGACATGAGAAGGACCCATAGATATTATAGACAGATAAGTATGGAAAGCAATGAAGATAGAGACAATTACAGAAGAAAGAAGGGAGGAAGGAAATGAGTGAAGAAGATATTCATGAGGGGGATGGGGAGACAGCCAATAATAGTTAACTTGACGGCAAATGTTTGATGGTCACCAGTGCAAACACTGTAGCAGTTACCCTCTTGTTGCTGGGACAAAACACCCAATCAGCTGCAGCTCATTAGAGGAAAGGGTTTCTTTCAAGCTTACGGTCGTGAGGGGGAGCTTCACCGTGGTGGAGAAAGCACGGCATCAGCTCACACCCTCATGGATCAGCTACAGGGTGGGAGCAGCAAGACTGAGCTTGCCCTGAACGCCCAGTGGACTGAACCAATAGACCTCAGGATCTGCCTCCGTGACACACCTCCTCCAGCAAGGCTTCACCTCCCAGATGCTGCACAACTCTCCCAAATTGCCACTAGCTGGAGACCAACTATTGAAAACACACAGGTCTATGGGGGACAACTCATTCATGCCATGCCACTGCCAATCTGCTTCTATTCTTATGGTTGCAGACACTGCAGACTGAGGCAGAAAAGCAGCCATCAAGTGCTCTGTCTCCAGAAGCACTCCTGGACTGGAGTCTGGGCTCCAGGGTGACCTTGGGCAATTTCTCCAGCCTTTCCTGACCTGGTGTCTTCACATCTAACGTCAACAGTATCTGCAGAGCTCTGGGCACTGCTGTCACAAAGAGTAAAGAATCAGTATTGAACCGGGCATGGTGGCACACGCCTATAATCCCAGCACTAGGGAGGCAGAGGTAGGAGGATCACCATAAGTTCAAGGTCACCCTGAGACTACATAGTGGATTCCAGGGCCGGGCATGGTGGCGCACATCTTTAATCCAACCACTTGGGAGGCAGAGGTAGGAGGATCACCACAAGTTCAAGGCCACCCTGAGACTACATAGTGAATTCTGGGTCAGCCTGAGCTAGAGTGAAACCCTTCCTCAAAAAAAAAAAAAAGAAAAGAAAAAGAAAAAAGAAAAAAAAAACCTCTAGGGTGAATTCCAGATCAGTCTGGGCTAGAGCTAGACCCTACCTCAAAATAATAATAATAATGATAATAATAATAATAATAAAATAAAGAAGAATCAGTACTGGTGCCATGCGTGGTGGAGACACAGCTCCTTATACAGACTATTCTGTTTAGGGACAATGCCCAAACACCCCTGGCTGTCACACAGTGTGCTGATTCAAGTTATTGATAACGTTTATTGATGAGCAGTGTATTAGGAGGCTATAGAGCCAGGTGTGGTGGCACAAGCCTATAATCTCAGCACTTACAAGGCTAAGGCAGGAGGATGGCAAGCTCATGGCTAGCCTGGGCTAAACAGAGACTTTGACTCAAACAGACAAGCAACAATGAGCTAGGGATGGTGATATATCCCTGTAATCCTAACATTTGCTAAGTCAGAAGAATCACCAGTTCAAGGCCAAGCTGGGCTACCTGAGACTTGTCTCAAAAGAAGTAAGTAAATAGCTGGGTGTGGTGGCACACACTTTTAATCCCAGCACTCGGGAGGCAGAGGTAGGAGGATCGCCATGAGTTCAAGGCCATCCTGAGACTACATAGTGAATTCCAGGTCAGCCTGGGCTAGCGTAAGACCCTACCTCGAAAAAAAAAAAAAACAGGTAAATAAATAAAGCAGTGAGGCTATGAGATCTAAAGTAGATCACTTCAGAAAGCATCACAGACTTTATTTAAACTGTACTTAAATATCCCCTCCAAATAGACAAAGGGAGGCTGGGAAGAGGGTAGGTGGGGCAGGCTTTTGAGGAACTGCTTTGCCGAAGCTCCCTGGGCACTTCGCTGCCCGAGCGGGATAGAAGATGAGACACCATGTATTAAAAATTCACGTCGTAATCAATTCGGCCTATCTGACCTTGGCCTGTCCCATTTTAGAGCTCTAGACAATAAGAACCCATTTCTTCCCTTTTATCCAAATTACCGAAACTGAGACCAGAAAGAGTTCTGAGTGACTCCTGACCACTTTCATGTGGTAACGGCATGGCAGAGAAAACACATTCAGGCCCGCTTGGGTTTGCAGAGCTGCTCCTCAGCTTCTGACCAGGCATGAGCCCCTTCTGAGATGGGCAGGAGGCCCGAATGCTTCTTAAAAGCACGGTGGTGGAGGTAATGGAGGGCAGGGCAGCCATGCACCATTAGGATCATTAGAAAGCTTACCATCCCTCAGAGGGCCCTGACAGCAGAAGGGTTCAAATGCCAAGGACAGAAATAGCCAGGCCACCCCAGATGGGAAGTGAGTATTTACCCCAAAAGTACCTGACAGGAAAATCATTTTCCAAGAGGAGATGGGGAAGGGGGTGCCCACCAGCTTTGTCGCACGCAGGCTCCTAGCTGAGGCCTGAAAGTTCACATGTGCCCAAGGCAAAGAAACCCCTTCTTGCCAGAAATTCAGTCCAGTAAGATCAGGTAGGTAAAGGTGAAAATGGGTGTCTATTATTATGAGATTCTGGGCTATTTTGGTGAAACCTCACATCCTACAACTTGGACAAGATTTCTGTCAGGTGTATTACATATGTCATGTCTGTAATGCATATATTATGTATCCATATTACACCTATGTCCTTACCACATCAGTGACCTCTCAAGGAGGAATTCTTGTTTTTATCCAGCTGTCAACTGTGAACTGTCTACAATTGTATCACATATACTCTCCTGTGACAGTAGCTAACATTGTGGAGTGCCTGGGAAGTGGCAGGAAATACTGTAAGTGTTACACACATGCTGACTCACCAACACTTCCAACCATCCCACGAGGCAAGCACTACAAGTTCATTGGCTCCCGTTCTTGCAGAGCGAACAACTGAGACACAGGCAGACTCACTTACCCAAGGTTATACAACTAGAAACCAGTGGAGCCAGCTCTGAAGTCCTGGCCATCTGGTTTCAGGATTGTTTTGTTCAACTGCTTTGCTGAACTGCCATATATGTACATGCATGTGTAATGTACACACACACACACACACACACACACACACGCTTACTCATCAGAAGTGCAGGCAGATTGATCCTGATGAAGCTTAAAGGAAAGCCAAGTCTGGCTCAGCTGCCCTCTCAGATCTTTGTTGTTGGAGGTGGTTTCTAGGAATATCCAAGACATCCTCGACGTCTCCATTTATGTGCTTAATAAACACCCCAGGTTTAATGGGTCCAAATCAGAGCTTTTGATGCCAAGCTACTCCCAACCCCTTAACCTGTACTCCACAGTCTTCTCCATACCAGCTCTGGACACCCATGACTAAAGTAATGGTCAGGCGAATGCCCCAGAGTCACCCTTGGGTCTTCTGTTTCCCTCCTGCCCCAGAACACCAGTGATCCCTATCTGGTTCTAAAAACCCCAAATCTGCTCACTGCTACTGCCTCCATTATCCAAAGCACCCTGATCTCTTTCCCAGAAGCTTGTCATGGCTCCTAGCTGGTCTGGGACTTTCACATCTCCTCGTGGAGTCCACTCTCCACTCTCTTCCAAAGTCACCTCTTCCCAGCACCTGCCAGATCATATCAGTTCCCATTTGAGATATATCAAGTGGCTTCCCATTGTGTTCAGAACAATACCCACATCCAGGGTATAAAGATGGCTCAGCAGTTAGGCACTTGCTTGCAAAGCCTGATGGCTCGGGTTCTATTCCCCAGTACCTATGTAAACCCAGATGCATGAAGGGGTACATGTGTCTGGAGGTTGTTTTCAGTGGCAGGAGGCCCTGGTGTGCCCATTCTCTTCTCTTCTTTTTTTAAAAAAAAATTTATTTACTCATTTATTTATGATAGAGACAAAGAGGCAGATAGAGAGAGAGAATGGGTGCACCATGGCCTCTAGCCACTGCAAATGAACTCCAGACATATGTGCCACCTTGTACATCTGACTAACATGGGTCCTGGGGAATCAAACCTGGGTCCTTTGGCTTTGCAGGCAAGTGTCTTAACCACTAAGCCATCTCTCTAGCCTCCATTCTCTTCTCTTCTCTCATCTTCCTCCTCCTCTTCCTCCTCCTCCTCCTTCTTCTTCCTCTCTCTCTCTCTCTCTCTCTGCTTATGAATAGAAATTTTTTAACTAGAGAAGATAAAAATACAAGAATACCCACACCCATCATGCAATAGGGTGGCCTGCAAAGACCTGTGCATCCCACCTCCCACAGACTCCTCTTCAAGCCTTAGCACTTCTAGAATTTCCTCTTTAAAATCATTTAGGATTTGGCTGGTACAAAACATGTAAGAGACTGAAAGCTCAGGCTATGAAAGTAGATGGCCTGGATATAGAAGCTCAACTTCACCGTTTCACCTAGGTGACCTTGGGCACCTTCCCTACCCTCTTTAAACCTGTTACTTCAGCTCAGAAATGGGGAAGATAATAATAGGGCATGCTCAGAGTTGCCTGTCTGTGCGTGAAGTATGTGTAGTGTGGTATACATATATGCTTATGTGTGTGCAGATGCGTGTACCACGTCTGCGGCTGGAGAAGAAAATGGTGGGTGTTTCCCTCCATCCCTCATCCACATGGTTCCTTGAGATGGCATCTCTCTCTGAACATGGAGCTCATGACAGAAACAGGAAGCCTGTGGCATAGCCCTCAGCAGGGAGAGAACAGCAAGGGGTTCCAGGCTAAAACCAAGACCTCACACCACAAACACTAGCAGGGCCTCCCAGACCAGTGTGTGGCATACGACAGATACTCTATGAATGTCTGGTTATTTGATGGGCAGAGATCTGCTTAGATCTGCATCTATGCCACTTGCACCCCTCGCCATGTGGCCTGGTTCCCAACTGCATTCGATAAATCAATAAGTAAACGAGTAAGCAAACAGGCAAGCTTCTATACCACCCTCCTCCACAAACCCCACCCTCCATCCCCGACTCCCAAGAACGTCCCAACAACCCAACTTCAGACAGTGCCTCCTCTAGGAAGCCCCTTGGATTAGCACCCTGCCAGGGGACCTAGAGCTGCAATGTGAGGTGTGACAGTGGCAGACAGGTGGCTCCGAAGCATCTGAGACACAGCTATCCCAACAAGACAGGCTGTAGCTAGCCAGGACACATGGGGTAGAAAGACATTGCGGGGGATAGGAAACTGAGCCTGGCAATGCTTATCTGTGATCCCAGCACTCAGGAGGTAGAGGCAGCAGGATCTTAATCATGAGGCCAACCTAGACTACAGTCACTAAGACCTTGACCCTATCTCAAAAAAGAAGCAAATGGGCTGAAGTGATGACTTAGCAGTTAAGGCATTTGCCTGCAAAGCCAAAGGACCCAGGTTTAATTCCCCAGAACCCACATTAGCCAGAT
Source organism: Dipus sagitta (assembly GCA_036346955.1). Classification (NCBI taxonomy): domain Eukaryota; kingdom Metazoa; phylum Chordata; class Mammalia; order Rodentia; family Dipodidae; genus Dipus; species Dipus sagitta. The sequence goes on from CM070774.1 coordinate 3,779,509, forward strand.
GCACAAGGGGGCACACACATCTGGAGTTCGTTTGCAGTGGCTGGAGGCCCTAGCATGCCCATTCTCTCATTCTCCTTCTTTCTCTGTCAAATAAATAAATAAATAAAAATAAAATATTAAAAAACAACAAGACCTGACTCCAGTATCACACTTCCTGTAGCAAGGTTCCACTATAAAGGCTCTGCCGTGCTCCCAAACAGCATCACCAAGGAGATAAGTCTTCAAACACATGAGTCTATGGGGAACATTTTATACTCAAACCACTACAGCAGGATTCAACAAAGTCCAGATAAACATATGTCATATCTTCCACAGGTGGAGACTCTATTCAAGCTTCCTCTTTTCTCCCTGGATTGTTATTCTGCCATGCAAGCTCATGGCCAACCATCCGTGCACATCAAACCTTAATGAAGGTTGCCATATTTCCTTCCTACATGCATGTCACTGCTCTTGTTGCTGCCCTAACAACGGCTCTGTCCATGGAGAACAGTGACCACTCTTCCTTGGGACAGGTATTCAATCACACCCTCCATTACTACCTTCTGGATTAGTTACTTTCTCTTCTTGTTTCTATAACCAGATGCCTGACAAGGAGAAATGTAAAGGAAGAAGAGTTTGTTCTGGTTTACAGTTAGAGGTGGCAGTATATCATGGTGGGGAGGATATGGCAGCAGGCAACTGAGGGAACTGACTGTGGTCACATTGTGTCCAGTCAGGAACTAAAGAGCTCACACCAGCTAGGTCTCTCCTTTTTATGTAATCCAGAGGCCCAGCCCATAGAACGGCACCACACACACTAGGTTGGGTCATCCCACTTCAAATAACCTAGTTTAGAAAACTGCTTAAAGCCCATGAGGGAAAGAGGACAGGGGAGGGTTAAGAAGAAGATATAGTAAATATATATGTAGGAAGGCAAAGTAATAGGGGAGAAATGGTCTGAGGGGTGGGGTTAAAGGAAAGGATGGAGGAGATGAGGGGGTAGGAGGAAGGCTAATCAAAATTAAAGATATTATAAATAACCCATCAGAAATATACTTCTCGACTAGCTAATAACACATGTTAAAAAAGAGAGTCTGGACTGGATAAGTGGCTTAGCGGTTAGAGTGTTTGCCTGTGAAGTGTAAGGACCCATGTTCAACTCTCCAGATCCCACATTAGCCAGATGCACAAAGATGAGGCAAGCACAAGTTCGCACATGCCCACTAGGTAGCACAAGCATCTGGAGTTCCATTTCAGTGTCTGAGGCCCTGGCGCACCAGTTCTCTCCCTCTCTCTCTCTCTCTCTCTCTCTCTCTCTTTCTCATAGGCACACATGCTCACACACATGCATGCTCCCTGTGGTGGTTTGAATAGAATAGATGCCCCCCAATATATTCAGTTGTTTATTTGTTTGTAGTTTGCATCTGTAGCCACCTGGCTGGAGGCAATGTCACTGGGTAGATCTTAAGGTGTGGTGGTGGGTTTCAGATTTCGATCTAAAGATATGCAAAGTGTGCCTAGCTGGAGTCCCTGAAGTGTGCTGTGGCTTTTGACCTTTAGGCTTGTACTTCTCTCTCTCTGCGTGGTCCTGTGAAGGCAGGCCAGCTTTTGCTGCCATTATGGAACTTCCCCTGGATCTGTAAGCTTCAATAAATATCCCTTCCTCCATAACTGTGTCTGGTCTGGAAGTTCATCTCAGCAAACCTGAAGCTGTCTGCGACACTCCCTCTAATAAAAAAAAAAAAAAAAGAGTCTGGGGCTACAGAAATGGTTTAGTGATTAAGGCACTTGCCTGCAAAGCCTAAGGACCCGTGTTTGACTCTCCAGGTCCCATGTAAGCCAAGCATGGAAGGTTGCACATGCACACAAGATGGTACACATGTCTGGAGTTCAATTGCAGTGGCTGGAGCCCTGGTGCATAAATTCTCTAGCACACACTCATTTAAAAAATTACAAAAAAAAAAAAAAAAAAAGAAAGTCTGGGTAGAAGTACCCAGTGGGGCAGATAAGTCTGTGCACAGAAGCCATAGATTGTTACAAGAAAATTTCAGTGCCAGAGGTGGGATATCTCCCAGTAAGTTATTGGTCAGGAAGGCCCTTGATGCTTCCAGAATACTACAGGCTATTTCCAAGGCTCTTGGTTGCCTACCAGAACTAGATGGTAAGACCCTGCTTCTCCACATGCTTGGGCTGCAGGTCACTGAGAGATCAAGCTGGAGCTCAGCGGGAAGCCTCCTCCCTGTTGACCAGCTGCCAGGATGCTGGAAAGAGGTATGTAGCCTATACGGGGAGAAAAGTCATCAATGGTCTGAGCCAGCAGTGGACCCTGCAAGATTTATGGCTGGCCAATCAAGCCAAGTGTGCCAACTGGTGCAATGATGGTATGACTGTTATGAGGAAACCAATTGCTCTCTGATAGGACATGGGGCCCACTCCATGGGAAGAACTTCATGCCTGGTATTGAAAACCTAGTAAAAAGCCCATGGCTAGGTAGGTCATAAGCCCTAAGGAGGAAACTACTACTTTTGTCTGACTACATGCATATATCATGCCCACCAAACTGCCCTCTAAACACTTATGTTTATGCCCATACAATAATGTTCCTCTCATTGCCTCTCCCCCATAACTGACTGCTGCTCCCATAATGCAAGACCCACAATCCCCATGGGGTTGACCTGCATCCCTAACGAGGAAGGCCTCTACAGAAAAGGGCAGGGTGGAGGGAAAGGACAGTACCAACATGTGATGTTTACATACAAAATATGTCCATATCTAGTAATAAAAAAACTCATAAACAAAAAGGAAGAAACAAAAAAGAAAAAATTAGCATAGTGCTGAGAAGCAATGACAGTGGAATATTCAGCACTGAGACATCTCTATCACGCCTTCTAAGGCTCAAGGTCCGTTATGGAAGAGGTGGCAGAAAGAATGGAAGAGCCAAAGGGAGGGTAGGACTACTTACAATGCAAACTTCCGAACATAAAATGGCCTGGATATCCATGACCTTGCAGTGCCTGGTACTACCTACACAAGACCATCATAACAGGAGGAAAAGAAGATGTTGTCAAAATAAAATAGAGACTAATTGAGAGGGGGATGGATATGATGAAAGGGGGACTTATGAAGGGGAAATTGGGAATGTGGAGGGAATTATAATGGTTTATTTTATATAATTATGGAAGCTGTCAATAAAAAAGTTTTTTTAAATGCAGTAAAGAAATAAAAATTAAAAAAATAGTGCTCCTCTCACTCTGGATTAGAGAAGTTTCTCTTTTCAGATGGTGATGACCTTTGGGGAGACTCAAAATTCAGCAAAGTACTGAGAAGAAATAACAATTGTGTATTCAGCACTAAGTGATGCATCTCTATTACACCCTCCAAGGCTCAAGGACCATTGTAGAAGAGGTGGCAGAAAAAATGCAAGAGCTAAGGGAAGGGGAGGAGTGCTTACAATATTGTCTTCCAGACACAAAGGGATCATTGTATTCATAACCTCACAGTTGCTAACACAAGACCTGCATAACAGGAGGGAAAAGAAAATGATGACTTCAAAATAGAAAAAGACTAGTTGGAAAGAAGAAGGGATTCAGTATAGGAGGGATTCAAGAGAGAGAAAGGAAAGGTGATGGTGGGGATTATGATCATGTTATATTATCTATATGTATGGAAGCTGCCACATACACCAGAAGTCTCACCCATCTATGGCATAAAGTGTTTAAGATGAGCTGGGCGTGGCGGCACATGCATTTAATCCCAGCACTCAGGAGGCAGAGGTAGGAGGATCACCCTGAGTTCAAGGCCACCCTGAGACTACATAGTGAATTCTAGGTCAGCCTGGATTAGAGTAAGACCCTACCTCAAAAAAAAAAAAAAAAAGAATTTAAGATTGGCTGGAGAGATGGCTTAGTGGTTAAGTACTTGCCTGTGAAGCCTAAGGACCCCGGTTCGAGGCTTGATTCCCCAGGACCCACGTAAACCAGATGAACAAAGTGGTGCATGCATCTGGAGTTTGTTTGCAGTGGCTGGAGACCCTGGCGCACCCATTCTCTCTCCCTCCCTCTCTCTGTCTCTCTCTCTCTCTCTCTCTCTATGTCTCTCCCTCTATACCTCTCTCCCTCTTTCTTTCTCTGTCTGGTGCTCTCAAATAAATAAACAAAAATTTTTTAGAAAGAATTTAAGGTGATGTCTAACCACCTGCCATACTGTCTATAAAAACTCTGAGCTATTGGAGCTCAACGCTTAGGTTTGGGAAGTTATTCCCAAGTCCATGTCCACATGAATAATTTTCTGATTCTCCCTCCACTCTATCTCTAGGGCCAGCTCTGTGCAACTCAGTCTCCCATAGCAAAGGCAGGTCCTATGACTGTTCTTGCAGATGAAGAGATTAAGGAGCATCAGATGGATCCATGGAAGAGCCTGATACGTAGCGCCTCCCCTCCACCCTGCATCGCCTTCACACTGTGAGAGGTGCTCTTACTCTGAAAACCACTTCTGGGGTCAAAACTGACAGGTGCCGTATGAGGGTCCCTTTCACCTCTGTCTTGAATTTAACAAGCAAAAAGATTTATAGGTGCCCCACCACTTGCAAGAGTGTCTTTCTCCCCAAATTCTTGCCTTTCTCTTTCCATCCTTCCCTCTACTCCCATTCCCTTTCTTCCTTCCTTTCCCCTCCATCACTTTCCCTCTTCCTTCCCTCCATCCTTCTCTCCTCTCCCTTTTCTTCTTCTTTCCTTCCTTCCATTCACAAATGCACACCAAGGGGCTGCTTATGTACATGGGGTGATGTTAGGGTATATGGAAGTCATGAAGATGGATGAAGACTTTTCACCCTGAGGATGTAGAAGGCAGAACTGGATCACAACAGATACAGTGCAAGTCAACTGGAATAAAGGAGTCGCAGCAGCTCCACCACACTCATTGGAACTTGTGGTATTGTTTGGGGAACGGGTGCTTGTTCATGAGAGAATAGGAGTTTATCACTTCTGCCATTGAATCTATAGCACCTAAAACAGAGCCTGGCACATTCCTCGCTGGTACTCAGTAAATAATGACTGAAGAAAAGAGAAGGAAGGATGGAAGAGGGAAGGGGAGAGGAGGGAAGAAGGGGAGAAGAATTAAATTCATGATGCTTAAGCCATCAAGTTTGTAGTAAGTTAACAGCAGCAATAGGAAGTTAATATAGTTTCGCAGAAGCAGCAAATTTTAATTTCCATACTCATTTTCTTCTCTTTATAGTTGACTTAATTGATTTTCATCATTATAATATCAAATAAAACTGGCAGAAGGGGAAATTGGGAACCACCATATTTGGCTCTTGTTTCATTAGCCTCGTTAAGTGGTTAGAGTTCAAATTCTTGCTGAAGACTGACTTAGTAGCATCCACGGTTTGGGGTGTTGTGAGGCTGACTTTATCACATCTGATGTCTTAGCTAAGTGGAGACCAATTAAGAAAACCACTTCTGTGAAACTAATTCGCTAAATGTGCTGTTTTCACTCTCATTAGCCATCATTGTATTAATGGTGATAATGGAGGAAAGATGTGAATGTGTGGCGATCCAGATGGCATTATTTGTATTTTGTCTCCCATGGTGTGGATATGTTGGAGGGGGGGACAGCAAAGGGGCTGGAGAAATGGCTTACAGTTAAGGCACTTGCCTGTGAAGCCTAAGGACCCAGGTTGCATTCCCCAGTACTACGTAAGCCAGATGCACAGGGTGACACATGCGTCTGGGGTTCGTTTGCAGTGGCTGGAGGCTTCAGTGCACCCATTCTCTCTATAAATGTGACTTCCTCTTTCGCTCTCTTTCCCTCCCTCTCTATCTCAAATAAATAAATAAATAAAATATTAAAAATAAAAACAGCAAGCCAGGCGTGGTGGATCATGCCTTTAATCCCAGCACTTGGGAGGCAGAGGTAGAAGGATTGCCGTGAGTTCGAGGCCACCCTGAGACTCCATAGTGAATTCCAGGTCAGCCTGGGCTACAGTGAGACCCTACCTCGAAAAACAAAAATAAATAAATAAATAATAAAATAAATAAATAAAAACAGCAAAGCAAGAGTCACAGACTGATGTTTGCCATGACATCCCTGAAGCACTCTGTGAGCTGGTTCTCTTACCTGAAGAACAGAAGCAATGGCACACCCTCCCCCTCTTGGATGTGACTGTCACAGAGTCCACTGGAACAAAAGCGATGGCACGACACCTCTCTCCATCATGCATGTGAGTGTCCCAGAGTCCACCAGAAAGTCTCTCATTAAGGCAACGTTCTGTTTGCTTCTGTGACTCCCTGATCCCTGAGACTGCCATTCTGTTCCCAAAGCTCTCGGAACTACGCACCTGGGAAGAGGTGGTCAGCCCGTGGCAGGTGTGGGTCTCCCCTCACTCAGCCCAAGCGCCAGCAGCCAGTGTCCAGGGTTCGCAGGAGCATGCAAGGAGGAAGGCCAGGGCCACCTGGATCTGTCAGGGAAGAGCCTGAGGGTGGGCTCAGCTGAGGCACAAGACACAGAACTTCCTTGTGAACAGATCATCTTTGATCAGTCACAGACATTAAAGTTCAAAGTCTGCTGAACCAAGCCTAAGCGCCCATCAGACGGAAGTCCTGGGAACTGTGGCTGCATTCAGGTGTATTTTTAATCATTTTGCCCTTGGCTAATGTTTTATGAATCCTGCAACGTTGTTGTGGTTTGAAGGTAAAATGACTCAAATGACCCCCACATAGGCTCGTGTGTTTGAACACTTGGTCCCCAGCTGGTGGTGCTTTTTTGGGAAGACTGTAGCATCTTTAGGGGAAGGGCCTTGCTGGAGGAAGTGAACCCACTTGGATCCCAGCCGGTGGAGCTTTTTGGGAAGACTATGGCATCTTTAGGGGGTAGGGCCTTGCTGCAGGAAGTGGGTCACGGGGGCGGGACTTGAGGTTTTATAGCCTGGCCCCACTTCCTGTCCATCTTCTGCTTCCTTCCTGTGGACACAATGGGACCAGTTCGGTTTCCTGCCCCTGTTGCCATGTCTTCCCCACCATGACAGAAAGTATCCCTGGAAACTGTGAGCCACAATAAACTTTCCTTCCTTAAGTTGCTTCTGCTCAGGTATTTGGCCACAACAATGAAAAAGTAATTAATGCACAGAGTTTGGGCTCAAATACATTCAATGTCATCCTGTTTATTTTTCCATAAGCTATAAAGTAAGTTCCTGTGTGTGGCTGGGTCTCAGGTGTAAGCAACTCTCACCCCCGGTGCCCGGTGGCTTTAAAGATGGTTGTGACCAGCATGATCCCTGAAACTCTCATGAGACACCCAATAGCCAAAATCCCTTGACTGTTTAATAATTTGATTGATTGATTCAGATGCATGCTGTGATAGAGGTTTTATCAAACTAAACCCCATCTCCCCTTTTCTGTGCTGAGCAGTGTTTTGCAAACATGTTAGGTTCCAAGATGAAAAGAAAGTAAACAACCTTGTCCTATTCTTATCATGACCCAACTCAACTGTGTCAGAGTCCTGTCCTGAGTCATGCAGATGTCTCATGAGTAAAATCCCCACTCTGAGCTAACAGCTTATTTTTTTAAACTTTTTTATTGTTTGTTTGCTTTGGACGTGGGGTCTCACTCTAGGCCAGGCCTTGGAATTCACTACGTAGTCTCAGGGTGGCCTCCAGCTCGTGGCAATCCTCCTACCTCTGCCTCCTGAGTGCTAGGATTAAAAGAGTGTGCCACCACATCCAGTTTAAACTTTTATTTATCAGAGAATGACAGAAATTGAGAGAGGGAGAGAGAGACAGACAGACAGATGGAGAGAATGAGAATGGGCAGTCCAGGGCCTCTAGCCATGGCAAACAACCTCCAGACCCATGTGCCACCATGTGCAACTGGTTTACGTGGTTTCTGGGGAGTTTAATCTGGGTCTTTAGGCTTCACAGGCAAACGCCATCTCTCCAGCCCTTAAAGTGTTTTTTATTGACAACTTCCGTAATTATAGACAATAAGCTATGATAATTCGCCACACACACACACACACTTTCCCCTTCACAAATCCACTCTCCATCATATCCCCTCCCCCTTTCAATTATTTCTGATGTCATCATCTTTTCCTCCCATTATGGGGGTCCTATGTAGGTAGTACCAGGCATTGCAAGGCCATAGATATCCAGGCCATTTTGTGTTCTGAAGATTGCATTGTAAGCAGTCCCATATCCCATCCCTGGCACTGAAATTCTTCCAGTAAAAATTTGTAGCTTCTGGGTATGCTATTGTCCAAAAAAAAAAAAAAAATAGGTTTCATACAACTTATTCATACCCTCTTAAATTTTGATTAACTCTCCCTCCACCCTTCCTTTACTCAGTCTCTTCCCCTGACCTCACTTAGGCCTTTCCACCCACAGTAATCTGTTCATCTACTTACATATATACAATACCACCCCTTAACTCCTCCCCTCTCCTTCCTCCCTTAGAGCCCCTTTCTAGCTTACTGGCCTCTGCTACCAAGTTTTACTCCAACTCCCATACAAGTCTGAAAACACTTGTAGCTAGGATCCACATATGAGAGAGAACCTGTGGTGTTTGGCTTTCGGGGCCTGGATTACCTCATTTACTACAATCCTTTGCTAACAGCTCATTGTTTTGCTTCTGTGGGCCACTTACTGCCTCCTGCCTGTGCCCCTAGTCATGTATCCAAGAAGTCTAACCCACCAATAGTGTGAAGAATTCAAAGTGATATCAGACTGGCTGCTATATTGGCTATAAAACCCCTGATCCAGGGCTAGATGATGGCTAAGCCTCTAGAAGCACTGGCTTGCAAAGCCTACAGTCTGGGTTCAATTCTCCAGCCACCTACGTAAAGCCGAACAGGTATTTGTTTGCAGTGGCTGGAGACCCTGGTGTGCCCATACACACACACACACACACACACACACACACACACACGTGCACACACGCACACACACACACACACACACACACACACACACATGAAAATAAATAAATATATATTTTTTTAAAGTACAAAGTATTGTTTGAGTTTTTACTTGCTAATATCAGAGCCAAAAAAAAAACCCCAAAAGCCACAGTTTGTCTGACCCAGAAGCAGATTCCTGATTACCACAGTCACTCTCCTATTCAGGCCGCGAAGTTGTGACTGTGACACCTGATGTTGCCATTACTTGTTTGTGCCTCGCTATTCTTGGATGACCACTTTGGTGACGTTAATTCACAATGTGAGCTGAAGGAGGTCTCAGTCCTTCTTAGCGGCTGGTTTCATCTCTGTCCACCCAGGCTGTGCCACAGAGACATCTCTATTTGCGCCAGAAGCCCGCTCTTGGGACACCTGGGTCTGGTCACGGCTCCTGCAGACTGTGGGGGCGACAGCAGTCTCCCCTCGTGCACAGTGGGGAGCCTGCTGGCAATGACAATGAAAGACTGCTGGTGTGTCCCCAAGGGTCCTCCCGGCCTTCCTCACCACCCAGGCCAGAAAGTCTGAATCGGAAGACAAAAAAGTTGAACAGAGTCCTCGGGTTCTCAGGTGCCACACTGGCAGGGAAGCCACGCCTCTGCAAGCACTTGAAAGCAGTTATTGAAAGCAATTTAAAGTCTAAATACACTGAATTTTAGAGGGAAAAAAACTGCAATGAAATGACACTTTTATGAAAAATGTATGAGATTGTTTCCAGTAATTATAGATCAGTGTGGATATGTTTCTTTCATTGGCCATTAATTTATATCAATTATTTATTGAGTCCTGTGTTGATGCTGTGTGCTCAGAACCACTTAGCACTGGGTGCCTAAGTGTGGTCTTTAAAGGGACAGACTATAGTGTACACCTTGGGATTATTTTCTCCTATGACTGATGCAGGGAGGAAAGATCAGTGGTTGGGGTGTAGATCAAGCTGATTCTTATGTTGTTATCTCCCCATCCGCCACCCCCTAAAGTTAAGCTGAGAATTTTCACAGCTTTTTTTTTTTTTTTTTTTTTGCCATTAGCTTCTCCAGTTCCATAGAAGATGCTCATTTTAAGTGTATCTCTGGTGGCCCAAAGTGACAGGCATGGTAGAAATCATCCTGATTCATTGGGTGACCTGCCCTCATGTATGGATTCTCCCTGGGTTCCCTCATGACATCGGGTCACAAAAGTGTTCCATGAAGGATCCTCAGCCCCTGGGCCGTGTGTAACTCAAAACTCACATCCAGCCACCTATTACTATACACTGTTAATGCTTCCCAACTTCGTGCTGTTTTCTGGTTTTGACTGTTTCATGACTTTAAAAACTTAGTTACTGTACATTGTTAATGCTTCCTAACTTCGTGCTGTTTTCTGGTTTTGTCTGTTTCATGACTTAAAAAGAATTAGTTACTATACACTGTTTATTCTTCCTAACTTTGTGCTGTTTTCTGGTTTCTTTGTTTTGTTGTTGTTGTTGTTGTTTGCTTGTTTGTTTGTTTTTTTTTTTTGAGGTAGGGTCTCACTCTAGCCCAGGCTGACCTGGAATTCACTATGTAGTCTCAGGGTGGCCTTGAACTCACAGCAATCCCCCTACCTCTGCCTCCAAGTGCTGGGATTAGAGGCGTGCGCCACCACGCCCAGCTCTGTTTTCTAGTTTTGACTGTCATGACTAAAAAAAAATTAGTTACTATGTATTGCTTTATTCTTCCTAACTTTGTGCTGTTTTCTGGTTTTGACTATTTCATGACTAAAAAAAGAAAAAAAAAGTTACTATACACTGTTAATTCTTCCTAACTTTGTGCTGTTTTCTGGTTTTGACTATTTTATGACTGTGGTGGTTTGAATAGAATAGATGGCCCCCAATATATTCAGTTGTTTATTTGTTTGTAGTTTGCATCTCTAGCCACCTGGCTGGAGGCAATGCCATTGTGTGGATCTTAAGGTGTGGTGGTGGGTTTGAGATTTCAATCTAAAGATATGCAAAGAGTGCCTAGCTGGAGTTCCTGAAGTGTGCTGTGGCTTTTGGCTTTAGTCTTGTATCTCTCTCTCTCTCTCTCTCTCTCTCTCTCTCTCTCTCTCTCCTTGGTCCTGTGAAAGCAGGTCAGCTTCTTCTGCTATTATGGAACTTCCCCTGGATCTGTAAGTTTCAATAAATCCCTTCCTCCATAACTGTGTCTGGTCTGGAAGTTCATCTCAGCGAACCTGAAGCTGTCTGATACAATGACTAAACAAAAAAAATTAGTTACTGAGCCAATGGGTGCAATAGTGGCACATCTATCATGGTGGAAAACAACTGCCCTCTAATTGGACTGGAGGCCCGCTCCATGGGAGGGAATACATCCCTGATACTGAAAACTTAAAACAGGGGTAGACATGAGCCCTAGGGGTGTAACATCTGCTGCTGTCTGGCTAAATGTATATACTATGCTTATCAAACTGCCCACTAAGCACTTCTCTTAATGTTTATACCCATGTATTAATGCTACTCTCATTTTTGGTAGAGAATCTTCTCTTTTCAGATGGCAGTGACCTTGGGATGATTCAGAAGGCATCATGGTGCTGAGAAGTGACCAGAGTGCTCAGTACTATAATATCTCTATCACACCTTCCAAGGCTCAGGGTCTAATGTGGAAGAGGTGGTGGAAAGAATGTAAGAGCCAAAGGAAGGGTAGGACTCCTTACAACGTGCTCCCCCAGACACAAAATGGCCTGGATACTGATGACCTCACAGTGCCTGACACTACCTACACAAGACCATCATAAGAGGAGGAAAAGATCATGACATCAAAATCAGAGAGACTGATTGAGAGGGGGAGGAGATATGATGGAGAATGGAGTTTCTAAGGGGAAAGTGGGAGGAGGGAGGGTATTACCATGAGATTTTTTTATAATCATGGAAGTTGTTAATAAAAATTTGAAAAAAATAAAAAAGCTAGGAATACAGCTCAGTGGTACGAGCAAGTGCTTAGCATGTACAAATACCTGTTGTCAATTTTCAGCACAAATAATAAAATAATAAGTGGGGCTGGAGGGATGATTTAGCAGTTAAGGTGTTTGCCTGCAAAGCCAAAGGACCCAGGTTTGATTCCCCAGGACCCACGTTAGCCAAATGCACAAGGGGGCACACACATCTGGAGTTCATTTGCAGTGACTGGAGGCACTGGCCCTCCCATTCTCTCGCTCTCTCTCTCCCTCTTTCTCTGTCAAATAAATAAATATATATATTTTTTTTTAATTAGTTACTATGCACTGTTTATTCTTCCTAACTCTGTGCTGGTTTTGACTGTTTCGTGACTTAAAAAAATAGTTACTAAACACTGTTTATTCTTCTTAAGTTTGTGCTGTTTTCTGGTTTTGACTGCCTCATGACTAAAAAAATAAATAGTTACTAAACACTGTTTATTCTTCCTAACTTTGTGCTCTTTTCTGGTTTTGACTGTTTCATGCCTTAAAAAAATTAGTTACTGTACACTGTTAATTCTTCCTAACTTTGTGCTGTTTTCTGGTTTTGTCTGTTTCATGACTAAAAAATAAAATTAGTTGCTATACACTGTTTTATTCTTTTGTTTTGTTTTGTTTTTGTTTTTGTTTTTCGAGGTAGGGTCTCACTCTATCTAGCCCAGGCTGACCTGGAATTCACTATGGAGTCTCAGGGTGGCCTCGAACTCACAGCAATCCTCCTACCTCTGCCTCCCGAGTGCTGGGATTAAAGGTGTGCGCCACCACACCCGACTATACACTGTTTTATTCTTCCTAACTTCGGGCTGTTTTCTGGTTTTTGACTGTTTCATGACTTTAAAAAAATTATTCTATATTCTATATATTCTAATACTACATATTCTATACTATTCTACATTGAAAATTATTAACTACTTTTCTTGCTGTTATGACAAAACACCCAACAAGAAACAGTGTAAGGGAGGAAAGTTTGACTGGGCTTGCAGCTCCAGGGCCTCCAGCCCGTCGTGGCAGGACTAGCACGGTGGCGAGCGCAGGAGGCGCCTGATCACCCTGAGGTCATGGTCAGGAAACAGAGGAATGAATGCTGACAGTCCGCCAGCTGTCACTTCGATTGTTTTCAGTGTGGAGCCCCAGTCCGTGGGACGGTGCCACCCATGGTGAGGGTGGGGCTTCTCGTCTCAACCTAATCTTGGGACTTGCTCATGGACATGCCTAGACATTTGTCTCCTACGTGCCTCTAGCTCCAGTCATGTTGACAACCAAGATGAAGTACCCCAGGATACACAGTTCTGGACTTTCTGGAGGACAAGTTGTGCAGAAATGGTGAAGATGTCTCCATAAGGAGCAAGGCAGCATTAAGCACCGTGGGGTGGTGGCTGTAACGTTGGAGTACACGGGCCCAGGAACGGGGAAAACCATGTGCTCCATTCCAAACCACATTACAGGTTCCCTGGGCGTCCCGCCACCCAGCCTGGCCAGTGTGTCTCTTCCGGCTTTGCCCTTGCGCATGAACCTGATTCTCCAGTGGGACCTGCTACACAGATGGCCTGCTCTCTCACCCTGCCATCTTCTGTCCCATTTTTACGGCCTGGGGAATTCTTCCTCACTCTTCAAGGGTCCATCTCATGCACTTCCCGTTTGAGGGTCTGTCCCTTGCTACCCTTCCTGGCCACAACTGCCACAGCATTTGTCAGGATCCCCACTAGTAACTCCTAGTAAGACTGAAATAATGTCTTGTGTGTCCCAGCATTCCCAAAAGAGTCACGTGGGGAAGGCTTGCTGTGTGTCCAGTATCTTGTGTGCACCACCAACAGTGAAAAGAGATCCTGGATGTACCTGGGGGGGGGGGGGGGAACGCCATGAGAACTGCAGCTTAGAAATGTTTGATTGGTTTCAAATCACAGGATTTCAATTCTTTTTTTTTTTTCTTCAAAGGATTCACATACTAGATTCTTTCTCCAAATAGTCTATTCTTTTCAGTGTGTGTGTTTGTGTGTGTGTGTGTGCGCGTCCGCACGCACGTGCTCGTACACACACATGTTCGTGTGTGAGAGTGCAGGTTTGCACATGCTATGCCTTTTAATCACATGACTCAGTTCTTCTAATAAATTTTGTTAGAAGTAGTTAGAAGTTTGTGTGTCTGTATTAGATAGATCAATTGGTTAATTGATTGATAGATACTAGATATATAGATACAGGTACAGAGATGATAGATGATAGGTAGATAAACAGACGTGTGCTATACAGACAGAAAGAAGGAAGATAAGCAGATATCCCATTGGTCCTGTGTGTCTGGAGAATGCTGATTAATATACCACCCCTGGCCAAAGGCAATAGAGTACTTGGCAGAGCCCAGCCACCCAGGGAGCATCCCTGTCTCCCAGGAGACGCTGGTGTGCTGCCAGTGAGTGTTGAGTCATAGCATGGCGCCTGGCACATGCTCTGCAGTGCTTACTATAAGCGACGGCTCTTTTCGCTGCAAAGCATTCCTGGCTGATTTGTCCACACCACTCTGGGACAGAGCTTCAGGAAGACCTTAGAGTCCCGTTCTACTGATTGTCTTTTTATTTTAGCTCTTCTTGTAGAAAAGCTTTTGAAAATGTTTTGTACATACTGTTCTTTACTCTGTCTCTATTAGTAGCATTTAAAATATATGCAAGTGCTGGGCGTGGTGGCGCACACCTTTAACCCTGGCACTCTGGAGGCAGAGGCAGGAGGATCACCATGAGTTCAAAGACACCCTGAGACTACATAGTGAGTTCCAGGTCAGCCTGGGCTAGAGCGAGACCCTACCTCGAAAAACCAAATAAATAAATAAATAAATAAATAAATAAGTAGAATATATGCAAGTGACTATCCAGTAGAAAAGAGAATAGCCAGCCAGGCATGGTGGTGCATGCCTTTAACCCCAGCACTCGGGAGGCAGAAGTAGGAGGACCACTGTGAGTTTCAGGCCACCCCAAGACTACATAGTGAATTCCAGGTCAGCCTAGGCTACAGCAAAACTCTACCTTGAAAAACTAAAACTAAATAAATTAATTAATAATACTAAACAAGAAAAGAAAAAGAAAAAGGTAAAGAAAAGGTGGACCTAGGGGCACACACCCAGAACCTCAGCACTCAGCAGGCTAAGAGAAGTTTTTGGAGGGGGTCAAGGTGGGGTCTCACTCTAGCCCAGGGCGACCTGGAATTCACTTTGTAGTCTCAGGCTGGCCTTAAATGCACAGCAGTCCTCCTACCTTGGCCTCCTGAGTGCTGGGATTAAAAGCATGTACCACCACGCCCAGCCTGGTTCGAGGCCAGCATTGCAAATCCAATCTCAAAACCAAAAAGAGAAAGAAAAGAGCACAAAAACACACTGAAGCCTCCTCCTTTAATCTCATGCTAGAAGTGGGGATATACAGAAACTTCCAGAAATAAACAATGTGTACTTTCTAAGTCACATGCTGTTCTAGGGTGATGAAGCCAATGACATCCCAGCACATCCTGCCCAGGACAGAAATCCCTTTGCCCAGTGTATTCGCATGCCGCCCATCTGTGAACTATCCAGTAGGGATCCCTGCTATCAGATCCATAGTGGGGGTTGGGGGGGCAGGCATACTTCTTTGGCTCATTGCCTCAAACTATCACAATACTGGTGCTGGTGATGGAATTCTGCCAAAGAGAAGGTGTACAACACTCCCTTTAAGTGAAAAAGTAAAAGTTCTTGAATTAACAAGGGAAGAAGCCAGGCGTGGTGGCGCACAACTATAATCCCAGCCCTCAGGAGGCAGAGGTTAGAGGAGCGCCATGAGTTCAAGACCACCCTGAGACTACAGAGTGAATTCCAGATCGGCCTGAGCTAGAGTGAACCCTTACCTTGAAAAACCAAAAATAAATAAATAAATAAATAAATAAGGGAAGAAAAAATGGTATGTGATGTTGCCAAAACCTACAGTAGCAACCGTCCATGAAGCTGTGAAGGGAAAAGAAATGCATGCTAATTTTGCTATCAGACTTCACACTACAAACATAGCCATCGTGTGGGATGGAACCATGTTCAAGGGTAGGGAGGGACTACTACTGTATGGGCATGCTGTGTTCATGTATGGTTTTTGGTAAGCATGGACATGCCCAAACTCAAGTCATTCCACATACATCTATGTCCTGCATTTTACCCTTTAATATTTGTATTCCCTTGAAATATTTTATGTCAAAAGTATTTTGAAGACTTACTATTT
This sequence comes from Dipus sagitta, assembly GCA_036346955.1. Taxonomy (NCBI): domain Eukaryota; kingdom Metazoa; phylum Chordata; class Mammalia; order Rodentia; family Dipodidae; genus Dipus; species Dipus sagitta. Next base: position 3,795,600 of record CM070774.1, read on the forward strand.
TATTCTAGAATGTACGAAATAGATTTAACCATATCCCCTCTTTACTGAGCAATAAATAAGCTATTCCCAGTTTCTCTATATAATTGCATGGTGATAAAAAACACACTCATGCCAGGTGTGGTGGCACACGCCTTTAATTGCAACACTCAGGAGGCAAAGGTAAGAGGATTGCTGTGAGTTCAACACCAGCCTGAGACTACATAGTGAATTGCAGATCAGCCTGAGCTAAAGTGAGACCCTACCTCAAAAAAAAAGGGGGGGGACTGGAGAGATGGCTTAGCGTGCCGGGAGCTGCAGCTTCTCTGAGACCTTGGGAACTGCAGCTGGTCTTGGATCTCCAGGCACACAGGCCTTATCGTATGGCCTTGGTAAAGCAGACTTCAGACAAAGAGGCATTAACGGCCTTGGTGGAGCAGACTTCAGACATGAAGGCATTGTTTTGAGAAAGTTTTCTTTTCTGTATATAAGCTTGTGTTTGCCTGAATAAACTTGAGCCTTGATCAGAACTTGTCTTGGCTCCATTCCTTGTGTTCTTGTCTCAGTTCATTCCCACTCCCACCTTCGAGGTCTGTTTCGACTCGTGCCACAGGCCGGCACATTAGCGGTTAAGCGCTTCCTGTGAAGCCTAAGGACCCCGGTTCAAGGCTCGATTCCCCAGGACCCACGTTAGCTAGATGCACAAGGGGGCGCACGCATCTAGAGTTCATTTGCAGTGGCTGGAGGCCCTGGCGTGCCCATTCTCGCCCTCTCTCTCTCTCTCTCTCTCTCACACACACACACACATCTGTCACTCTCAAATAAATAAAGAAAAACAAAAAAAATTAAAAAAAAAAACAAAAAAGGGCTGGAAAGATGACTCAACAGTTAAGGCTCTTGCCTGCGAAGCCTAAGGATTCAGGTTCGATTCCCCAGTGCAGTAGTTGTTGCAGTCAGGTTCGCATTGCTGGTAGAAATCACCCAAAGAAGAGCAGCTATGGGGAATAAAAAGTTTATGGTGGCTTACAGACTCAAGGGGAAGCTCCATGATGGCAGGTAAAACGATGGCATGAGCAGAGGGTGGACATCACCACCCGGCCAACATAAGGTGGACAATAGCAACAGGAGAGTGTGCCAAATACTGGCAAGGGGAAACTGGCTATAACACCCATAAGCCCACCCCCAACAATACACTGCCTCCAGGAGGCATTAATTCCCAACTCTCCATCAGCTGGGAACCTAGCATTCAGAACACCTGAGTTTATGGAGGACACCTGAATCAAACCACCACACCAGTAAAGCCAGATGCACAAAGTAGTAGTACTTCTGGAGTTTGCAGTGGCTGAAGGCCCTGGTATGCCCATTCTCTATCTGCCTCTCTCTCTTCCCCAGTCTCTCTCAAATAAGTAATCAAATAAATTATTTTAAAAAAAGAGAGAGAGAGAGAGAAAAGAGCTGGGTATGGTGGCATACACCTTTAATCCCTGCACTCGGGAGGCAGAAGTAGGAGGATCACTGTAAGTAAGTTCGAGGCCACCCTGAGACTACATAGTGAATTCCAGGTCAGCCTGGGCTAGAGTGAGACCCTACCTCAAAAAAAAAAAAAAAAAAAAGGAAAAAACCTCATTCACTTGCTTATCAATTGTTTCATTGAACAAGCCTTTCTGCACTAAGCACTACTCAATGCAGAAGGACACAGAAAAGAGAAGGAAACTCGTGGCCCGTCGTTCCAGGGGAAGGAAGGGATGACCGCGACCAAAGGAGTGAACGCGCAGCTTGCAGCACGGAGGACGAAAAGGACAAGGAAGTCAGAGTCCGGGTTAGGGAAAGGTCCATGTGTCAATTGGGGTGATCAGATATGGAGCTTACACCTGGCCTGAACAGTGAATGTGAGGGCTGGAGAGATGGCTCAGTGGTTAAGTGCTTGCCTGTGAAGCCTAAGGACCCCGGTTCAAGGCTCGATTCCCCAGGACCCATGTTAGCCAGATGCACAAGGGGGCACACGTGTCTGAAATTCGTTTGCAGTGGCTGGAGGCCCTGGAGTGCCCATTCTCTCTCTCTCTCTCTCTCACTCTCTGCCTCTTTCTTTCTCTGTCACTCTCAAATAAATAAATAAAAATGAACAAAAAATTTAAAATAAAAAGTGAAGGCGTGAGGCGGGCAGACACCTGCGGAAGATCAATGACGTCAAGGCGGTCAGGTGACTGAGCCTCACCCCCGTGCCCCGGGTGGAGAAACAGTGATGGAACAGGCAGATGGCAGGCATGCTGGGGCTTTCTCAGAATGTAGCATTTTACTCCAAGTTCTGAGCAAAAGACGGACGTGACCTGAGTCACCTGCGAGAGTGGCTTCAGGTGTTTGTGAAAAGTGCACAGCAGAAAGGGCAGAAGGTGGGAGCCCGGGACGTGACTGCGGGAGCCCAGGGACAGCGACAGTGGCTCGGACAGAGGTGCGGAGCAGAGCTGGTGGGAAGGGTTTGTTATGAGAAGCGCTGCCACGTTGACTTCCACGTGGCTGGGTCACTTTGCTGTCCCACGAGTAGCCAGCACGTGTCTTCTATCCCTGTGGCCCTCTCTGGTTTTCCCCTCCCCGGCGCCTTAAGATCACTTCCCCCATCCTCTCATGTTCCCCTTTCTTGTTTCTATACCTGAACCCCTCCACACATACATAGGTACATAAATAAAAATTACAACCTAGAGTCCACATGTGAGGTAAACTGTGGCATTTGTCCTTCTGAGTCTAGCTTATTTCACTTCACATAATTTCTGATTCCGTTTTCCTGCAAATATCATGATTTTATTTTTCTGAAGGACAGCAAGAAGTGGGATGGGGGAAGGGAGTCCAGGAAGAGAATCAACAGGAACAAAGTTCTATGACACTTTTTTTAAAAAAAAGTGGTTCTGGGCTGGAAAGATGGCTTAGCAGTTAAGATGCTTGCCTGAAAAGCCTAAGGACCCAGGTTCCATTCTCCAGTATCCACATAAGCCAGATGCACAAGGGGATGCATGCATCTGTAGTTCGTTTGTAGTGGCTAGAGGCACACATTCCCTCTCCCTTTCTCTCTTCTCTCTCTCATTAATAAATATTTAAAAAGTGATTCCTTGGACCAAATAAGTGTTTATATCTTTAATCACTTCCTGATGTAGGTTGAATTGTGTATCCCCAAAATTCACATGTTGAAGTCTTAACTCTTAGAACCCCAGGCTGTGACCTCATTTGAAAATAGGGTAACTGCAGATATAACTAGTTAAAGTAAGGCCATGCTGGAGTTGGTGGACGCTAACCCAACATGACTGGTATTCTTATAAAACAGGACAATTGAGAGACAGCCATACACACAAGGAAATAACATATACAGATGAAGGCAGAGTTGGGATAATGCTTCTAGAAATCACAGCAAGCCACCAAGCACTGGGAGGAGGGCATGGAACAGAGTCCCCTCAGAGATGTTATGAGGTACCAAGCCTGCCTACTCCTTGATGGTGGACTTTCAGCCTGCTGACCTTCTAGACAGTACTTCTCGGTCCGAAAGCCCTGTCTATGGTTCTTTGTTATAGTATCCCTCACAAATTAATACACCCACCTACCTGACAGATTCCTGCAAGTCAAATTTCTCCTCAAAAGGAAACATGCCAAGACTTTAAAAAAAAAAAACCTATAGTTTTAATGAAACAAAAATTGATAGTATGTTATATCTAACATGTGCCTTAAAAGATTTTACAATGTAGCTTTAGATCCGGGTCTAGATGGCATTAATAACTAATGGGGCTCACTTTTCAAGATGGAGCATTGTGGGTATCAGTGAATTTTAAACATTCTGTATTTTGTTTTGAAGTGAACTGCCCCAGTGTGGAAGTCAATCTCCTGAAGTCATTCAACCCTTGAATAGAGTCAGTGAAATTTATGCCATTAATGACTGTGATGATTTGAATGCAAATGGCCCCATAGACTCATTTTGTTTTGTTTTGTTTTGTTCTGTTTTGTTTTGTTTTGTTTTTCAAGGTAGGGTCTCACTCTAGCCCAGGCTGACCTGGAATTCACTATGTAGTCCCGCGGTGGCCTCGAACTCATGGCAATCCTCCTACTTCTGCCTCCCGAGTGCTGGGATTAAAGACATGTGCCACCACGCCCAGCAACTCAGATATTTTGGATTAAGATTAAGCTCCATACTTAGTAGGAAGTCGCAGCAGGCAGCTCTCTGCTAGAGATGTGTCATGGGAGGCAGATCTTGAGTCCAACACCACTAGGTGTGTTGAGAGTTAGGTTGAGCTCTGGCTGTTCGTGCTTGCTGGTGATGGTTTTTCTCTCTCTGCTATGGTTGCATGCAGGTGAGCCAGCTTCTTCTGCCATACTGGAACCTCCCCTGAAATCTGTGAGCCTGACATGAACGCTTTCCTCCCGTAAGCTGCTCCTGGTTAGGTGTCTGTCCAGCAATGACAGGTAACTGCAACACTGACTGAACTGTGACAGTGCTGGTGTCAGAGTTCAAAGTTCTCACAGCAGAGGCTCCAAAAGTGTCTGCCATCAGGTCATAGCCTCTCCCCTTCTACCACCTGTGCCCACTGAGCCCCTCTACAATGCTTCAGCCAGTGGCTCTGGTGGATAAACCCATATGTATTTACAACTTCGTAACTGGGAAAGAAAGGCTCATTTTTGACAATTTCTAAAATTAGAATCTGCACCTCTGGGACAGAATAGTCATTTCACGCACAGTCTCCAATCAAAGTCATTTCCTCCAGCCAGATTCCTTGCCCAAAGTGACAGCCTTGGGAACTCAGGAGCCAGCTTTGTACTCTGTGAGCAACACTGAACTCGGCAGGGAGTGTCTTGGCTTGGAGGTTTCGGGAGTTCCCAGCTTTGAAGTAGTCTCTCACAGTCTTCATTTATAGTGCTGAGGAAAGTTTTTAAACAGGTAAAATATTCTGAACAAAGAACCGAATCATTAGCCATTGTTTCTGGGGTTTTTTTTTTTTATTCTTTTTTTCTTTCTTTGAGGCAAGCCCAACAGACTGGCCTTTAAAAAAGAAATGTGAGAAAGAAAGAGAGGGAGAGAGAGAAAGAAAGAGAGGGAGAGAAAATTGGCGCACCAGGTCCTCCAGCCACTGTAATCAAACTGCAGACACATGCGCCACCTACTGTGCATGTGCACCCTTGCACACTTGCGTCACCTTGTGCATCTGGCTTACATGGGACCTGGAGAGAACGTGGGTCCTTAGGCTTGGCAGGCAAGCGCCTTAACCACTGAGCCATCTCTCCAACCCGCAATCAGTCCCCAGATTTCAGCCAAAATCATCCCAACCATCTCCCTCCTTCCCCTCCCCACCCCTCTCATCCTCAAACAATACCTCAGTAATGACAAAAATAGCTGCACAGAAGCTATGGTGTGAAAACGCAGAGGTGACAATATGCACAAGCAGCCAGAGGGCTGTGGAAATGCTTTATGAGGACCCACAGTAGTTCTCTGTCCTCTTATGCATTCGGTTCTGCAGGGTTGGTCCTTCCTAGAAGGGGATTTGGCTTTCTCAAGCAAAGTGTGGAGCAGCTGTCATGAAACACCCCTCTCCTCTCCACTGGGGTGAGCCCACACCACACAGCTTGGAAAGGCTTGAAGCACTCAGGCTGCTGCAGGCACAGAAATGAGGCCAGCTCTTCAAAGGACATCTTCTCAAGCCACCTGCATGACATCAAGATAAGCAGAACTCCTTCCTTCCTCACTTGAAGCCCTCAGTCAGAGGTGGCAAGGGCTGGGGCTCGGGACAGTTAAAGCCTGTTGTCCTTTGTGTCATCCCTCTGACAACCTGTGGGCACTTGAGATGGGCTCCTTGGCAGAGATGGGTTGACCTCATCAGACTTCTCCCATATCCTCAGGAACATGAACCCTCTACTGGCATCTTTAGCTCCAGAGATTGGCTCTGGCTCCACACTGTGCGCAAAGCCAGGTGGCTTTTCTAACCCTTCTTCCTTCTTTGGTCTGTTTCGTGCTTGTTCTCCTTGGAATCAGAATCAGCTTTGCACCAGCCTCCCTCTGACTTGCCTGTCAGCCACGGGGTCAGCACAGTGCAGGTTCTCTGCTGGCTCCAACGTGTTGTCCTTGTGGGAGAAACTCACTGAGCTGGGAAAGCAGCCCAGCATGCAAGCCGGAGGACATGACTTCAGATCCCCAGCACCCACATGGAAGCAAGACTTGGGGGTGCATACCTGGAACCCCAGTAGTGCTGGGAAGGTGGAGACAGGGAATCCCTGGGGCCAATGGGCTAGCAAGTCCAGCCAAATCTGTGAGCTCTGGGTTCAGCAAGAGATGACTCCACAGTTAAAGCCACTTACTTGCAAAACCTGATGGGTTCAATTCCCCAGTGCCCATGTAAGGCCACAGGCACAAAGTGGTATATGCATCTGGACTTTGTTTGCAGAGATAGAAGGCCCTGGTGCACCCATTCTCTCTCTCTCTCTCTCTCTCTCTCTCTCTCTCTCTCTCTCTCTCTCTCTCTCTCCTCCCTCCTTCCCTCCCTCCCTCCCTCCCTTCCTGTCTCTTTTTCTCTCAAATAAATAAAAATATTTATTTCTTTATTTGCAAGCAGAAAGAGAAACAGAGGGACTCTAGCCACTGCAAATCAACTCCAGATGCATGTGCCACTTTGTGCATCTGGCTTTACATGGGTGCTGGGGAATCAAACTCGGGTTGTTAGACTCTGCAGGCAAGTGCCTTCACCACTAAGCAATCTCTCCAGCCCCTAAAAATATCTTTAAAAAAGAAGAAGAAGAAGAAGAAAGAAAAGAATACTGGAGAGTAACCAAGGAAAACCTCATCATCAACTCCTGGCTTCAACATGCTCTCACACACACACAACACGCCCACACACATTCAAACATGCATACACACAGGCAGGCACCCCCCCCCCAAAAAAAAACACACAAAGACATCCCACTTTAAGAGATAATCCACTTTGCCCCTGATGCCTGGGTAGCTTCCACGAGTGATGGAACAAGGAAGGCCTTTTGTTATCTGCCCTTCTCAGCAATGGCATACATGAGCCCACTTTCAGGGTGCTAATTTCATAACATAACAAACAGACCTTCTGTGCATTAACAGACATTCTTCCCTCCCTAGGACATATATTATAGAAGACAAAAAAAATAGACACCAAAATGGATGTATAACTCCCAACATAAATGGGACTCGGGGCTGCACTTCTGCTCCCCAGCAGATGAACTACTCAAAGGAGCTCAAACCAAAACACACAGTGGTTTTGAGATTTCTTCACCCAAAGCCTTAGAGACGTCCAAAACGTTAGTAAAAGCCTCACACTCCAATGAAAATGGAAGTCATGGCCTTCAAGTAACATTTCCTGTCAAGGTGATTTCAAGGTTGTGGCAAAGAAGTGTGATGTTGTTTGACCCCTCTGGGGCAAAGTGGTCCATTAGGCTCCATTGGCAACACAGTAGGTGTGCAGTAAAAGCCAAGAAAGGGCACACAAGTGGGTACCTGCCATCCAAAAAGAAAAGAGGAAAAGTAATTTAGCAAGTCCCTGTGCCACAGGCATCTAGAAATAGCTGCCCTCAGATATGCATTAATACTCATTTGGTTTCCATTTGGCTTTGAAAACGATAACGCTAGATATAAGAGTTATTCTCTGAAATAAGTTAGTAGCTCTTTCCAGGGTTCAGAAAAATCATGAGATTTGAGATGAAATTGAAAATGGTGCCTGCAGCCAGTTTCCTGTCCTCCCTGCATGCCCTGGCAGTGCATGCACCTGTCCATCCCACTCACGTCATTGCAGTGAGATTGAGAAGCAACCCGTCTCTGTGCCTGTTCTCCAGCCTCATGCCAACATAGGAGAGAAACTTTCCCTGAGCAGCCAACATGCGGACACCAAGTATTGCTTTACTTTGCTTACTGTATTTTGTCTCTGTCACTCTCCAAAGAAAATACTATTCCCATTTTACAGATTGCATGAGCAAGGCTCAGATATTGCCTGAAGTGACCTTGGTCACAAACTGCAGAATTGGGATCTCCACACAAGTCATTGCCCTCCTTTGTTGAGACAGTGGAAGGATCAGTACACATACACTGTTCAGCACAGTCTGCTCAGTGGACATGTTATCATTATTACCTACTTAGCTGCAGGAAGCAGATTACCTCCCAATCCATCTGCCAACCCCATTGCATTATCTGGGACAAGGTTGTCCAATGGGGGCATCCGTGAGACCCACTGTTACCCTGAGAAGTGTACACAATGGATGCACTAGTTTAAATCTGGAATATTCCCCCAAGGCCCATGTGTTGAAAAGGCTTGGCCCCCAACCTGGACACTTTTGGTATGAGGACCCTGCCAGAAGCTCTTTCAGCCATAAGGCCATGTCCTTGAAGGGACATTAGGCCCTCGTGAGGTGTAGCAGACAGCTTCAGTTTCACTGAGATGAACTTTCAGACCAGGCACAGTTGTGGAGGAAGGGATATTTATTGAAGCTTACAGATACAGGGGAAGTTCCATAATGGCAAAAGAAGCTGGCCTGCCTTCACAGGTCCACGCAGAGAGAGAGAGAAGCACAAGCCTAAAAGTCAAAAGCCACACAGCACACTTCAGGAACTCCAGCTAGGCGCACTTTGCATATCTTTAGATTGAAATCTGAAACCCACCACCACACCTTAAGATCCACCCAGTGACACTGCCTCCAGCCAGGTGGCTGCAGATGCAAACTATAGACAAATAAACAACTGAATAGATTGGGGGCCATCTATTCAAACCACCACATGAGGTGAGCAGTGTGACTCTACTGTGTGATCTTCACCATGACGTCTGGCTCAGCACAGGCCCCAGAGCTACAGGATCACCTAATCCTGAACAGAAACCTCCAAAGTGGCAATCCAAAGCAAGCCTTCCCTCTTTTTAAACTTATTAACCACAGATACTTGTGACAGCCATAGAAAGCTGACTAATACAATGGGCAAAGTACAAGAAAGGAAAGTTCATAGAAAACAAGGGAATGCAATGGTCATTCAGCCAAATTAAAAAAAAAATGCTCAAGATAATAGCTTCCCTTTTCAGATGGCAGTGACCACTGGGGTGACTCAAATGTGGCCAAAGTGCTGAGAAGAAATGATAGTGGAGTGTTCAGCGCTAAGTGAGACATCTCTATCACACTCTCCAAGACTCAGGGACCATTGCAGAAGAGGTGGTGGAAAGAATGTAAAAGCCAAAGAAAGGTGAAGCGTGCTTACAATACTGTCTTCCAGCTGGGTGTGGTGGTGCATGCCTTTAATCCCAGCACTCCGGAGGCAGAGGTAGGAGGATCGCCATGAGTTCAAGACCGCCCTGAGACTACAGTTAATTCCAGGTCAGCCTGAACCAGAGTGAGACCCTACCTCAGAAAAAAACAAAACAATACTGTCTTCCAGACAAAGTAGCTGTTGCATTCATGACCTCACAGTGGCTGATACTACCTACATACGCAAGACCTGCATAACAGGAAAGGAACAAATGATGGAGCCAAAATAGAAGAGAGACTAGTTGGAAAGAAGAAGCGATTCAGTGGACGGGGATATGGGAGGGGGAGGGGAAGCGGTGGGAGGGAATTATGATCATGGCGTATTGTATATATTCATGGAAGTTATCAATAAAAAGTTAAAAGAATATGCTCAAGGAAATAAAGAAAACTAAAACAAAATAAGATTTTACCTGTGAGATTAGCAAACACCAGACTCAGATAATCCACTGGTGTTGGGGAGGACATCAATTGTAGTGTTGTAATACACCGTTCTTCCAAGGTGGGCAGCTTGGCAGTAACTATTGAATTTTGTGTAGATACACCCCAAAGGCTTGCTCTCACATCGCAGTGTGTGTGTGTGTGTGTGTGTGTGCGTGCGCACGCGCGCACGCACGCACACACAGACAATTGAGGTACTATGATTTTTAATAGGTAAAAGGCAAAAGCCAAAGATAAGAACAAAGTGCTTCTGAGTAGGGAGTCACATGACTGAAGGACAGTGCATGTGTAACATGGTGTGCTCACTAAGTACTAAGGAATTAGTGTACTTAACAAGGATTTAAGCCCCACACACTGTACACTAGAGGGCTTTAAAAATACTGTACTTAGCTGGGCATGGTGGCCCATGTCTTTAACATGAGGCAGAGGTAGTAGGATTGCCATGAGTTCAATGCCACCCTGAGACTACATAGTGGAATCCAGGTCAGCCTGAGCTAAAGTGAGACCTTATCTATCTATCTATCTCTCTCTCTCTCTCTATATATATATATATACATATATATATATATATATATGTATATATATATATGTGTGTGTGTGTGTATATATATTGCACTTGCTGGACATGGTGGCGCACGCCTTTAATCCCATAATCCCAGCACTTGGGAGGCAAAGGTAGGAGGATCACCATGAGTTCAAGGCTACCCTGAAGACTACAGAGTCAGCCTCAGCCTTGACTAGAGCTAGACCCAACCTTGAAAAACAAAAACAGAACAAAACAACAACAACAACAAAAATACTGCACTTGATCACTTGATTCTTATCACAATACCATAAAGAGGCACCACTCTCATTCACAGGAGGAGACAGCCTTGGAATGCGGGCCTCCCAGCCCAGAACCCTGCTCACACACCACACTGTGCTGCCTGTGCTGCGGGCTCCCAGGAAAAACCTTGTCTAAGACACTTGCATTGCAAAATGGGAGAGAATGAAAAGATGAAATAAGCAAGATATCAACAAAAGATATAACACAAAAGGGATTCAGTACAAACTGTGAAATCCATTAGTTATTAAATAAAATATTTAAAACAGAAATTAGAAAGCACTAAGTGACCTAACTTAGAAAAATAAATTGGAGCACAGAATCTGAAATCTAACAAGTATAGCGCATGCTCTGCCCCCCTGTCCTTCCTGGTGTGATCAACTATGCCAGCTGAAGCAGAGGAAACCTACAAGAACTGGTGACAGTGAGAAACTTGAGGCGGTGGTAATCACGGCTATGAAATCACCGCCACAAGCCACTTTGCCATCAGTTTAATGTCAGTGGAAAAATAAATCCTGACACTAAATCCTGATAAATTGCACTTTGCACAATTCTCACCAAAAAAAAAAATGAATTTAAAAGACCACCCTGAGACTACTGAGTGAATTCCAGGTCAGCCTGGGCTACAGCAAGACCCTACCTCAAAAAACAAACAAACAAACAAAAAGGAATTTAAAAAATAAGTATGGTATTGCTGAAGACTCCACATACTTGGGTGGCAAGGCCACTGAGAAATTCTGCTAGAACTGAGCTGATAACCTCCTCCATGTAGATCATCTGAGAGAAAGCTGGAAGAAGCCATTCTATATTTAGTTCAATGGGAGAGAGATATCACCAGTGAAGATACTCAGCAGTGGACACTGCAAGCCTAATAATTGGCCAGCCAGGCCAAATGAACCAACGGGTGCATTAGTGGCACGTCTGTCATGGTGGAAACCAACTGCCCTCCAATTGGACTGGAGGCCCGCTCCATGGGGGGGAATACATCCCTGATACTGAAAACTTAAAACAGGGGTAGACATGAGCCCTAGGAGTGTAACATGTGCTGATGTCTGGGAAAAGGTATATACTATGCTTATCAAACTGCCCAGTAAGCACTTTTCTTAATATTTATACCCTTATATTAATGCTACTCTCACTTTGGGTAGAGAATCTTATCTTTTCAGATGGCAGTAACCTTGGGATGACTCAGAAGGTATCATAGTGCTGGAAAGAAGTGACTGGAGTACTGAGTAACATCTCGATCACACCTTCCAAGGCTCAGGGTCTAATGCGGAAGAGGTGGCGGAAAGAATGTAAGAGCCAAAGGAAGGGTAGGACTCCTTACAATGTCCTCCCTCCAGACATAAAATGGCCTGGATATCCATGACCTCATAGTGCCTGACACTACCTACACAAGACCATCATAAGAGAAGGAAAAGATCATGACATCAAAATGAAAGAGAGACTGATTCAGATGGGGAGGGGATATGATGGAGAATGGAATTTCAAAGGGAAAGTGGGGGGAGGGAGGGTAGCACCATGGGATATTTTTTATAATCATGGAAAATGTTAATAAAAATTAAGAAAAAATAAATTAAATAAATAAAAAATAAGTATGGGGCTGGAGGGATTGCTTAGCGGTTAGGACATTTGCCTGCAAAGCCAAAGGACCCAGGTTTGATTCCCCAGGACCCACATTAGCCAGATGTACAAGGGGGCACACGCGTCTGGAGTTAGTATGCAGTGGCTGGAGGCCCTGGCGTGCCCATTCTCTCTATCTCTCTCCCTTTCTCCCTCTTTCTCTGTCAAATAGATAAATAAATTAAAATAAAATATTTTAAAACATAAATAAAAATAAGTATGGTGTATCTGTAATAGGACATACTGCCTCATCTTGAATACACCCAGCAGGAAAGTAATTTCTCTTTGGTCAAGGCATATGTGAGGACCAAATCCTCAATGCTGTATTTTACACTTCTCATAATGAGAAGAATTCTCCACAAGCCAATTAAATTTCAAACTATATTCCTCCTCTCCTGCCCATATATTCAGGTCACCAGTCTAATATGACCTCTGGTTCTTTGTCTTATGACCATGTTGGGTTTGAATGTGAAATATCCCCTGTAGGTTTATCATCTGAGCACTGGGACTGCAGTTGGTAGTGCTGTTTGGGAAGGTTGTAGAACCTTTAGGAGGTGCAGCCTTGCTGGAGGAAATGGGTCACTGGGGGCAGGTTTGATGTTTTATTGCCCTGATCCACTTCCTGTTCATGCTCTGCTTCCTGATCTCAATGTGCGGAGCCAGCTTCCAGCTCCTACCACCATGCCTTCCCTGCCTTGATGGAATAGAACCCCCCAAAACCATATGCCAGCAAAAATGCTTTCCTTTCTCAGATTGCTTCTGGCCAGGAATTTGTTCACAGTAAGAGTAAGTAATTAATACAGACCCTGAATGGACCTGAGCAATGGGTGGTAGCAATAGGTGGTAGGTCTTGGATGACCTTCCTAGACTGTACAAGGATGCCTGACAGTAAGGTAGACACACATAGAAGTGACTGTACCATGAGACATAGTCTCTTAGAGTCCAACCAATTGAACCTTTAATCTTATTTCCCCTTAGTTACATCCCAAACAGTGGCTATGAACACTTAATGGCCATCCAATGAAGAGAATTATGACAGAAGGAAAGTTAAAGTGAAAAGAGTTAAATGTCTTAACTGATTATAGTTAGTATGTCATACTACTGAAATGTCTATGAAAATTATGACCAAGTCAGCAAAACACAGAAGCACAGATGAGGGCCACAGAAACTTGAGCCTTATTGGCCTCAACTCGTGATGGTTAACCTGGACTGTCAACTTGATTGGATCTGGAATCAACTAAGAGACCCTCTGGGTAGGTCTGTGGGGGCATTTCTAGAAAGGATTAACATATTGGGCAGCACCTTTCAGCAGCAACCCAGATACAAAGAGGCCTCAGAGAAAGGCAGTGCTGAGCCTGCACACCTTTCCCCTTGCTGGTGAGCCCATCTGCCCTGTTGCAGCCTTCCTTCACTGACACTGGAGCCCGGGTTCTTCAGCTTCCCAAGGTGATTGAAGACCAGTGGCTCTCCAAGAATCCTCTAGGCCTTCAGTGCAAGATTGGTACTTCTGAGGTATATAGCCTGAGTAACACTGGGTTCTCAGGATCTCCAGTCTGTAGATAGACATTGTTAGACTACCCAGCCTATATGACATAAGCCAGCTAATAAATCCTCCTTGTAATTTTTATATATATATAGTCACATGTGGCCAAATGCTCTGCAAGGCCACGTTACATAAGCATGCTTAGAGTGTTAGAGTAGAGACTAGTGAGAGTGGTGATAGATCCTTAAAGTAGCTAGGCTCAGTTCAGTTCCACTCCAGTCTTCTGAGAGCTCACCAATTACCTGATTATCTTAAAGATGTACCTGTTGTAGTCAGCTCCACATTGTTGGGACGAACTTCCAAACCAGTCATAGTCTATGGAAGAAAGGGACTTACTTGAAGCTTACAGATCTGGGGGAAGCTCGATAATGTTATGCACACGTACATGCAGATGCAGATTAATGGTAAGGCACAGGGGACTGTGGGGAGGGCAGGGGTGTTATGCACATGTATATGTAGATGATGCACACACATGTTATGCACACGTACATGCAGATGCAGATTAATGGTAAAGCATAGGGGACTGTGTGGAGGGCGGGTGTTATGCACATGTATATGCAAATGCACATGTATGTTATGTACATGTATATGCAGAGGCACTCACAGGTACACAGAGGCCCAGGAGTACATGGACAGAGGGGGTTGGGGGCAGTGAACTGATGCCATGCCTTTTGATACTACAATGGAGGTTTCGTGTCATTATGAACTTGCCCAACCACACAAAGTGCACACCAGGGTGAACGTGAGCGTTAGCTGTAGACACCAAGGGATGATGAGGTTGGTGCCCATCACCTGGAACACACATGCCCTCTGGTGGGTCATGAGGTAGGCACAGTGACATCCCAGGCTGGTGAACTCTAAGCCATCAGGAAACGTTTACTACTCAACATGGGAAGGGAAAGCTGTCACCCTTGTCACCGCTTCAGGGTCGGCGTGGCCTGGCTTTAGCTTGCATTCTGGTCCTGCTGGTGCCACCTCGAACTCAGGGACCCCTCAGAGCAGGAGCTCACTGTTCCCTCGGGGACGGTCTCGCTCATCGGTACTGGTGGCAAACCACTCCTGCATGTTCCAGGGAGGAGACATCTTCCACAGGTTCTGAAATGACTTCTGCTCTGAAGACCAGCAGTTATACAGTTAACTTCAGAGAGCAGGCCACACCCGGAGAGCAGAGAGGACAGCATAGCACCTTCATGACACAAGCTAGCGGGTGGTGAGACACTGAAGGAGCCGTCGCTGTGGGGGTGGTAGTGATTGCTTTTCTTCCTTCAGGTGCTTTCAAAAATTATAGAACTAGCCGGGCGTGGTGGCGCACACCTTTAATCCCAGCACTCGGGAGGCAGAGGTAGGAGGATCACCATGAGTTCGAGGCCACCCTGAGACTCCATAGTGAATTCCAGGTCAGCCTGGGCCAGAGTGAAACCCTACCTCGAAAATCCAAAAAAAAAAAAAAAAAAAAAAAAAAAAAATTATAGAACTAGGAATATTTAAAATATTTTATTTTATTTATTTCACAGAGAGAGAGGGAGACAGAAAGCGTGAGTATGAACACCAGACCACGTGCCACTGCACGTGAACTCCAGACAGATGCTCCTCTTTGTACAGCTGGCATTATGTGGGTACTGGGGAATCGAACCCAGGTCACTGGGCTTTCAGACTTGGCAAGCAAGCAAGTGCCTTTAACTGCTGAGCCATCTCTCCAGCTGGAATATTTATTGTGAATTCTAAGTATCCCTCCTATTCAGCCATAGAAAAGTGTAAGATAAGCTAGATGTTTACCACAGAGAAAATGAGAAAATATGGAAGAATTCCTAAAAAATCCAAGTTCTATGTATTTTTTGGAGCAATATTAAGAAATAATTTTCTAGGCCAGCCTGGACTAGAGTGAGATCTTACTTCAAAAAAAAAAAAAAAAAAAACAAGGAAAAGGAAATAATTTGGGGACTACAGAGATAGCTCAATAGTTAAGGTGCTTGCCTGCAAAGCCAAAGAACTCAGGTTTGATTCCCCAGTACCTATGTAAAGCCAGATGCACAAGGTGGCGCATGTATCTGGAGTTAGTTTGCAGTGGCTAGAGGCCTTGATGTGCCCATATGCGTTCTCTCTCTCTCTCTCTCTCTCATAAATAAATAAACTAATTTTTTAAAAAAATAAATAATTTTGGTAAATGAGAGATGCAGTGGTGAACATAGCCGAACATAAAAAGAAAGATGACTGAGAGGAAACAGTATGTTATTAACTTAAAAGCTAATTTTTTGTTCATTTTTTCCATTCAATTTATCTTTAAAATTCATCACGATTATCCTAAAAAATATTTTAGTGTTAGGCAGGTGTGGTGTCTCACGTCTGTAATCCCAGCACTTGGAAATGGAGGCAGGAGCAAGGCCAGCCTCAGCTACATAGCAAGTTTGATACTTAAAAGCTAATTTTAAGTGAGGACCAGACATGCCTAGACTGTGACATAGGGGCTTCTGGCATCTTCCACCTCAGCAGAGGAGAGAGCAAGAACTGCAATGAGCTGATGAGGAAGAGAAGGGAGAGTGAACTACAGTATTTCTAAAGTCAATACTTGGGAAGAAAAAACAGATTTATGGCCTATAGAGCAAGACCCAATCTCAAGAGAGAGAGAGTGTGTGTGTGAGAGAGATGTTTCCAATTATCAATTAACCTGTGCCTCCTGTTTTAAAATTATTCACACATAACAACAGAAGGGTTGGTCTCTGAAGGCTCCAAAGATGTCCTGAGAGTTTTCAGGTCCATAAATAATGGGGTTGAATAAAAATAGGTCATCCAAATCTATCTAATTGCCTTCTATTTTTAATGCAAATTCTTTCATTGATTTTTTTTTAAAAATGAGTAGCCCATTAAAATACAT
Source organism: Dipus sagitta (assembly GCA_036346955.1). NCBI lineage: Eukaryota > Metazoa > Chordata > Mammalia > Rodentia > Dipodidae > Dipus > Dipus sagitta. The sequence continues at coordinate 3,812,142 of CM070774.1, forward strand.
TAATCATAACCCTGAAAGTGTGCTTGTACTGCAAAAAGCCTAAGGTCAAGAGTAAAATGCAATTTCCCAACACATGAAACTGGAGCAGAAGCATCACCAAAGACAGCTCCAGCCCCGCTCGTCCCATTTCTGGGTGAGGCTGGGAGGCGACGTGCTGTGGTGCTGAGCCTGGGACCCTCGTGTGCCTCCATGGGATAAGAGGTTTCTAATTTTGTAGAAGAGAAGTAAAAGTACATGATTGGCTGGCTGTGGTGTTTTTTAAATTTAATTAAAATTTTATTTTATTTATTTGCATGCAAAGAGAAAGAGACAGAGAAAAGAGAGTCAGAGAGAATGGGAATACCAGGGCCTCTAGCCACTGCAAACAAATACCAGATGCATGTGCCACTTTGTGCATCTGGCTTACGTGGATACTGGAGAATTGAACTTGGGTCCTTGGACTTTGCAGGCAACCACCTTAACTGCTAAGCTATCTCTCCAGCCCCTCATCTGTGTTTTCTATTACATGAGTAATAAACATTACCCTCATAATTGCATGGCAGGCGTTTGTTCTGAAACTGCAGCTAAAGAAAACGAATATTAAAGTGATCCTGTATCCCATCATTCATTCATATCCTAGAAGCATTTGATATATGCATTCTCAAATTTTTATGTATATTTTAAATGCAGGTATATAATGCATATGTTTGGATCTCTACTTATACTAAAATATCATTAAAAAGTTTTTTTTAATTCAAAGGTCTTTTCTTTTATTGGTTGTTTTTCAAGGTAGGGTCTTGCTCTAGCCTAGGCTGACCTGGAATTAGTCTCAGGCTGGCCTCAAACTCACAGCAATCCTCCTACCTCAGCACATGTGTCTGGAGTTTGTTTGCAGCAGCAAGAGGCCCTGGCATGCACACTCTTTCTCCCTCTTTCTTTCTCCTTCTCTCTCTCCCTCCCCCCTTGCAAATAAACAAAAATATGTATATATATATATATATATATATATATATATATTTTTTTTTTTTAAGAGAAAAAAGAGCCGGGTGTGATGGTGTACACCTTTAATCCCAGCACTCAGGAGACAGAGGTAAGAGGATTGCCATGAATTCAAGGCCACCCTGAGACTACATAGTGAATTCCAGGTCAGCCTGAGCTAGAATGAGACTCTACATCGAAAAAAAAAAAAAAGTAAAAAAGGGGAGCTGGAGAGATTGCTTAGTGGTTAAGGCACTTGCCTGCCAAACTGAAGGACCCAGGTCTGATTCCCCAGGACCCACGTAAGCCAGATGCACAAGGTGACACATGCATCTGGAGTTTGTTGGCAGTGGCTGGAGGCCCTGGTGTGCCTATTCTTTCTTTCTCTCTCTCTCTCTCTCTCTCTCTCTCTCTCTCTCTCTCTCTCTCTCTCTCTCTCTCTCTCTCTTTCTCCTTCTTTCTCTGTCATTCAAATAAATAAATTAAATATTTTTTGTTCATTTTTATTTATTTATTTGGGAGTGACAGAAAGAGAAAGAAAGAGGCATTGAGAGAGAGATAATGGGCGTGCCAGAGCTTCCAGCCACTGCAAACAAACTCCAAATGCATGTGTCACATTGTGCATCTGGCTAACGTGGGTCCTGGGGAATCGAGCCTCGAACCAGGGTCCTTAGGCTTCACAGGCAAGCACTTAACTGCTAAGCCATCTCTCCAGCCCAAATTAAATATTTTTAGAAAGTGAAAAAGAAATATAGATTAATAATGACATATCACAAATATTAAATCTTACCAAAGGCTGAGGCATTAGCAATAGGAAGACCTGGAACCATATACCCTTCAATAGGTGATGGAAAACAGATACTGTCCTTGGAAAAGAACTCAGGGCCCAAGTGGACAGAGAAGCTTTATTCTGGGCCACTGGCCCATTGCATGGAAATACAATGGTAGATTAGAACCCCTAATATAGAAATATATCATCTCAGTATTTAACTTACATAACAAAAATTTCAGATCCTTACATTACAAAACTCTTTCAATAATAAAAATTGAGAAAATTAAAAAAAATAATAAAACTCTTTCAATAATTAGCAGTATATATATTTGAAATTTTAAAAAAAATTTGGGGGGGGGGTTTTCTAGGTAGGGTCTCGCTCTAGCCCCAGCTGACCTGAAATTCACTATGCAGTCTCAGGGTGACCTCAAACTCATGGCAATCCTCTGCCTCCCAAGTGCTGGGATTCAAGGCATGTGCCACCGTGCCCAGCTTGAAATAAAATATTTTAAACCAAATTTTATTCATAAAATTAGTAAGATCCCTGAATTTTATGTCTCTAGTAGTATAATAACGCTTGGATACAAATTAAATGTTCTGTCTCTCTCTCTCTTTCTCTCTCTCTCTCTCTCTCTCTCTCTCTCTCTCTCTCACACACACACACACACACACACATAATTGGTTTGATTGCAAAACCTAGATTACTACTCTGAAACTGAAATTTGGGGCTTCCTTGTACCAGTGTACCAATATACACCAACACGCCAATATGGTATGCAAATTTTAGGCTGTCCCTGAATTCTTGTCTTAGAACTCAAAAATTTTTGTAAAGCTGAATTATTTTTGGTTCGCTTTATTGTACTTTATTTTGGGGGATTTTTATTGATAGCTTCCATAATTATAGACAATAAACCATGATAATTCCCTCCCCCACTTTCCCCTTCACAAATCCACCTCCATCATATCCCCCCTCAATCAGACTTTCTTTTATTTTGATGTCACCATCTTTCCCACCTCTTATGAGGGTCTTGTGTAGGTAGTATCAAGCACTTGGAGGGCATGGATATCCAGGCCATTTTGTGTCTGGAAGAGTGCATTGTAAGCAGTCCTATCCTTCCTTTGGCTCTTACATTCTTTCTGCCACCTCTTCCACAATGGACCCTGAGCCTTGGAAGGTATGATAGAGATGTTTCAGTGCTGAGCACTCCTCTGTCACTTCTCAGCACCATGGTGCCTTCTGAGTCACCCAAGGTCACTGCCATCTAAAAAGAGAAGCTTCTCTAACCAAAAGTGAGGGTAGCATTAATACATGGATATGAACATTAAGAGGAGTGCTTACTGGGCAGTTTGGTGAGCATAGTATATACATTTAGCCAGACACCAGCAGGTGTTACACCCCTAGGGCTCATGACCTCCTCCATCATAGGTTTTCAGTACCAGGCATGTATTCCCATCCATGGAGCCGGCCTCCAGTCCAATTAGTGAGTGGTTGATTCCCCCCACCATAACAAGCATGCCACTATTGCACCCGTTGGCTCATTTGGCCTGGTTGGCCAAACTTAAGGTTTGTAGTGTCCACTGTTGTTTATCTCCACTGATGACTTCTCTCTCCCTTAGGGCTGCATGAGGCATAGCTTTTTCCAGCTTTCTGTCAGCTGGTCTATAGGGAGGAGGTTTTCATAAAGCTGCAGTTTTGTAAATTGGAGCCTTCTATGGGTGGGGTCCTGCCCTCTGTGCACTGTTCCTATTGTCTTGGCTCAGAGAACAAGGCTTCTCTTTCATAGTATTAACATGATTTTAATTAGCATTCTTTTGATGACTCTGGTGAAACTGAATCACTTTAACAATTACAGCTGCTTTCTTCGAAACCACCTTGTCGGTAGCTTTAAACTCATTCATGCCCCTTTTCTCCCAAACTGCACAAGGTGAAGAGAGGGGAAGGTGTTCATCCAGCTAGCTATTATGGTACTATGACATATCCACAAAGCTAGAAAAAGCCCAGTGATGTATGATTTATCATCTATATTTCTGTATATTACAAAGAACGTGTAAAAGGGATGTAGCACAAAATGTATCCAAACAGCAAGGAAAGAACAAACCACTCAGCAAATGGCACTGACACATTTGTTATCCACATGGGAAACAAAGCTGCGTCCTGCCTTAATGCAAACTTTAAAGCCAATCCCAATGAATTAAACACTCCTAGTCATTAAAAAGTACTCTACAAGCCGGACGTGGTAGTGCACGCCTTTAATCCCAGCACTCGGGAGGCAGAGGTAGGAGGATCGCCATGAGTTTGAGGCCACCCTGAGACTCCATGGTGAATTCCAGGTCAGCCTGGGCTAGAGTGAGACCCTACCTCGAAAAACCAAAAAAAAAAAAAAAAAAAAAAAAAAAGGTACTATACAAAGTGAAAAGACCATTTATAAACTCTGACAGAATGCTTACAGATATGCAACCCACAAACTTTAGCATACCAAAAGCATAAAGGATAGAACAATAAGAAAAAGGCAACCTGTTCAATACAGAAATGACAAAGGCAGCACTAGTCAGTAAGTATAACCGTCAGGCTGGAGAGATGGCTTAGCAGTTAAGACACTTACCAGCAAAGCCTAAGGACCAAGGTTCGAGTCCCCAGAACCCACATAAGCACATGGTAGTGCATGCATATGGAGTTCATTTGCAGTGGTTGGAGGCCCTGACATGCCCACTTTTTTTCTCTCTCTCTCATAAATAAATAAATAAATAAAATAAAAAAAAAAAGTCCATATAGAAGAAAGAGTATCCAGGCTCATGAGCAATTAAGAGAAGGTTCATTAAAACCACGGGGATGGAGGGATGGCTTAGCGGTTAAGGCAATTGCCTGCAAAGCCAAAGGACCCAGGTTTTGATTCCCCAGGACCCACATTAGCCAGATGCACAAGGGGGCACACGCATCTGGAGTCCATTTGCAGTGGCTGGAGGCCCTGGTGCGCTCATTCTCTCTCCCTCTCTCTCCTCCTCTTTCTCTGTCAAATAAATAAATAAATAAATAAATATTAAAAACCACAGTGAGATACTTTTTTGCACTTAGAAGATGAGCAAAACTACAATATTAAGTGTTGGCAAGAGTGCAGAACAAGAAGCAGTCACAGGCACAGGCCCCTGTGTCTACTGGTGAGCTTCTAAATGCTGGTACACTACAGAAGCTGTGATGAATTATATATTTAATTATATATTATATATTATATATTTAATGTTAAAATAAAACATGAGGGCTGGAGAGATGGATTGGTGGTTAAAGTGTTTGCTCATGAAGCCAAAGGACCCAGGTTCAATTCCCCAAGACCCACATAAGTCAGATGCACAAGGTGACACATGAATCTGGAGTTTGTTTACAGAGGCTGAAAGCCCTGGTACACCCATTCTCTCTCTCCCTCTCTCTCTCTTTCTCTCTTTGCCTCTTTCTCTGTCTCAAATGAATTAAATTAATAAATAAATAAAAATAAAACATGAGGAGCTGGAGAGATGACTCAGTGGTTAAGTTACTTGCCTGCGAAGACTAAGGATCCAAGTTCAATTCTACAGTACCCACATACAGCTGGACGCACAAAGTGGTATGTGTATCTGGAGTTTGTTTGCAGTGGCTAGAGGCCCTGGCATGCCCATTCTCTCGATCTGTCTCTCTCCTCTGTCTCTCTCTGCTTGCAAATTAATTAATTTAAAAAATAAAAAAAATTAAATAAAATGATTTTTTTATTTTTTAAAACCTTTTTATCATTTTATTTATTTATTTATTTATTTATTTATGAGATACAGAGGGACACAGGGAAAAAGGGAGAGAGAATGGGCACGCCAGGGCCTCTAGCCGCTACAAACAAACTCCAGACGCATGTGCCACAATGTGCATCTGACTAATGTGGGACCTGGAGAATTGAACCTGGGTCCATAGGCTTTGCAGGCAAGTGCCTTAACCACTAAGCCATCTTTCCAGCCCAAAATGAAATTATTTAATTCATGACAAATAGAGGGTTTTTTTTTGTTTGTTTTTGTTTTTTTGTAGTAGGGTCTCTCTTTAGCCCAGACTGACCTGGGATTCACCATGTAGTCTCAGAACTCACAACAATCCTTCTACCTCTGCCTTCCAACTGCTGGGATTAAAGGCATGTTCCACCATGCCTGGCACAAATAGACTTTTTCTAGTATTTATCATTAAGAAAAATATTCATACTATAAATTTTAGCTATCTTAATATTCAGTATCTACATTTTACTAAGGTGGATTGGGTGGGGGGTGACTGAGTTTTACAGTGATGCCCAGTCTGGCCTAGAACTCTGTATATATACCAGGCTGCCCTTCAAATTTGCAGTAATCCTCCTGCCTCTGCTTCCAGAGTACTGGGATTACATGCATGGGCCAGCATACACTGGGCTCTAAGGTTTGTAAAATTAGAAATAATACTAAATTTTATCTCTAAAAGTAGAAACAGTGACAGGAAAACTCAGCCTCTGGAGTGCTAAGATTAAAGGTATGTGCCACCATGCCTGGATTCTTTTCTTATTTACTTACTTATTTGTAAGCAGAGAGAGACAGAGAGGGGGCAGGGAATGGGTACACCAGGGCCAGTAGCTACTACAAACAAGCTCCAGATGCATGTGCCACTCTGGCTTTGTGTGGGTACTGGGGAATCAAGCCTGGGTCCTTAGGCTTTGCAGGCAAGTGCCATAACCATAAGCCATCTCTCCAGTCCCTTATTTTATTTTATTTATTTTTATTTTTTATTTTATTTGTTTGTTTGTTTGTTTGTTTGTTTTTTGTTTCTGTTTTCCAAGGTAGGGTCTCACTCTACCTCAGGCTAACTTGGCATTTACTATGTTGTCTCAGGGTGGCCTCGAACTCACGGTGATCCTCCTACCTCTGCCTCCCGAGTGCTGGGATTAAAGGCGTGTGCCACCATGCCCAAACCACCTTATTTTATTTTTAATTAGCTTACAAAGTAGCAGGTTTGCTTGTGGCATTTCCATCCACACTCGGTTTTGGTTGGCTCTCCCCTCTCTTCTTCCTCTCCCTCATGTCCCTGCCTCTCACCTGCACTTAAATCCTTCCATTCCTAGTATCCTCTCTCACTCTCATCACACGTGTCTTCTAGTACCCTCCCACCCTCTGCATTAAATCCTCTTCTTGCTCTGTCTTGTTCCACGTGCTAGTTTCCTTGCCTCTGCACACACTCTAGAAGAAGCTAGGATCCACATGAGAGAGACAAATGTGGAATTTGACTTCCCCAGTCTGGGTTACCTCATTCAGTTTCTTATTTTCCAGCTCCATCCATTTCCTGAAATTTTCATACTTTTTCTTATGCCTAAACATGTATATGTAGCACCTTCCCATTGTCCATCCATCAGCTGATGTGCCCATTTCCTTAGTATTTATAAATAGAGCAGCAATAAACACGAACGTGCAATTATCTCTGTGGTAGGTTATGGACTAGAGTGGTTTAGCTGAGTCATATGATAATTCTGTTTTTAACGTTTGAGAAACGTCTAATAAATAGTTAAAAATATTTTAAGGGTCTGGAGAGATGGCTTAGCAGTTAAGTAGCTGGTCTGAAAAGCCTAAGTACCCAGGTTCAATTCCAGTGGCAACAGGCCCTGGCGTGTCTCTTTCTTTCTTTCTTTCTTTCTTTCTCTCTCTCTCTCTCTCTCTCTCTCTCTCTCTCTCTCTCTCTCTCTTTCTCTCTCTCTCTCTCCTTGCAAATAAATAAATAAAATTTAAAGAAATATTTTAAAAGAAAAAGAATGAGCTGGGTTTGGCAAGAGGGAGCTGGCCTTCAACATCCCAGCCCCTGCCCCAGCATACACCTCCTCCAGCAAGACTCCACTTCCCAAATTACCAGCAGCTGGTGACCCAGTATTCAAAACACATGAGGCTATAGGGGACAGCGCACTACAAGTACCCACAGCAGCACACATCTGCTTGTGAACTTTGACTGGTACCTCACAGGAAGCCAGTATCCAACTACTTCTTGGCCTCTGCATCCGAGGCTTTGTGCTAGGCCAAGGAGCTGAAGTTGGGGTTCACTGACCTGAGGTCTTCTGCATCTTTATAGGAGTGCTGGGAAGGATTAGATAGCCATAAAGATGCAGGAGACCTCAGGTCAGTGAACCCCAACTTCAGCTCCTTGACCAAGTTATCAAAGAATTGAAAACTCAAGGGTAAATTTTGTGAGATGGGTAAGTTACAAATTATGAGATTTATTCTAGGGACAGTTAGCATTAAGAGAATAATTCTCATAAGAGAATGCTTTCTGTTTGGCTAGCCCCTGTGTGAGGTCCCTTTTGTTTTCCAGTGTTCGTTTCTGTTCTCATCTGCCTGGCACAGGGCAGTTAACTTGACCCTATCTCATTTCCTCATGTGCAGGGGCCAGGGAAGCCAGCTCCCTCTTTAGCAGAGTTGAGTTTGGCAGCAGGATGCCCCCTTCCTCCACCTCCCCAACTTCCAGATGCCCGCACTGACTGGGCCTGGTAAGGCTGATAGGGGCTCCGAATGTGCACTGCCAGAGCCCGGTCAAGGGGCTTGGGCACTGCTGGGTTCCATGGGCCATAGCCACTGTGGCCCAGTGTTGCATAGTGCATGCATCCTGTAGCCCATATCCATCCTCATGCCCCCATGGCTGCCGTGCCTGGGGGCCCCTTTCAGCAGAAGGCTGAGCTCCAGGTATGGTGGCACATCTCCCGTAGGGCCATGTACCATAGCTACCTGTGCTGGGCTGCACTCTGAGGGCTGTAGATGATGGCCCATCAGCACTTTAGCAGGCCCAGGAGGTTGACTCAGAAAGGGCCAGTCACAGGTGTGCTAAGCCTGGGAAATGTTGAGGAAGAAGCAATGATGAGAACTTAGTGCTTTCAGCCATCTTGGATGAGACTGGATCAGGCGAGGGTTCTAGTCTCATCATAGCAGGCAAGGTGGCATCTATGTATCAGTGGGCCAGTCCCTGGCTAACTGCCTACCAGAAAAAAAAGGCTAACTTGTGAAACTGGAATTTTGAGGTTCTTTGACAATGCACTGGTACATACATGTCATTGCACTAATCATCCAGGAATTTGGGGGTATCCCCAGATTCTTAAGAACTCAAAGAATAGAAAGAAATCCACAGACCAGAGGTAAAGTTTAGAAAGACTTTAATAGAGAAGGGAAGGACAGAGATTACAAAAAGCTCCTGCCCATGAGCGGGCAGGAGGGGGTAAAGCCCACCTAGAGACCCAAATTGGAGTCATTTATAGGTTCTGAAAGGGGGCTCAGCTAACAGCCCTAATGCCAAATTTTATGCTGAGTTTAACCAACTATAATACCAGGTAAAGGTTTAATCCTTCCAGGAATCTTAATTCTAGGAAAGGAGAATTCCTTCTGTTTATGAAAAAAACAGATCTAGTCTTCTCTGACATCTAGCAAAATGGAGACTGCAAGGGCAGGCTCAACAACTTCCCCTGCTTTTACTTTCAGGGACCCAGTCACCCTAAATTGCCTCACTTGCTCCTAATCTGTGTCACGTGTGGCTGATAAGTCACTGTAGACTGGAGACTCTCACCTTAAGTGACAATTTCTGTGTCAACTCTGGGACCAGCCAAAAGCTGTATTTCTCCAGCCATAAACTGGGTAACATTTCCACACTTTTCCAACCAAAATTCTTTACACAGTAACTGATGCAGGATAAATCTCCATCTTTATTTTATTTTATTTTTTGAGGTAGGGTCTGGCTCTAGCTCAGGCTGACCTGGAATTCACTATGTAGTCTCAGGGTGGCCTCAAACTCACGACGATCCTCCTACCTCTGCCTCCAGAGTGCTGGGATTAAAGGCGTGCGCCGCCACGCGCAGCCAAATCTCCATCTATTCTACCTGATGGAAAATTCGGGCACATCTTGTGAGTTGCCTTCAGACATAGGCACAGTCACTGTAAACAGTACTTCCAGGTTTGAAATCTTAGTTTACCAGCAGAGGGCGCAATGTGAACGCAGCCTGACATCCTTGGTGCTTAGACCATCTCAGTTGCCTAAGCAACCCTTTGACACACGTTGGTGCCACTCCCAGATAGGTCTGTGGGGAAGGAGCTGGTACATAGGAGTGAGAAGTCGTGGGGAAGGATTCCCGGGGACACATGTTTAGACAGGACAAAGGGGTGTCAGAAACAGCATCAAATTAAAAGCATGGTGCAGGTCTGTCCCTAGCAGGCCACCCCCTTGGCCTGTGGGATGGGAAAGTCGGTCAGGGAGAAGTGAGACCAGCAAGCCGGAGTGATGGGCCGGTGCACCAGCTTCGGCTGGCTCAGCCAGGGGGTCAGTTACAGTAGGTCTGTTTCAGATGCCAATTAAAGGCTTGACCTTCAGATTGATAAATCTTTCCCGATACTGTCAATGAGGCCCCCGGCCAGGGGCAGCCGGTTGGGTTGTCAGTGAGGCCAGTGAGAGAAGTCTGGGAGTGCTTTCCCAGGGGCCAGGAAGAAGCCTTGGAAGAGGCATGTTTGGAGAGCAGCACTCCCAATCGTGCTGGAGACGTACAAGAGACACTTCCCTCACTCGTGCTAGAGTCAGAAACGATGTTTCTTGCTGGGCGTGGAGGCACACGCCTTTAATCCTAGCACTCAGGAGGCAGAGGTAGGAGGATCACTGTGAGTTTGAAGCCAGCCTGAGTCTAACTACACAGTGAATTCCAGGTCAGCCTGGGCTACAGGGAGACCCTACCTTGAAAAACAAAAATCAAGGGGGGGGGGGCACGCACAGGGAAAGGAAAATTTTGATAGCTCTCTCCCTCTACAACTTAAAGGGAAAAATAAAAACCAAGCCTATCCGAGGTCTCAAGTCTCCAAACAAGCCAAGTTGAAAGTTTCAAGACTACTTAGCTTGGAAGCACTGAGTACAAAGCAACAAGACACAACTAACAATAGGAGAGGCTGTCAGCTAAAGCCTGCAAGCCCCCCCCCCCAACAGAAGCTGGGAATCTTGAAAGGGACCCGAGTATTGCATCCCATTGCCCAGTGCAGTACACTGTTGGAATTCTATACTTCATCCCTCCCCTCCAGTTTCCGCCGGAGAGCATGGAAGGGTTCTGCATGGCCCAGCATGATAGGAGGGCCTGCTCAAGGGACCTCGCGGTACTCGTAATGCTTCATTCAACCGACTGCAGTAGCCACACCAGCACGAGCACACAGCATGGCTCTCCAGCCCCTGAGTTCGAATCTCAGCAAAGAAAGCAAAGACCAAAAATACATACCTGAAACTTTCCTAAAATGTCAATTGTGAAAGTATATAATACAGTGAATTATTCATTTTCTCTGGGCTATATTACAAGATTAGCATCAAAGAAGAGCCAGTATATAACTACAAATGTGGGGAGAAAATAAAATACTAAAATTTCCTGGATGTTGTGGTGTGTATAGTATTGGTTAGCATCTATTGTTTTTTAATTTTCATTGACAACTTCCGTAAATGTAAACAATATACCCTAATCATAATCCTCTCCCAGCCGGGCGTGGCGGCACATGCCTTTAATCCCAGCATTCAAGAAGCAGAGGTAGGAGGATCACCATGAGTTCCAGGACACCCTGAGACTGAGACTACATAGTGAACTCCAGGTCAGCCTGAGCTAGAATGAGACCCTACCTTGAAAAACAAAACAAAAAACAATCCTCTCCAATCACCCTTCCTTTTCCCCCTCCCAAGTCCTCCCTCCACTGAATCCCTTCTCCTTTTGAACTAGTCTCTCTTCTATTTTGATGCCATCATTTTTTCCTCCTAGTGCAGACAGTGTCAGCCACTATGAGGTCATGAATTTCAAGGCCACTTTGTGTCTGGATAACAGCATTGTAAGCACTTCCTTTGGCTCTTAAAAATCTTTCTTTTTAAAAAATATTTTATTTGAAAGCCAGGCGTGGTGGTACACACCTTTAATCCCAGCACTTGGGAGGATCATGGCAAGTTCAAGGCCACACTGAGACTACTTAGTGACTACATAGTACAGAGATTGCCTAGTGGTTAAAGCACTTGCCTGCAAAGCCGAAGGTCCCATGTTTGACTCTCCAGGTCCCATATAAGCCAGACACACAAAGTGGTAGAAGCGCCCAAGCTTGCACATGCACATAAGTGGGCACACACATCTGGAGTTCAATTGCAGTGGCTGGAGGCCCTAGCGTGCCATTTTCTCCCTCCCTCCCATTTAAAAAAAAAAAAAAGAGGCCAGTCTGTTGGGCTTGCCACAAAATATATCCATGTGTATATATATATATATATATATATATATATATATACATTCTCCAGGCATGATGGCACATGCCCTTAATCCTAGCATTCAGCAGGCAGAGGTAGGAGGCTCGATGTGAGTTTGAGGCCAGCCTGAGGCTACATAGTGAATTCCAGGTCAGTCCGGGCTAGAGCAAGCCACTACCTTGAAAACAAAAACTACATACATAGTTGGGCGTGGTGTCGCATGCCTTTAATCCCAACCCTTGGGAGGCAGAGGTAGGAGGATCGCCATGAGTTCAAGGCCATCCTGAGACTACATACTGAATTCCAGGTCAGCCTGGGCTAGAGTGAGACCCTACCTCGAAAAACAAAAAAACTAGCAAACAAACAACAACAAAAAAAAACCCACCCCCCAACACACATTCAGCCAAGTGTGGTGGTGCACGCCTTTAATCCCAGCAGAGGAAAGAGGAAGCCATAAATTCAAGGCCACCTGAGAGCACATAGTGAATTCCAGATCAATCTGGGCTAGAGTGAAACCCTACCTTGAAACAAACCAAAATATATATCTGCAAGGAGAGAGAGAATGGGAAAGAAAAAACTCCAGGGTCTCTTCCACTGCAAATCCACTCCAGGTGCACGAGCCACTTTGTGCATCTGGCTTTATATGGGAGTGGAATTCGAATTCTGGCTGGTAGGCTTTACAAGTGTCTTTAACCACTGAGCCACCTCCCCAGTCCTCTTACAGTCTTTCTGCCACCTCTTCCAAAATGGACCCTGAGCCTTGGAGGGTGTGGTAGAGATGTCTTACTTAGTGCTGGACACTCCGCTGTCACTTCTGCTCAGCACTGGGTGACTTTTGAGTCACTCTAGTAGTCACTGTCATCTGAAACAAGAAGCTTCTCTAAACAAAAGTGAGAGCAGCATTAATATATGGGCATAAACAAGTGTTTGGAGGGCAGTTTGTTGGGCATAAATGTGCAATTAGTCAGACAACAGCAGTAGTTTCCCTCTAGCCTAGGCCTTATGATGTCCCAAGCCATAGACCTTTTTTTTTTTTTTTTTTTTGAGGCAAGCCCAACAGACTGGCCTTTATTATTGTTGTTGTTTATTTTTTAAGAGAGAGAAAGAGGGAGAGAGAGAATTGACGAGCCAGGGCCTCCAGTCACAGCTATTGAATGTGTGCCCCATTGTGCACCTATGTACCGATGCGCACTTGCTTAAATGGGACCTAGAGAGTCAAACATGGGTCCTTGAGCTTTGCAGGCAAGCGCCTTAACTGCTAAGCCATCTCTCCAGCCCAATAGGCTTTATTTTTAACATGTTTATTTATTTGATGCATGTGCTTCTGGCTCTAGTGGGTACTAGGGAACTGAGCCTTGCAGCCAGCGCCTTTAACCTCTGTGTCATCACCCAGCCCAAGCCATAGGATGTTTTAAAGATTTTCAGTAGCAGGCAGAAATTCCTTCCCATGGAAGAGAGCCTCAAGTCCTATCAGACAGCAATTGGTTTCCCCCTTAACAGACATGTCACCACCGCACCAGCTGGTACCTTAGCCTGAAGCTTGCAGGGTCCACTTGCTGGTTAACAGCGTTGATGATTTTTCTCACCCTCTCACCCATCAGGCTGCATTTTTTTTAAAATTTTATTTTAATGTAATTTATTTTATTATTTTATTTGGGAGAGAGACACAAAGAGGCAGAGAGACAGAGAGGGAGAGAATGGGCTGCCAGGGCCTTCAGGCACCGTAAACGAACTCCAGACGCGTGTACCTGGCTCACGTGGGACCTGGAAAATTGAACCTAGGTCCTTTGGCTTCACACGCAAGCGCCTTAACCGCTAAGCGTAAAGCACTTCGTCTCCCCCACGCCCCAGTCGTAATTTGGCGGACCCGGAAAACGGCATTCAGCGGAGGACAGGCCAGTGCGCATGTGCCATCCGGCTTCCCAGCCGGAAGCGCGCCCTGGGGCGGGACCGGAAGCCGCGGCGAGTCTCGGCGGGGCGGTAGTGCGGGCGACACGTTTGAAAGGACCAATCGGCGCGGGCCGCGGGCGGGGAGGTCGGGGTGGCGCTGGCCGAGCGGTCCCGGGGTTCGCGGTTGCGGGGTTCGCGGCTGGGATGCTGCGCGCCAGGGAGCCCCGCTGCCCGCGGGAGGACGAGCTGCTGCGGAAGCTGCGGGACAGCGGCCGCCGCTTCCAGAGACACATGCTGCGGCTGCTGGAGAAGGTGGGGGCCCGGGCGGGTGGCGGGACCCGGGGGACGGGCGGCGGGGACCCGGGTCGGGCGGCCGCACTCACCGGAGCCCCCTCCGCCCGCAGTACGAGCAGCCCTTCGAGGATGACCTGCTGGTGCGCATGGCCACGCTGACCTACGAGACGCCGCAGGGTGCGTACGGGCGCCGGGGCAGGGTCGAGCGGAGCTCCCCGCACTGGCTGGAGGGGGTTGAGCAGGGAAGGAATTGTCACTTGCCCTGGCTGACATTTGGCCGTGTGCCCTACCAACACTTAGCTGCAGTGTTGGGTTTTTTTTTTGTAATGTATTTATTTATTTGCCATCGGAGACAGAAAGTGATTATAGACGCACCAGGGCCTCCTGCCACTGCAAATTAACTCCAGATGCACGCACCACTTTGTGCATCTGGCTTTACGTGAGTACCGGGGAATTGAACCCCGGTCATTAGGCTTTGCAGGAGAACACCGTAACTGCGGAGCCATCTCTCCAGCCACTCAGTGTTGGTTTTAATCCGTGAGGTAAGCACTTTTCTTTGACCGTTGAAGTCGAATGTAGATGGAGCACAGGGAGAATCAGTAACTTCCCCTGTCACTTAGCCAAAGTGGCAAAGCCCTGGTTTGATGTGCTGAAGCATGGTGAGGCTGTGACCCATGGTCAGAGCGCAGTCACCCCTCCCACAGTTCATTTCCTGAGCAGATAGTCGTGTAAACCGTGAACATGGTAAGTCTGTCCTCTGGGGTTTCAGGAGGACTTGTATGAGTTACACACAGGTAGGTCCTTGCAAATGCTAACTGACAGATCCCGGGAAAGAGCTTGGACCAGAACTTGGAGCCATAGCAGACGCTGTATATATTTTTCTGCTTTTATCCTATTTATTTTATTAATCATGCCTCAAAAGGCACCGTCCTTTCTTATTCACTTGTATTTCCCCAGGAGATGTACAGAGACGCCTATATTACCCGGGTTCTGCATGCTGATAAGTGGCAGAACTGACCTTGACAACTCTGTTCTTGGGCTTGCTCTGAACTGCTTAGATGCCCCCAGAAAGCGCTTGTTCCCAATACAGGCTGTAGAGTTTGCCCTTGGAAAGTGCTTGCTCTGTAAATGTATTATATTGCCTCCTAAAAATATTTATATTTGTTTTCAAGTAGAGATAGAGAGAATGGGTACACCAGGGCCTCTAGCCATTGCAAACTGACTCCAGATGCATGTGCCACTTTGTGCATCTGGCTTTACATGGGTCCTGGAGAATCGAACTTGGGTTATTAGATTTTGTAGGCAAGCGCCTTAACTGCTGAGCTTTGTCTCCAGGCCTCTTGCTTTGATAACAAGTTTTAAACACTTCCTACACCATCCTAGTTGGACAACAGACTACCCCTTACCCTGGATTTTGTTTTTCTTTCTTTTCTTTTCTTAAGGCAGTCTCGTTCTAGTCCAGGCTGATAAGGAGCTCACTGTAGCTCCTGGTAATCCTCCAGCCTTAGCCTCTTGAGTGCTGTCATTAAAGGCACGTGCTCCAAGCCCAGCCAGATGGTTTTTAGTGTAACTTCTTTGTGTTTGTCACTTTGGCTTTCTGTGAGTACAGATTGAGCCTCCATTCCAGATGACGTTGTCATTTTTGTCTTTTAAGGATTGAGAATTTGGGGAGGAAAGCTAATAAAGGAAAGAAACACAAAAGAAAACCAGGTATTTACATCTTATTTCCTCTGCATGCTTTGCCGTGGAGACTGTTGCTGTGAATAAGTACTGGCATGGGGGTCCTTGGTGCCCTGTGCTCTGGTTGCTGCGGGAGGCTGCTGTAGGGGCTGGCTTTTCTCTCCTTGTCTACCATGTCTGAGGATCTAGTGAGAAATATTTCTTCTGTTGCCTGGCCCTTTTGTCACCCTGGGTTTGGCCCTAACAACTGACTCATCTGCACAGAAGCCGGACCAGCTCAGTGGCCTACAGACCCCTTGGGAGCTCCTTTGTTGGGTCCTTACAGAAAAGTCCAAGTCACATTTCTTCTGAGAAAGAAGGGGGAGATTGGGTGCAGCTTAATACATTCTTCCTTTCCCCTTCCTCTGCCCTCCAAGAACAAGGTTCTAGGGTCCCCGTCTCATGCCAGGGCTCTACAGCTGCTGTCTGATCCTGCTTTACTGCATGGTGTCCACACCTGCTGTGAGATGCCACAGGCAGCCTTTTGCCCTGGCAGCTTTTGTAAGGCTGTCTGGTGTTCTGGTAGTCACTGACTGTCAGACACCCATGGCTCCTACTTGGGAACCTGCTCCCAGGAATGGTAGCATCAAGGTTAAGGTAACACAGCATTAATAGTAATTCTGAAATCAAACCTCCTTGATTAATTATTATTATAGCCATAGAAGTGTTAGAACAAACTACATAGGACTACTAAAAATTAGCCTGACCGCAGTTTAATCACTCATGTCCTTTTTGTAAATACATTTTTTATCCCTTTCTAGTTAATAATAAGTGCTTCCCCCTCCCTCCCTCATTCTATATATGTTAGCCTACTTGCCTTTTGAGATCAGGCCTCGTACTGTGACCCAGGCTAGCTTAGAACTCACTATATAGCCCCCACTGGTCTTGAACGCCACAATGCTTCTGCCTCATCCCAAGGAGTGCTGGGATTATAGACGTGATCATAGACGTGCTCCCCACTTGCCGTTTTCTTAACTGCTTACCAGTTGAGGGGTATTGGGCCCTTTGTCCCCCACAGTATTACACAGCAGGGCTTTTCCTGTACAGCTGCTCTAGATGTGAAAACGAGCTGTTCCAGGGGATCGTGAAGCCCATCACAGTGTCCTCTGAGAAGCATCCTGTCCTGTTCCGTGTGGACAAGCACCGGTGCAGAACATACCATGAAGTAGCATCAGAGGCCACAGAGCATGGTCTCTTAGTTACATATACAGCAACACCCACTCATCGGGCCAGCGCTTAAATGATGGTCCTGGTAGAAAAATATTTACGTTTGGACATTTATTTAAAGTTTTTCTTAAAATTTTAGCGGGTAGGGGCTCTGCCTTGGGCTTTAGTAGGCTTACCAAAGTGAGTATGTGCAGTCTGTGATGACAGCTGGGACAACCATGGCTCCTCTGGAGTTACTGTTGATGACTGTGCCCAAATCTGCCTCCCCTGCCCTCCCCCAAACCAGATGTGTAGTTTATGCTGTTCCAAGACTACGGCCCTTGGGGGCGGCAACAAGTCAGGGCTGTGCATCATCCTCCAGCAGCTTGTGTGAGCCCTCTTTGTAGATGTCAGAGAAACGGGCCCGGCTGCTTCCCTGTAACTGTGTAAGCTCTGCCACCCTTCAGACTCCAACGACCACAAAACACAGACCAAAGCAGCAAGGTCCCAGCTTGCTGTGCACTGAGCGTGGTGGTGACGTTCTGCTAAGGCGCACGCACTGCTGGAGATACCTACTTGCTTCGGCTGCTTTCTACACTGCAAAGCCTACCTACCATCTCCAGTGCTCGCACTTCACCCGTGAGCACACTGTGCTGTTGGTTGACGTTACTGGTGGGTCCTCCTGAGTGCAGGCTCCAGAGAACGGGGCAGCCTCCCCAGGAAAGAGCCACTGACCATGCTGGCAGGGTCCACCAGCGTCCCCGTGAGTGCTGCCTCACATGCAGATCCACAGCATCCCTGGAGCCTTGAGGCTGTTGAAATTCTCGTGACAAGGAGCTCCTCCACTGCCTTCTGGGAGTCTTGAAGCCTTTCTGTGTCTTAATTTTATTTATTTATGTGTATGTGTATATGTCTGTGGACCTGCCACCTTCTCTTGCCTCTGCAGATAAATGCCCATCTTATGTGGGTGGGTGGCTGGGGAATTGAACCCAGGCCGGCAGGCTTTGCATCCAAGCACCTGCAACTGCAGGCATCTCCCCAGCCCTTACGGGCTTCGCTCACAGAGGAGCTTGTGAAGCATCCTGTCCTCTTCTATGTAAAGGGAGTGCAGTCGTATTACTTTATAGTGCTTTAAAATGTGCCGTTCCTTAAGCACGCCTTTCTTTCTTGGCTTTTGCACCCTGAGGACCCCCCTGTGAAGGTGGTTGGCAGATTAAGTGACTCTGGGCAGACTACACTGGAAGGCAGTGAGCATGCGCCCAACTGTACCCAAGTCCTGGGAGCTGGTGAGTGTCACCTTGTTACAGAGCGGGGCCCCAAGGGACTAACCAAACAGTTTGAAGATGAGATTCCTTGTTAACATCTTTACTTAGATTTCCAAGGAGTGTTTTAAAAGTGGGAAGCATCTCAAATCACCCTGGTATGTCTTGGTAAGGTCTTTCTCACAGTTACGTAAATGTCACTCAGATGTGCTTTGAGTGAAACACATTTAAAAACTTGAAATCAACATTTGATGAGACTCAGGATTTGCTTACATAGGTATTATGAACACTGGATTCTGTAGAAAACCTTCCCACCTCTTCAGACACAGTCTTTCCTCTTGTTCTTCCTCCTCCACGTGACTCCCCCTTCTCAGCTCCCTCCGTGCGCTCCCTTGGCAACCACATCCCAGGAGTGGGCTCCTGCTCGCTGCCTTGGGTTCTCGCGACCCATGCATTGCACTGCTGGGCCCTCCTGGCTTTGGCCTCTGTCTCTGAAGCCTAAGAGTAGGCCAGGCTCCCGGTGACCCTACTGCCGAATCCACTTGGCTTCCCTGGGCCATGTGCCCAGTCAGCAGCATGTGAAGCTTCCAGAAGTTCCGGCGCTGCCATCTTCCCGTGAGCGGCCCCCCTCCTGACTCCTCAGCCCTGGCCGGCAGCCCACCTCCTAACCCTGCAGGACGTACTTTCTCGGGTCATCCTGAGCCCCGTCCCGTTGGTGCCTTGCTCAGGAGCCGTGGCTTGCTCTCCAGCGCGGCCTGGCAGGATGTGCCTTACTTACTGCAGCCTTCCTGCCTAACCACCCCACGTCTTCACCCAGTGCTGGTGACAGAGTCACCCCAGCAGGCCGCCCCCTTCCTCCTGGGTTGCACCATCACCTCTTCGTGTGAGCCAGACTCCTTATCTCAGCCTCTCCCCGCTCCTCATGTCCAAGGCATTGCCGTCCTTTGCCTTTTGTCCCTTGTCCTACTGTCCTCTGCACCAGCTCCTGGCTCCACTCCACGGACACATAGGAAGCTGGTCAAGCCACTTGCTTGAGGCACTGCAGTGGACACAAGGGTGATCCTGAGCATGGTCTGAGGTCCTGCCTGACCCGCCCACACCACTCCCTCATTGTCCCCATTTATCTAAGCCTAGGTCTTCTCTTAGCCACTAGACACTGTGTAACTGGTCTTTTGAGACCCTGTCTTTGCTTCAAATACTGGCCACCACAGCTTCTGGCCTCCCCTGCCTACAGCAGCCTGCGATATGTTTTGAGTCACAAAAAGGAAAACTGATCTTTTGTTTTTTTATTATCATCAGTTTTCATATGTGAAGATAATGTAATTTTGGTTTTTCGAGGTAGGGTCTCAACTCTGGTCCAGGCTGACCTGAAATTAACTATGTAGTCTCAGGGTAGCCTTGAATTCACAGCAATCCTCCCACCTCTGCTGGGATTAAAGGCGTGTGCCACCACGCCTGGCATAAGATAATGAAATTTGATCATAATCCCATCCCAATACCTTCTTTTGTCCTCCACCTGTCCCATCCCCCTTCACCAAACTCCTCTCCTACCCCCGTGGGTCTTAGACCCATGACTTCCCCAGACTTCTGAAAACAGTTGGAAGAGGTTTCTTTAAGAGCCATACTGTCCCTTTCCCTTGTGGCTGTTTAAATTAATTGAAAGTTAAAGATGCAGTTCTTTGGCCTGGCTAGCCACACTGCAGCTGTTCATAGTCCCAGGTGGCTGGCTGTGGTGCAGCAGGTAAGTAATTGAGCCTTCCTTCTAGATTCTGAAAGCAGCGGTGCTGACAGAATTCTAGAAGATGAGGACGTGTCCGCGTGCACTCCTGCGGTAAGAAGCACCTCTGGTGATGGGTCGGGCAGCAGCGGGCTTCAAGCTCAGTGTCTGCTTCCACAGGCCATGTGGCCAGGAGCAGAGCCTGTCTTTCAGGAAGTCCTCTTCCCAGGCTCACTTCTGCCACTGCCACCCTCAGGTCTGGTCCCCTTCCATGTCTTCCTTCTCAGCCAGCCCTGGGCAGCCAGTGCTCCCTCCCCTTGGCACCACTCTGTTTGCTGAGCATGGGTGACTGAAGTACAGGGGGTTCACTCTGTAGCAGGAACTACTGCTGATGTTCACCACATTTCATTTGCCTTGACTGGCCACGGGACATGGATGTAGGGCCTGTTCCTAGATAGACTCACCCACAGACACTGTCATGAGCAAGTACTTCCAGCACCTAAAAGCCCATTTGGTCACAAGGTCCCATAATCAGGTAGCTGTCACTAATCCAAACAGTGTCTGTTTTCCTGAGTGTCTCCTATGATCTGAGTCTCACTTCCCTCGTTGGCTGGAATATGTGACAACACTCAGGGAACTTCATCACGAGAGTGTCTTCCCTGGCCACTGTGTCACATGCTGTCAGATGCTAGAATAACTGACTCTTGGTTTCCTCCAGAGCTGCCTTTTGTGTGGAAGCATCTCAAGTCTGGTTCATTTTCTAAATGAGGACAGTGACATTAGGGAGGACTGGGCAGCAAGGGAAATGCGGGAGCCTTTCCTATTGCACAGAGCCAGAGTGTAGCCTCTTCCCACTCTGCTGTTCCCATCGGATCCTGGGTTCCTAACTTTGCTTCCCACAGCACAGAGTGTGAAGGTTGGAACCCCTTTCTGGCATCAGGCAGGTGACAGGTAGGAGAGCCCACCTCCTCGTTTCTTGAGCTAGGACACATGTCTCTTTTCCTAAGTTAGAGTTGGGCCATTACTAATGGTAGGTCCTGAACTCTCCCACCAACATTCAGATTGCATTTATTTTTTAATTTCTGTTAGTAATGCTAGTCATGAACTAGCACGTTCTTGGTCTTTTCATCCTCTTGTATAGTTAACTCTGGGTTAGCCCCACACAGACACTGGGTCCATGGAAGTTCAGAGAGGCAACTGCTTTGTACTGCCAACAGCAGGGGGTGAAAAGGTGATTTCAGGTGATTTCAGATAGCTTCCTTTAAAGATCTGAAAACTCATGAGCTTCCAGATTGTTGCAGAACTCACAAGGATGTCAGTACCCAGGAGCCTATACTGATTTCTCGGATTAGTTTGCAGACCATGGGCGCCCTTTGGAAAACGAGTTAAGAAGGAAATACCTGGCCCAGGTGGATATACTGCTGCAAGGTGAAGAATATTTTAAGGTAATCTCTTTTTCCCTATCTGTGCTCATAGCGTCCAGTCAGAATAAAGACAGTGGTGGTTTTGTGTGCTCTCCGGAGCCTGGGCAGGTACTCTGACTTTTCTCATGCTGCCAGACTTTTACTCTTCTTAGAGTAACATGGCAAGGATCTCAGGGTAGCACACGAGGGCCGCTCAGAATGGGAGCCATGTCAGAGGTGACCTCCACTGCCCACTGTCCTGTGACCTTGCTCACTGCTGTGGACCATAGACTCCAAGGACAGCTCTAGCTCTTGGGCACAGTTGGGGGAGCGATGGCTCTCACCTTCCCTGGAATGGCCAGTGGCAAGGTGAGTCCTCCATTCCTTGTCCCCAGCCTGTCTACCTGGTCTGAGCTTTTGTGTGACTGAGACAGAAGGAGGACCTCCAGGAATACCTGTGGGGTGCTAGTCTCCTGCCCCTCAGCGTGGGCACCCTGGGCTCTACTGTGGCACTTTCTCAACTTGGCCTTAAGAAGCAAAAGCTAGCCAAGCATGGTGGCACACACCTTTAATCCCAGCACTTGGGAGGCAGAGGTAGGAGGATCGCCTTGAGCTCGAGGTCACCCTGAGACTCCATAGTGAATTCCAGGTCAGCCAGGGCTAGAGTGAGACCCCACCTCGAAAAAAAAAAAAAAAAAAAACCAAGAAGCAAAAGCTAGCCAAGCGTGGTGGCGCACACCTTTAATCCCAGCACTTAGGAAGCAGAGGTAGGAAGATCATCCTGAATGCAAGGCCACCCTGAGACCACATAGTAAATTCTGGGTCAGCCTGAGCTAGAGTGAAACCCTACCTCAAAAAAACAAAGAAAAATAAAAATAAAAATAAAAAAACAAGAAGCAAAAGCTGAAGGCAGAGGTCCCCCAAGAGTGCCAGCTCTCAGTGTCTTTCATAAAAGACATCCTAATAACAAAAACCTAGGGAGTACAACTTGCTCAGTGGCAAATAGCTCGTCTCCTAATGAAGGCCACAGATAAGGAGTCTATCTTCCTGCTCTGTGGCTGGCCAATGAAAGCCCGTGTGGGGGGCCACTGGGTTAGTGGAGGACTGTGCGCCTTTAATGCAGCAAGTCATGTCATACTTCTTGCCTGCTGTGTGATCAGAGGAAGGGACTGGAACTTGCCCAGGTTTATAGGGTCTGTACCCGCCATCCATTTGGCCCATAGGCATTTGTACTGTCTCGAGTGTAAGGGACAAAGTAAAGCCACCGGCGTCCTGGAAGAAGGCGGCTGTGTCCTTGTGGGCAGAATCTCCAGATCTTCTGGGACACCTCTTCCCTCTAGCTTCAAGTTCGGCCAATCACTGTCTTGCTAAGGGGCACACTGTGCTTAAGGGCACAGCTAATACCTTTCTGAGGAGACAGACTATCATCAGGAGGACCCGGCTCTACACGTGGGGTCTTGACATTCAGAGCTCCTGTAACCATTGGCTTTGATTTCAGAGCGTGGAGGAGAGGAGGAGAAAGGACACAACCACAGCCCTGGCCCCTTCTTCGGCCTCGCCTGCCACACCTGCCCCTGGTGAGTGCGATGGAGTGATTTCGCATGAATTGTGTGTCTCTTTCATCTTGGTTGGAGCCACAGGACCCTCCTCCCATACCACTCACAATGGGCATTCCATTTGCTGTGTCTCAGCATGAACTGGTGGAGAGATTTGCACTAGCTTGTTTTAAGACAGGATCTCACCCTCTAGCTCAGGCAGTCCTGTATTTGTCTTCCCGTGTGAGTGTATGGTTTCATAGGTGTATGTATGCGTGCATGTTTGATGTGTAATCACAGATGTGTATGGGTGCATGTGCAGGCCAAAGGTTGGCATTGAGTTTCTTCCACAGTTGCTCTGAACCTACTTTTTAAGACATTCTCTGAATCCAGAGCTCAATGATTTGCATGGACTAGCCAGCTAGCAAGTCCCAGGGTTCCTCCTTTCTGCACCTCCCCTGTGCTGAGATTTCAGATGCACATTGCCACACCTGACTTCTCCTGGATTCTGAGGTCCAAACTCAGATCCTCACGCTTGTGCAGCAAACACTTGACCCACTGAGCCAGCTCCTCGGCCCCACATTTTATTACATGAGCAGCAAATGCAGCCACGAACAAGAGACCCTACTTTCAAAACAAGGTGGGAGGTAAGGACCAGCACTCAGGGTTGTCCCCTGACCTCCACGCACACACGCCCACACAGCGCAGTGGTGCTGATGAAAGAAGGCCCATAAGGCATCACATCACACGTACTGTAGTGTCGACGGCACCGAAGCACATGGGAGTCTGTCTGCCTTCCCTCCTGTTCCTATGAATGGACAGTCAGGATTTTCAGGCTCCTTACTAGCCTTTGGAAAGTGAACTAAAAAGTAGAAATCTCTTTTGATGGCAAAAGTGAGATCTCTTTTTTTTTGGGGGGGGGGAGTCTCACTTGCGCAGACTGACCTGGAATTTGCTATGTGGTCTCAGGCTGGCCCCGAACTCATAGTGATCCTTCTCTCTTAGCCTCCCAAGTATTGGAATGAAAGACATGCATCACTCCCACCTGGCTTGTTTAGTTTTTTTTTAATTGTTTTAGTAAATTATGGTTATGATGTACTCTTAATCTCACATTGCATATGTGTTTTGACTGTGTTTCTCTCCCAGAGGGCTGCGAGAGCATCTCTGCAGAGAGTCCCGCGAACCCTGGACAACTAGCTGCCTCCCCCACTGTGTGGGACCCTTCACTCCCTTGCCCAGTTGACATGACTATTGTACCTAAAAATGACAGTCCCTCTTTACTGGAAACCAGCAGCAACAGCTGCCTAACCAGTGTGTCGTTTGAGGCTGATGACATTTGTAATGTGACAATCAGTGACTTGTACGCAGGCATGCTGCGTTGCATGAGCCAGCTGCTGAACTCGAAGCCGTCGTGCATCATCTCCACCAAGACATGCATGGGTCAGACCTGGAACCCCAGGAGGAGGCTCATGCACAAGGGCAGAGTGCTGATGAACAGCACATACTACCCGAGGGGCAAGCATTCCCAGAGGAGCCCCCAGGAGAGGTCTGCGCCCTGCTTAGAGCTTGGGAAAGAGGCCGGAGTGTTGAGAGACTGCAAGAACTTACCATGTGTCGCTTGGCATACAAGTTTAAAAGTGCAAAGAGTTTTTCCCGAAGGAAACAAACACCAATTCCATGTAGCCTGTCCCTCTTGGAAGGAGCTCCAGGTGACACCCCGGAAGTATTCCTCATTGACATACTTAGACTTAAACACAAGGTACAGCTTTGATCAGGAAAATAGACTGAAGACGTTAAAATGGCTAATTTCTCCTGGAAAAACAGTCTCCAGGCTACAAGTGCTCCAGGACCGAGCAGAGAATTGGTACAGGGAGATTGAAGACAAATTTGAGAAGCTCCATCAGGAATGTTCCCTGTATTCTGGAAGACAAGCTCACCTGGCGATCCCTGCACAGGCCTGGGCCAAGGGCGGACATGGAGGTGGTGCTGGAGGCTCAGGTGGTCCCCAGGACGTAGAGACCCACAAGCTACGTGTACCTTTCAGCAGAGAAAGAGGAAAGAGGCTAAGGGAGGCTTCTGAAAACCTGTACCGAAGGCCTTTCAAGGCAGCTAGTTGCTCCCCACAGAGCCGACCCTCTTCATCACTCCCAGAGGGCAGCCCCTCACAGATCCCTGGTCTCTTCAGAAAGATGCCGGCAGCCAGCGTCGCTGTTTCAGTACCAACCATAGGACATCCAGGCTGGAGGAGAAACCATTGTGATGAAATTAAAGAAGAGTTTGACAGGCTCCATCAGCAGTGTTGCCAGACATTGCCATCGCTGCCTCAGGCAAAGCCACTGGCCGGAATTAGATTGTCTCCAGGGAAGGCCAGTGCAGACTGTCACTTCCAGAAGCTCCAGAAGTTGTCTCTGTCACCCCAGTGGCGCATAAAACGTCCACAGGACTCAACTGCTGACGAGGCTCCTGGATCTGCATGGACTGTGTTTGCTGCCACAAGGGACTCACAGTTCTCTATAAAGAGACGCAGGTTGTCATATCCCCAATTAAGCAGAGACCATGATGAATCTCCGGAGCCCTCAGAGGAGGCAAGCACAGGTCCGCCCTGGTCATAATAATATGCCAGCCCTGCGCGCCCTACCTGGTAAGAGAAGCACTGATTCTGCCTTGCTGTACGTGAGCGGCTGCCCTGGGCCCGCGACACTTAGGACAGCCACCTCGCTGCTTTTTGTCCCGTGCTAGGCAAGCACTCTGCTCCTGAGCTCCATCTCCAGCCCTGCTAAGTCCTGACTAGTCCCAGAGATAATTTCCCAGCCGTTCTCCCAAGTTCTCCTCCTCCCTCTCGTATTAGCATATACACATCAAGAATGTGTTTAGTGGCTGGTGAGATGACTCGGCAGTTACAGATGCCTGATTGCAAGCCTGCAATTCCTACCCACATAAAGCCAGATGCACCAAGTAGCATATGCATCTAGAGTTTGTACTGGCAAGAGGCTCTGGCATGCCCATTCATAGTCATTCTCATTTTCTGTCTTTGCAAAGTAAAAATATTAATAGATGCATCGGGCAGCTGAAAATCGTCTGTTTTGTTTTGTTTTCCGAGGTAGAGTCTCTCTAGCCCAGGCTGACCTGGAATTCACTATGTATTCTCAGGCTGCCTTCGAACTCACAGTGATCCTCCTACTTCTGCCTCCCAGTGCTGGGGTTAAAGGCATGTGTCACCATGCCCAGCTTGAGAATAGTCTTACAAGAAACAATTTTACATATTTTTCTATTGGAATGCACTTAAAGCTTTTTTCCCCCTAAAGAATCTTATTTCCCTGTATCATCTCTGTCAGTTGCCCACTGTCGTCTCTTGTCGTAAGGAAGCGCTACCGTAAGGTCAGCATCTCCTAGCTTGTGCCGCCCTGAGCCCTGCCCTCTTCTCCCTGGACTCACAGCTCATGAATCTGGGTTCACTCCAGTGAGCTCTCACCTGAGTGTGCCGCTTCACTTTCCCCAGAGGCGGCATGGAGGTAACACAGGGTGGGACTGGCTGGTGTGAGCTGACTCCATTGTCCCATGACTGCCAGTCTTCCTTCATTTGTCCCGTCAGCGTGTCCCCAGGCAGGACCCCAGGACGTACCATCTGCTCTGGCTGCGTTTGCTCCTTCCCTACCTGGTAGAAGGGGGCTAGGAGTGTGCTCTAGGTTTTGTGTATACATGGGTGAGGCGGCCCCACAGCCTCCTGTTCCTCTTCCTGGAGGGGTTCGGGGTCACACCCTCCATGTTGTCCGTTACCGTAAATAACCTGTTCTCTGGTTTCCCCCTCTGTCTGTCCGGCCCTGAATCGCTTCTGCAGCCCTTCCTGCCCTCAGCCTCACCCAGCAGACATGGCGCTGTCTCCTGCTTTCCACCCAAGCCGCCTGCCTGCCCTTTTCTCTATGACATCCTACCACCTTTAAAAAATTATTTATTTGAGAGCTGGGTGTGGTGGCGCATTCCTTTAATCCCAGCACTTGGGAGGCAGAGGTAGGAGGATCGCCGTGAGTTTGAGGCCACCCTGAGAATACAGAGTGAATTCCAGGTCAGCCTGAGCTAGAGTGAGACCCTACCTCGAAAAACCAAAAAAAAAAATAATAATAATAATAATAATAATTTATTTGGGGCTGGAGAGATGGCTTAGTGATTAAGGCATTTGCCTGCAAAAACAAAGGACCCCGGTTCGATTCTCCAGAACCCACAGAAGCCAGATGCACAAGGGGTTACATGCATCTGGAGTTTATTTGCAATGGCTGGAGGCCTTGGCACGCCCATTCTCTTTCTGGCTCACTTGCCCACACACACGCTCTCACTCTCTCTCTCTCTCAAATAAATAAAAATAAAGTTTAAAAATATATTTTTTTAAAAAAAATTATTTATTTGCAAGCAGAGAGAGAGAATGGGGCTGTCCAGGCCGCTAGCCTCTGCAAACAAACTCCAGATGCATGCACCACTTTGTGCACCCAGCTTTATGTGGGCACTGGGGAATTGAACCCGGGTGCTTAGGCTTTGCAGGCAAGCACCTTAACCACTGAGCCATTTCTTCAGCCCCCACCCTTTTTGTTTTTATCAAGGTAGGGCCTCACTCTAGCCCAGTCTGATATGGCGCTCTGTAGTCCTAGACTGGCCTTGAACTCATGGCGATCCTCCTACCTCTGCCTCTCAAGTGTTCTCCTATTTTCTTTGTAAAGAAAAGGTCTTACCATATAGCCTAAGCTGGCCTCGAACTTGTGATCCTCCTGCCTTCTTGGTGTCTAGTGCCTGTCTTCTCATTTTGACCTGAAGGACTTCTCTTGCCTAAGCACTAGAAGGTTTCAGAGTAGAGCCAAGATGGGGAACAGTGCCCAGAGTTCCACCCTTGGGGCCCAGCAGCATCCTGAAGCTTCCCTGGAATTTTTTAAAAATATTTATTTGCAAGCAAAGAGAGAAAAAGAGACAGTGGGTGTACTAGGGCCTCTAGCTGTTGCAGCCACACTCCAGATTCATGTACCACTTTGTGTATCTGGCTCACGTGGGTGCTGGGAAATTAAACCTGGGTCCTTAGGCTTCTCAGGAAAATGCCCTAGCCACTAAGCCATCTCCCCACCTCCCTCCCTTGGGTTCTTTATTTAGCTTGATGGCACTTTGCAAAACAGGCACAAGTACTTACATGCATGCAGTGGAATGTAAGCCAAGCTTTTGGAGACAGCACTGGATTCTAGTACAATCTTACCAAAATCACTGTCTTTTTTTCCCCCCCTAGAGAAAAGAACACATTTTTCAGGATGGAAGAGAAAAGGGATTTTTGTTAGAAAAACTCAAAGCTCAGAAATTTCTTCTTGGACTTTGTCCCTCTTCCTGTGTGCTTGCTTCAGATGGGGGTTCCAAGCAAGCCTCATGACCGTCCGCTTTCTCTCTTGTTTTACTTGTGTAGTTATCAATAAAGTATGAGGACTGGGCTGACTGACCTGGCTCCCTCACAGGCTCCTGGTGTAGAAATAGTGCGAGTAGAGTTGCTAGTTAGCATTCTGAATGTTACCCTTGTAGGCCTATTTTTCTCATGTTTCCTTTTTATAATTTAAACATGCCTGGGGAATTCTCTCTACATTTCCTGTTCTGTTAAAATCTCTCATGAAACCTGTGTTTAAGCTGTGGCCCCAGAGATCCTTAAAAGAAATAAGACTGCTCAAGTCTTTCAAATTGAGACCCACAGGCTTGGTACCCTCTCCACTAGGAGCCTTAAAACTACAGCTTTAAAGAACCCACCCATGAGAAGTCATGATTCCTGGGCTGGGGATGTGGGTCGGTGGATAAAAGGTGTGCTGCTCAAACATAAGTACCGGAGCTCAGATCCCCAGAACCCATGTAAAACTGGAGGCTGTAGTACCAGTGTCTAATTCCAGTACACCTAAGGCCAGAAAGGAGGACGAGGCAGGAGAATGGCCTGGAAACCAGCTGCCAGCCAGCTAGCCTAATGACCACAGTGTTGGAAATGAGAGAGCATACCTCAAACAAGGTGAAAGATGAGGGCTGACACCCTAAATTCTCCTCTGACCTGACTTCAGGTATATACCATGACACATACGCACATGAACAGAAAAAATTACTAATGTCTTGCTTTTGTCAGAGGAAAATGTACATCTGAATTAGTTTCAAAGCCCTCTTGTAGCTGTTCATAATTGTTACCGTGGGTGGTTCATTTTAATGAAATATTTCAAGTATTCAGTGTACAGTGACCAAACCCATACCAGCCAACTAGGGTGATAGCTGTTGTGGCCCAGCGTGTGTTTTCTCTGTGGGAGGGTGATATGGGGTTGAACTGCCTGCTCCCCACCCCCTCACAGTTGCTGTCCTCACATTTGCCTTTCTCCTCCCACTTGCCATGTCTCTAGCCTGGACACATTAGCAGTCGAGAGGCAGCCAGCTACATAACAAATGACCACAGAGTCACTGCTTAGACTGCAGAGATTCCCTCAGTAATGGTAGAAGACAGGTCGGGGTGTACGCTTGGCCAGTTCTGGTGAGGTCTTTCTGGCTTTCAGACAGGTGCCTCCTTGTGGAGAAAGATCCCTCTGGTGTCTTCCCATAAGGGTACTTCTGCCATGGGCAGTGGCTCACACCTGGAATCCCAGCACTCAGGCTGCCGAGACAGGATTCAGTTCAAGGTTAGCTTAAGCTACAGAGTAGTCCTGTTTCAAAACAGTTCACTCCCCATCTTGAGGGCCCGGTGCTTATGAACTCAACTTTGCACCTCCCGCATCCCCCTCCAGATGCCATTACGTGGAGCCTGGGTCTTCCTGCCTGGGCTTGAAGGACGTAAGTCTAGCACAAGTAAGGCCTGTGCCACATGTAGCCTAGCACTGCAAGAGACTTGTTTCCTCAGAACAGGTTGGCAGTGGATGCAGACTTGGGCTCTGCCAGGGTCGGGGTCCTTGGCAACTCAAGACCTTTCCTTTGGGCCCAGTGCTTCTGAAGAATACAACCCGTCCTTCCTTCTCCGTTAGGAAAAGCACCACCCTTGCCCAGGACTGCGGTTCAGCTCTGGCACACTGCTGTGCAAAGTCTCATTTCTGGCCAGGCCAGGCCTGGATGCCAGGGAGACCAGGAGCTCTGAGCCCTGGTGTCTCGTAGTGGAGGAAGGTGACGGTCTGGGCAGAGGTGAGAGCCCTGGATGCACTCATAATGGAAGCGTTATCAAGGAGTTCTCTGCTTTTAACTCACAGGTAACTTCATACTGTGTATCCTGCAGTTCTGTTCCCCACAAGGTTCACGTTTGACAGGAGCTGCCCTTATGGTGCTGTGGTTCACGTTTGCCCCCAGAGGTTTATGTGCTAGAAGTACCCTGGGTGGTGGTATTGGAAGTTGTGTTTGCAGGTGTGAGTGTGCCATGGACACACGTGCAGAGGCCAGAGAACCTTGGTGTCCTCTGTCACTCAGCCATGCGCTTCCATGAGACAGGGTCTCACTTTGACCCGGAGCCACTGGTTTTCAGTCACCAAGCCCCGGTGATCCTCCATGTCCACCTCCACCCCCAAGTGCGTGGCCATGCCCAGCAGACCCAGGTCCTCGTGCTTCAGTGGCAAGCACTTCACTGAGCCTTCTTCCCAGCCCTGGCACGCAGTCTAGGTGTGCCTGGCAGGAGGTCCTTAGCCTGGTTAAGAGCTGTGCCCTCCAGTGTTTATGAAAGCCTGGACATGCCCCACCCCGCTCTCCGGCTTCCTGCTTTCAAGATAGGCCAACACTTCCCACATGTTCCTACCATAAACTGTGAGCCCTTCACCAGAGTTGATGTGTCAGCACCATGCCCATGGATTTCCAACACTGCCAGCCAAATTTTTCCTTTTAAAAAATGTTATTTTGGGCTGGCGAGATAGCTTAGAGGTTAAAGGCACTTGCCTACAAAGCCAAAGAACCCAGGTTTGATTACTCAGGACCCACGTAAACCAGATGCACAAGGTGGCACTTAAGTCGAGTTCGTTTTCAGTGGCCAGAGGCCTTGGTGTGCCCAATTCTCTGTCTCTCAAATAAAGAAAAATTTTTGAAAATGTTTTGAGAGAGGGCTGGTGAGATGGCTTAGCGGTTAAGCGCTTGCCTGTGAAGCCTAAGGACCCCGGTTCAAGGCTCGATTCCCCAGGACCCACATTAGCCAGATGCACAAGGGGGCGCATGCGTCTGGAGTTCGTTTGCAGTAGCTAGAAGCCCTGGCGCACCCACTCTCCCCTCTCTCTCTCTCTATCTCTGCCTCTTTCTCTCTCTGTCACTCTCAAATAAATAAATTTAAAAAATAAACAAAAAAAATTAATTAAAAAAATGTTTTGAGAGAAAGGGCACGTTGAGGCCTCTAGCCGCTGCAAATGAACCTCAGACATGTGTGCCACCTTGTGCATCTGGCTTTACACGGGTACTGAGGGATTGGTCCTTTGTCCCCTAAGCCATCTCTTCAGCTCAAAATCTTTCCTTTTAAGAAAGCCCAGCCTCAAGCACTTCATAATAAGAACTGATGGATACAGTAGATTGTTCACTGCAAGTTCCCCAGGTACTATGTGCCATTGTCCTTGATGTCTGGAAAGGAGCACGTGGCCTGTGATTCTTGAACACAAGTGTGAGCCTGTTTGTAGCCACACTTCCAAGCTGTTGGTGTGTCACGCGTGGCTGTACCTTACGCAGTGTCTGCAGGTGCTGCACACCTTGGGGTTGGGACCACCGTGGTGGCTGCAGACGTTCCTCTGTTGTGCTGGGCCTCAGCCTCCTGCTTCCTCGAGTGCTTTACACCAAGCCCCACTCACCTGCTCTCTGACTTGAGGTTGAACATGTCCTGGGTGCGCAGCCTCCTGCTGGCACACCAGTGACTTAGACTTTGTACCAGCCCCTCATCACTGCTCAGAGAGCTCCACGAGGCCTGCAAACCACCCTTCTAGCGAGGTCTTAGCAACTCCCTGTCGCCGCGCTGTGGGGAGCCTAGGTGGCGCTACTTTCAACACTGGCCATGGGGACAGCTGGGAAGCCATTTTGTCTGTTGCCAGCCCCCAGAGGGTAGAAAGGTCTGCTCTTCCTGCCCCCACCCCACGTTAGACATGAATACCCTTTCTACTCGCAGCCAGAGCATCTTCTAGGCTCCACTGAATCCCTGTCCCAGAAGCCCAAACATTATTCCATAATGCCAAGCTTCTGTAGGAAAGGGGAAGGTAAGCCTGGTATAAACACCACTTCCTTTTTTTTTTTTAAATTGTTTTTTGTTTATTTATTTGAGAGCAACAGGGAGAGAGAGAGGCAGATGGAGAGAGAGAGAGAATGGGCGCGCCAGGGCCTCCAGCCACTGCAAACAAATTCCAGACACATGTGCCCCTTATGCATCTGTCTAACGTGGGTCCTGGGGAATCAAGTCTCAAACCAGGGTCCTTAGGCTTCACAGGCAAGTGCTTAACTGCTAAGCCATCTCTCCAGCCCTAAACACCACTTCTGGGGTGAGACTTCCTTGAGTATTGTGATCAGCTGGGATACATCAGCCTTTTTTCTTTAGGAATGAGGCCTCTGGAGACAGAAACCAGACATGTTGGCCTCTCCTTGTGGCTTGGCATCGTACCTGGCCATGGGCACACATTAGCACATGTGAGAGCTACACATGTGCCAACAAGGAGAGTCAGATGCCCATGAGCTGAGGGGCCATCCAGCACTTGGGTGAGGTATCAGGAGCCTCAGATCCCTGTGAGCTAGGGTTGGCCCACTCGGTGGGCACAAAGTGGCCTGTTCAGACTGAAGCTGCCTCCACCCCTGGCCTTGGCTCTGTGATAGTCAGAAGCCCACACTCCTAGGAGCAGCAGGTTTACTGCAGGTTTATTTACAAGGGCTTTTCCTACAAATGAAACATGGTTTGCCTTGCTGAGGGCAGACCTGGCGCTAGCGAGGCAGTCTACAACTTGCTCTGAACACCGAGTGCAGTCGTCAGGGCGGAGCCGGGAGCCAGGGCTGACTGCAGCCATCCAGGACCTTGAGGGTTTCCAGGGCTGTCCTCCTGACCCCAGCATCTGAGTCCAGCTGTAGCTCCTGGAGAGCTGAGGGTCACAGAGAGGAAGGGACAGGTTTCCAGGTCAGGGCCAGGACCACACTGCTCACGCAGGCGAGGCGGGCTCCCTCAGCAGGAAGACCTGAGCATTCCCGCATCTTTACAGACCTCTGGGGGCAGAAAGTTCACCCACAGACCCTGGCCACAGAAGGAGCTCTAATATCCACGTGGGGAAACAGCATAGGGTCGACCCGGACTCAGTCCAGCAGCTATGCTCCCTGGACGTTCTCCCTGGGTGAGGCATCTCGCTCCTCCAGGTACATTCCTCTCCCTAAACACACTCAACACAGTGACCGGCCCTCCCTCAGAACACTGGCACAACCAAGTCTGTACTACTTAACAATTCCGAAATGCCGGGAAGTCCAGCTTCTTTAGAAAATGGGCAGACATCTGCTTCAAGATAGTTCCTAAAATGACAGCCATACAACACACTCGTCACACCATGAGGTCGACAGGCAGACCATGCTGCCTGGTCAGGATTTACCTACAAGGACGTTGGTTAAGGAGGATCAAAGTTGGCAAGGAGCAGCCTCATTTAAGATCGACCAGCATGAAGCTCGGCAGGGCAGAGGCACGGTGTGTAAATTAGACCTGGGCTCTCATCCCAGCTCTGTCACCTGTCTCATCCAGACCCAGGGTTAACCAGGTGGCCATCCACATCCACTCACCTGCCAAGTTGCAGGCAGCAATTCTAATTGTTGATGAGTTATTTTGCATGTACGTCATTGTCTGCAGCAAGAAGCCATGGAGAACAGCAGGCTTTTTCTGAGCCTGCAAGAACATGTTGCGCACTGCTTTGGGGGTGAAACGGGGACGTGCTGTTCACAGTTCCCAGCAGTCTAGTGCATCAACCCTTGCACCTGGGAGGGTCAGCCCAAGAGGCCAGGGACCCATCACAGCAGATTGGCAGCTGGGCATAGTGAGGACTTGTCAGCACTCTGTTTTCAGTTCGACTCTAGAGTGGCTATGACATGTGCCCTGAAGGATCAAAACACTGACCATGGGTATGTGGCTGATAACACCGTATCACGGATCTCCTGGGCTTTGCAGAATATCACTATATATAGATATAGATATAGATATATATAGATATATATATATATATTTTGTTTTGTTTTGTTTTTCTGAGGTAGGGTTTCACTCTAGCCCAGGCTGACCTGGAATTCACTCTGTAATCTCAGGGTGGCCTCAAACTCACAGCAATCCTCCTACCTCTGCCTTCTGAGTGCCAGGATTAAAAGTGTGTACCACCACACCCCGCTTCACAATGATTTTTTTTTTTAATGTAGGTGCACCATGCCTCCTGCCACTGCAAATGAACTCCAGATTCATGTGCCACTTTGTGCTCCAGGCTTTACATGGGTATTGGGGAATTGTTTCCCTCCAGGGCCAACAGGCTTTGCAAGCAAGTGCCGTTAACGCTGAGCTATCTCCCAGTCCCACAATCATTTACACATTTACTCCAGGTTGTAGTGATCATCACCGGCCTACAAGGGTTACATAAACTATATTGATCTCTTCGCTTTGCCGGCAATGAGAAGGAGTCAGGTAGCTCTTTTAGGCAGTAGGGTGACCCCTGAAAGTTAAAAGGCACTTGCTAGAAATTAAAGGATGGTCTGACTTCTTGTCTTTCTTCCCTAGACCTGTTTTTCTATGAACAACCTGGGCCCCTCCTAGGAGGGAGGTCTCCTAAGATTTAAATCTAGCCCCAACATTGTGATTGGCTAGCCTCTTCTGAGTCAGCTCCAAGCCCAAACCAATCAGCTGCCCCTCAGGTGAGCTGAGCCAGAAGGCAGGGCCCACCACCAAAGGTTATGAATACATTAGCAAGGGAAGGGCAGGCTCTGTGGCCTGACCACTCCTGAACTGCCAGCTCTCCTGAGCCGAGGGGAGAGCCCCCTTTGCCCCTTACTCTCCACATGGACTCTGTCCCCCCAAGCTCCCCATATGGCAGGAGCTCTTTGAACTTTTTTTTTTTTTCTACACGGTTTTTCCAGGCCCACCACATGGGTTCTCAAGCTACATGTCTTTCCTTGGCTCTGTACTTCCCTCAATAAATATAACAATTTCATAAATATCCTTCTCTACTTTTATTCAATTCTTTAATTAAAATTATAAATAAGAGCTGAGCATGATGGTGCATACCCTTCCTTACAGCACTCAGGAGGCAGAGGTAGGAGGATGGCTGTGAGTTTGAGGCCACCCTGAGACTATATAGTGATTTCCAGATCAGCCTGGGTTAAAGCAAGACCTTACCTTGAAAAAAAAAAAAAAAGTAAAAAGTTAGAAACGAACCTAGGGTTTGGGGATCATGGACTTAACCCATAGCACCCCATTGCAGAAACATAGCTGCAGGCACACAGCTTGCATTGAGCCTTGGTTGGGTGTTTTGTAACTGGAAGGTTGTAAGAAAGTACAGTCACAACCCTACACTCGAAGCCAGCCCGAGCCCCCTGAGAAGGCGGTCCCCAGTGGCCTCACCAGGATGGAGCACATGGTCGTCTGGAAAGCTATCGTCTGGTCATTGGTGCTGTGGTCGCTCTGCCCCAAAGACCTCTTCAGGGACTTCCAGCCCCAGAAGTGTACGCACTCAAACATGGTAGCTGTACAGGCCTGGAGGACACAGGAGTAACGGTGGTGGGGCCTGGCTGGGAGATGCTTCCTCAGTTCCTACCCTCCTTCATCTGACCCCATGGTAGTGAGGAGCTGGACCTTGAGGAGAGGGGAGAGACCAGGCCAGGCCCCCTCTGCAACTCCCAGCAGCCCAGCATGGGTCTGCCCACAGGGAACTGTGAGGACAGGGCCTGTAAGGTATGCCGTCCTCTCGAGGGAAAAGAATTGGACCAAAGGTGGCTCTAGGTGGGTGGTAACTGAAGCATACTTGCCCACAGAATGTGTGTGTGTGTGTGTATACACATGTATGTACGTGTGCAAGTGTATGCACATGAACATAGAGGTCAGAGGTTAATGTTAGGCGTCTTCCTCAGTTGTTCTCCACCTTTTGTTGTTCATTTTTATTTACTTAAATGTTGAGAGTGACAGAAAGAGTCAGAGAGAGAGAGAATGGGCACACCAGGGCCTCCAGCCACTGCAAACAAACTCCAGATGCGTGCACGCCCTTGTGCATCTGGCTAACGTGGCTCCTAGGGAATCAAGCCTCGAACCGGGTTCCTTAGGCTTCACAGGCAAGCGCTTAACCGCTAAGCCATCTCTCCAGCCCCTCCACCTTATTTTTTAGACAGGATCTTTCACTGCACCTGGGGCTCACCAATCTGGCTGGACAAGGTAGCTGGCAGGTCCCAGGGATCCTCCTGTTTCTACCTCCAACACCTAGCACTACAGAAACACTATCACAGCCAACTTCATGAGGTGCTAGGTCGTCATGCTTGCACAGTAGGCGCTTTATTGACCATGCTATTTCCCCAGAGCTGATTTTTAAGTAAGAAAGTAGGTTTGGGAGTCACTTGAATGGGCCATGTCCCCAACCTCAAAGAGGGATGAGGCCGGAGCCACAGGGTGCCTAGAGAAGCCACCACCCTCGGTCTTTTCCTTAGTCTACAGCTGACGGAGCCCACACACTCAGGGCCTTTTCCTTTGGGGAGCAGATAGGGCGTGTCTTACTTGGGCTGCGCTGGAGCAAGAGTCCTGACAGTGCAGCACAAGAGGGATCCAGGCTCTCTTCACTTCTGCTTTGAAGAACCGCTTCTTGGAAACTCCAACCACCTTGGCAAGCTTCCCGAAAAGGATGAAGGCCTTCACCCGCAGCAGCTCGCTCTCCTGTGGCCAAGTGTACTCGTAGGCCGCTATTCCAGAAGCCCAGCAAAACTCCAGCCATTCTCTAGGGACCCTTCTCAATTCCTTGGTCCCTGGAGAGAGCCTTCTGTGTTATTCCATCAGGGTAGTCGCTTTTCTCGGGGCTCATATGCATGGCATTCAAGGGAATGGGCATGACTGTTTTATTGAGCCCATCCCAAAGGGTTGTGTAAAGACTTGTGCTGAACCTAAGTGTACCCTCCTACCTCTAAGGGCCAGACTTGGCAGATGTCTCGGGAGTACGCATGAGCCTCCAGCTCTTCCCTCCTGCCAGGGTGAAGGGCCTGAACCCTCAGGTTCTACGGCACTGATTCTTTGGAACTTAGTTTTTACAGGATCCCATGACTAGCCAACACACACCTCCATGCCAGGTAGGACCTCAGCGCATCCTGCTCCACGGCTCACCATGTGTTGAGCAAGCTGAGGGCTATATTTCGGTGTATCCGCGCCCCCCCCCCCAAATCTTTCATATGTTGGAAACTTAATCCCCCAAATCTTAATCTGATAATGGTATTTGGAGGTGAGGCCTTCCGAGGGAATTGGGATCAGATGAGGTGATGAGGATGGGGTCCCCACAATGGCCCTAGCGGCTTTATGAAAAGACAGACCCAAGCTGGCACACTTGCTCTGACTTCCTACATAGTGCAGTGCAAGGCCCTCACCAGATGGCGGCACCGCGCTCTCAGGCTTCCCAGGCTCCACAACCATGAGCTACTAAAACCTCGGCTTCCTCCAGCCCCAGGTACTTTTGTCATAGTACAGAAGACATACTGAGACCCTAAGGGCGGTTCTTATCCGGACTCACGTTGTCGAAGAAGACCCTGCACTTCTCAGAGATGGCTTCAAAAGAGGACCCCATGTCCCCCTCCCGGAGCTCAGTCAGGATCTTGGTCAGGGCCTCCATGCCCTCGGCCATCACACTGCTGCTGGCCTGTCTCCACAGGGGGCCCGAGCACTTCTCCAGCAGGATCTTGCGGTACTGCTTCACCTGCATGGGTTCAGGCAGCTCAGCCTCCACCTCACTCCAAGCCAACCGGAGGAGCGTGTCCGCACAGCCCTCGGCCCCCGGGCCTGTTCGGTACCTTTCTGGGAGCGCCGAGGGCCATGTTCCCCAGGGCGCGCAGCGAGAGCACCTGCAGCGCCTCATCCTCGCCCTGTTCCGCACCCTTTTCCAGCATCAGCACCGACGGCCTGAGCAGCTTCTCCTGGTGCAGAACTGGGTTGCTCATGAACTGGGAAGGAGAACGTTTCTCAGTTATCCGTGATGGAGGGCAACAAGCAATGATACTCAGCTGCCTGCGACCTAAGTGTTGCCTAGATGTATAGACACACGTATTCATTGTTTACTTCTCCAGCTGTTATACTTGCATATTTCTATTCTTCAGCATGAAGTAACATTGTCTGAATAGAAGTACTCAAGAAGCGTGAATCCCATTCATTTCACAGACTATTGTCCCTGTACTCAGAGTGTCAGGGCTTCAAGCTCGTGAGGACCTGTGGGATGCATATGTGTGTGCACACAAGCACCTGAGACAAGGACCACTAGACCCTACGTTGGTGGCCGTGGGGCCAGAGGAGCAAGCCTGTCGAATGACTTGCCATGACCAGTTCCCTAACTATCCTCAGACCCATGTGCTCCACCGTCCAGTGCTCTGTCTCTGCCTTGTTCCCTCCAGCCATCCCTCCACACCTGAGCTCCCCACAATAACTCTGAACATCTCCTGAGCTCCCAGGAAGGTCCAAGAAGAATATTAATGACCACACCCCATTTTAAACACCCTTCAGGAAAAGGTCCAAACTTCTCAGCATGTTTCTAAAAATAATTGTGTAGGGCTGGGGAGATGGCTCAGCAGCCAAAGGCACTTGCATGCAAAGCCTCAAGTCACAGGTTTGATTCCCCAGTACCAACATAAAGCTGGTGCATAAAGAACCACATGTGTCTGGAGTTCATTTGCAGTGACAGGAGGCTCTGGTATGCATATATTCACTCTCTCTCTCTCTCTCTCTTTCAAATAAATAAAACATTTGCTTTTAATTTTTAAATCTTTATTTATTTATTTATTTGCAAGTAGAGAGAGATAGAAGTTAGACAGAGAGAGAGAGAATGGGTGTACAGCCGCTGTAAACAAACTCCAGATGCATGTGCCACTAACTATCTGATTTTATGTGGGTACTGGGGAATTGAACTCCAGTCATTAGACTAAGACAAATGTCTTAGCCACTGAGCCACCTCTCCAGCTCAGATAATTTTTTTTAATTGTGTAAGGGCTGGAGAGATGGCTTAGTGGTTAAGGCATTTGCCTGCAAAGCCAAAGGATCCTGGTTTGATTCTCCAGGACCCACATAAGCCAGATGCACAAGGGGGTGCATGCGTCTAGTGTTCGTTTACACTGGCTGGAGGTCCTGATGTGCCCATTCTCTCTCTCTCTCCCTCTCAAATAAATAAATAAAATATATTTTTAAAAAACTGTGTAAAGCAGAGGCCTGTGGGGAGGAGAGAGCAGAGAATCAGCAAGAGACTTCCTCTCAAGAGAAAACGGCCCCGTGAGTGATGGATGAGGATGACTGATGTTTTCCTCTGGCTTCTCCGAACACATGCTCTGGTGCCACATCCACAATATATACATGCAAACACCACCCCCCCACACACACCACACATACCATGTACATGCAAAAAAAGTAACAATCGTGTAAACTTAGCATGCACAGTACCCAGTTTTTGGTCCCCAGCACCACACCAAAGAAAAAAAAAGCTTTTTAGTTGTTTCAAAGGGCTAGAGAAATGGCTCGGTGGATAAATCATGTGCTGTTCAAACCTGAGTACCTGAGCTCAGATCCCTAGACCCCATATGAAAGTCATGGTCCAGTGAGAGGCTACTGGAATTCAAGCTGCTAATAGAGATGGGAGACAGAAACTTGAGAATTTCCCAGAAGCCTAAGGACCCCGGTTCGAGGCTCAATTCCCCAGTATCCATATAAGCCAGATGCACAAGGTGGCGCATGCGTCTGGAGTTTGTTTGCAGTGGCTAGAGGCCCTGGTGTGCCCATTCTCTCTCTGCCTCTTTCTCTGTCTGTCACTCTCAAAAAATAAAATAAAAATGCATCTTAAAAAGGAATAAAATATGGCCAGTCAGGCCAAATGAGCCAGTGGGTGCAATAGTGGCATGTCTGTTATAGGGGAAAACAACCAGTCTCTGGACTGGAGGTCTGCTCCATGGGAGGGAATACACCTTGATACTGAAAACCTACAACAAGAGGTAGTCATGAGGCCTAGGGGTGTGACATCCGCTGGTGTCTGGCTAAATGTATATACTATGCTCACCAAACTGCCCAGTAAGCACTTCTCTTAATGTTCATAGCCATATATTAATGCTACTCTCACTTTTGGTAAGAATCTTCTCTTTTCAGATGGCAGTGACCTTGGGATGACTCAGAAGGCATCATGGTGCTGAGAAGTGACAGAGGAGTGCTCAGCATTGCAGTATCTCTATCACACCTTCCAAGGCTCAGGGTCCATTGTGGAAGAGGTGGCAGAAAGA
Organism: Dipus sagitta; assembly: GCA_036346955.1. NCBI lineage: Eukaryota > Metazoa > Chordata > Mammalia > Rodentia > Dipodidae > Dipus > Dipus sagitta. The sequence goes on from CM070774.1 coordinate 3,852,486, forward strand.
ATATAAGAGTCAAAGGAAGGGTAGAAATACTTACAACGTGCTCCCCCCAGACACAAAATGGCCTGGATATCCATGACCTCACCGTGCCTGACACTACCTACACAAGACCATCATAAGAGGAGGAAAAGATCATGACATCAAAATAAAAGAGAGCCTGATTGAGAAGGAGATATGATGGAGGCTGGAGTTTCAAAGGGGAAAGTAGGGGGAGGGAGGGATTTACCATGGGTTAGTTTTTACAATTATGGAAGTTGTCAATAAAAAAATTTTAAAACAAAAGCATCCTGAACTTTTTTTTTTTCTGTGCTGGAATGAATGCAAGCAGCAGGAGTTCACTCTACCTTACGCAAGCTAGGCAAGTACTCCACCACTCCCCCACACCCCAGCCCTTTGCACAGAATCTTTCGAAAGCAACCATGTTCCATTTAGTGAGTGTTCACTATGCAGACATGCAAAGTATATTTAGATCATTTCGTTCTCAACAAAGCCCCTAAAAATAGGTTCCACAATCCCCACTTCCTCAGATCCTGCAGGAACTTGTGTGAGGTGGCACAGCTGCGGAGTGGAGGAGCCAGCTTCTCACCAGGCCTTGGGCCTGGCCAATGTCTTCCTGTCATTGTTTTGGGTGTTTACAGAGGCCCACACATGGGAACCATCAATGAACTTGAGAAAGGTGGATGGCTGGGTCTTGTATGAAGCCTGAGCTTTTGTGCACAGTCCAAAGCCAAGAATAACTTTCAGGTTTAAGTGGTGGAAAACATCTAGAGGGGTATTTCACGACACACAGAAATCATGGAAAGCTTAGACACCAACATCCACCAGTGGGGCTCACTGGGACCCTGCCACACCTACTGCTATGGCCCTAGTCAGAAATACTTCTTTACCATGAAGTCCCATACAGAAAGTGCTATTACCACCCAGAGCTGTTTGGTTCCTGTGGTGTATTGGACACCATGCAGCCAGTGAAACTGCGCCTAAAACTTCCCAGTCAGTTCCCCAGGATCCCACGAAGGCTCCGGAAGCATGACAGGGTAACTGAGCCCCAGCAGCCATGACACGGTCCCTGTCTTCCTGTGGGACAAGACCCACGCCTTGCAGAACCCTCCTGGCGGAAGCCTTCCCAGGCTGAGTTGAGTCGAGCCCAGATGCCCTTTCTGGGTGCCCTGTTCATCTCATCCTGTCAGCACTTTGCCTCAGGGTACAGGCTATCTGAGCCTCAATGTGCCCACAAGGCATGAGTGACGGAGTGAGTGGATACGCAGCTGCCCCAGACTCGGGCTCTTGGGCTGGGTGCCTGCCCTGGACATGAGCTACCCCCAGGAAGCCCAGAGACACCCACCCCCTTCCTCTGACTCCCCTCCGGGGCGGGGCGCCTCACTTCCGCACAGATGGCTGTGCTGCTGATGCGGCAGCTCGGGACGTCGGAGGCCAGGCCCCTGAGCACCAGCTCCGCCAGCCTCTGCATGTAGCACTCCACGTTCTGCACGCACAGCCTATGGAGAGAAGGGGCGCGGAGTGGGAGTCACCCCTGCCCCTGCCCTCTGCTGCGAAGCCTAGTGCCAGCTTGCAGGGGGACTGGGGCAGACCCCTTAATGTCTCTGAGCCTCTCCCCTTCTCTAGGGTGGTTGATGGGTGGGGGAGGAGCGTCAGTGAAATGCTCACTCTTCACCACCCCATTTTCGCGAAGGGTCAGGAATGCTTGCAGGACCCCGATGGCCCTGGGTGCCACTCTCTCTGTCCTCACATATGCTCTAGAGCAGGAAAGGTGGGGCAAAAGGTGTCCCTCGTCCTGCACTAGCTGCCAACCCAGAGTCCAGGACCTGCCTCCATGTGACAGTGCCCCAGAAATGAGGTGTCCAGCTGCAGCATTCACAGAGGCCTTCTGTCCAGCAGGGCCATGCCTCCGCAGTGCCCTTGAACCCCATGAGACCCCCGTGAGGCCACACCTGACCAGCAGGCTCACTCCCTCCAGGAAGGTTCCGCCTTTCTCCAGCAGGACCCACACCGACTGCTCTTCCAGGGCTGGCGCCAGGCGGTCGTTGTTGATCCTCGCCACCAAGAGGCGCATGGATTTGATGGTGGTCCTGGAAGGAGGCCAGCAGGGGTGATGGGGCCACCACCTGCTGGGCCTGGTGCAGAGGACTGAGGGGTGGTCAGAGGAGACATCAGGTCTGCAAACTGAAACCTACATCACGTAGGACACACACGCGGGGAAGGCCTGTGACTGAAACCACTGCTCTCCCCACCAGAGGGGAAACAACAAGAGTCCTTAGGAAGCCAGGCGTGGTGACGCACGCCTTTAATCCCAGCACTCGGGCAGAGGTAAGAGGATCACTGTGAGTTCGAGGCCACCGTGAGACTACAGAGTAAATTCCAGGGCTACAGTGAAACCCTACCTCGAAAAACCAAAAAAAAAAAAAAAAGAAAGAAAAGAAAAGAAAAACAAAGGTGTAAGCCACCAGCTACCATGCCCCACTTTGTTATTGGGGCTGGAGAGACTGCTTAGTGGTCAAGATGCTTGCCTGCCTGCAAAGCCAAAGGACCTGGGTTCAACTCTTTAGGACCCACGTAAACCAGATGCACAACGTGGTGCATGCATCTGGAATTCATTTACAGTGGCTGGATGCCTTGGTGCACCCATTCTCTTTCTCCCTTCCTCTTTCTCTCTCAAATAAACAAATAAAAATAAAATATAAAAAAGAGTCCTTGGGGACTCATGCAGCCCAGCAGTGTTTAAGGAAGTGCCAGAGGCCATCCTTGCCCCACGCCCCTCCTGCCCACCTCTGCGGGGTCATGTCCTCAGGCAGGGGTCTTGCGTGGACCAGCCTCCAGGTCTTCAGCACAGGCGAGGCGGCCTCGGGCCCGTGACCGCTGCCGAGCTGGAGCAGGAAAGTATAGAGGAGGTCGGGGAAGAGATCCAGGAGCTTCTCATCCCAGTTCACCTTCTCCATAAGGAGGTGGATGGTACACAGGGTCTGCCGAGAGAAAGGCCAGGCATTGTGGTCCTACCCTGAGATCCCCGAGGAGCCCAGCACCTGCCCCTGCTACTCACCATCAGAGGGTCCACCGCCGCCAGGCGCCAGATGTCAGCCTTGGAGGTGGCATTTATCCTGGGGGTGAACCGCGCCTGCAGCCTGCCCAGCAGTCCCAGGAGCATGGTACGCGCGAAGGGCACATTCTTCGCCACAGCCAGCCACACCTCCATCAGGTGGCTAGCCAAAGACAAAGGCACAAATAAAGCAGACTCCCTTCCTGCCACCTGCCATGGTACGTCAGTGGCCTTCACACCCAACTTGGCCGTCCCCCCACCCCCGCCGAGTATGTATTGGAATTCTCATCATAAGAACCAGGAAAGATGGCACAATGAGGGCCAGGTCTTTCTGTGGCACCACAGAGAAAACCACTTTCCCCTAGGAAGCCTTGCTCCATGGCTGAGTGAGCCCAAGGTCCCCCCACTGGGTCTACTAAACAATAAAAATAAATCAATAAATAGGGCTGGAGGGATGGCTTAGCAGTTAAGGCGCTTGCCTGCAAAGCCAAAGGACCCAGGTTTGATTCCATTAGCCAGATGCACAAGGGGGCAAACGTGTCTGGAGTTTGTTTGCAGTGGCTGGAGGCCCTGGTGCGCCCCATTCTCTTTCTTTCTATCTCCCTCTTTCTCTGTCAAATAAATAAAAATAAATAAATAGCATGCCTTTAGTCCCAGCACTTGGGAAGCAGAAGTAGGAGGGTAGCCATGAGTTCAAGGCCACCCTGAGACTACATAGTGTATTCCAGGTCAGCCTGAGCTAGAATGAGACCCCCACCTTGAAAAACCAAAAATAAATAATTAAATTGATTAAATAAATTCTAATGCTTGTTACACAGAAGTAGCTAATACAGGTTTGGGTGAAGTACGCGAAAGCCACAAAGAGGGCCAGAAGGGGGACCTCCGCATGTGCTGGCAGGAACACAGCAGCCTATTCCAGCCATGCGGCACTGACCCAAGCACCGCCCTCGTCACTCACACCCATGACAGGGATGCCTTAGCAGAAGCAGTGTCACACCAGAGTCACATGTGTGCATCATGCAGGCCAGTCCCTGTGGCTGTGGATCTGAGGCCCCATCTCACTGACCAACACTGGCTGGTCTGCTTCGAGGGATGCCTGTGCCCCCTTTCTGGGCCCTGACCAGGTGACTTCTGCTATCTTCCCAAACACAGCCCTGTACTAAAGCAGAGACAAGGGGACACTGCTGTGCTTCACCCATGACTGGAGGTAGGGAAATTGTGTCTCTTGGGCACTTGGGCCAGTCACTTGCTCTCTCAGGAAACATGTGAAAAGAACAGGGTCAGGCTGTCATGTCTCAGAGGTTTGTCCAGGCCTGGGGAGCCTATCCTGCAGCTTTTCCGCCACAAGCAAGGAAAGAACTGCTATGAGGGAAGGTTCTGGATGCTGTGGGCATTGTCCCAGAGGGGACCACTAGGACATGTGAGGAGCTCTGGGGTCCAGACTCCAGCTCAATACGGTGGCTCAGTGGGTAAAGTGCTTGTTGACAAAGCATGCGGAACCGAGTTTGATTTTTCAATACTCATGTAAAATGCGGGCGCGTCTGGCATGCCTAGAATACCAACACTGAGGAGGCAGAGGGAGGAGGGCTTCCACACTTGCTAGCCAAGCTGAATCTGTGAGTTCCAAGTTCAGGGAGCAGCCACGTCTCCAAAAAATTAAGTGGAGAACAACTGAAGAAGACACTTCACATCACCCTCTGGCCTTCACACACATGCACACAAACATGTGCACCCTCACATGTGTGCCCACACTCATGAGTACATACACACAACACATGAAGAAAAGCTTGGGCTCAGGCTCAGTGGCTCAGCAGAGGCACGTGCCTCCTCCTATGTGAGTCACAGGCTCGGCCCTGCCTCGGCAGCACAGGCCACGGCTCCAGGCCTCCAGGCTATGTCCACCTTCTCAGGACACTCACCTCTCCATAGGCAGTGGCTGCCTCAGGAGCGACGTGAGGACAGTCTCTTGGTGGTAGTGCGCCAACAGGAGGATGCCTTCGATGAGATGCTGCCGCACCTCTGGGTGGTCCACCACTGGCAGGTGGACCAGAATGGCGCCTAGGATCTCAGCCACCTGAGGAGGGGTGGGCATCTTCTGGAGGTGTTCTGGGTCCCTGTGGGACACCGCTCTCCTAGGGAGCACCACGGGCAGCTAAAACCCACAAAGCCTTCCCCAGGGTGTCCAGTGTGTCTCCGCTGTGTCTTCCTGCCACTCACTCATCGGGTGTTCAGCGGGGAGGTGGGGTGCCCTGGGAAAGGGAGCCTGGGTCTCTCTGCTCTCCTATCTACACTGACCCAGGGACAACTCAGCAGCCTGCATTCATGTTCCGGAACACTCAGTCTCCTCCTCTCTGCATTCGTGTCTTGGATGGGAGCAGTCTCAGAGAGCGCGGGATGGCCCGTACCTGGGGACACCGCCAGCCCCAGCCCCACCTCCACATGGCCCCTGCTGGTTTCTGCTACCTTGTCCTCCAGCTCCCTGACCCGCATCTGGAGGAAGGTGCCGATCCAGGTGACCGCGGCCTTGTCGTGCTGCAGGTCCACGGCGCCGATGTTCTCGCAGAGCTTCTGGATGAGCGAGAGCACCTCGTCGCAGTTGAACTCTGGACAGACCACCTGGGACCACAGCCAGCCCGGGGTCAGGCCCCTTTCCCCGCTCCTTCTCTTCTGCCCCATCTCACAGCCCTGCACAGGCCCCATCTGCTCTCAGACCACCATCAAAGCCTCCTCCGGGAACCCTGTCCAACCTCTCACTGTTGGGATCACAGGTCTGCCCAGACATCACTCCTCAGAAGGCTGACTGGTCCAGACACAGTTGGCTCCCCAAGGCTTCTGGAGTGTGCCCATCCTCTCCCACTCCCCGTCACCTGTCTTCCTCTACCCATACCCCACGGGACACTCATGTCTTCATGGCATCACCCTGCTGAACTCTGAGGCCCTGGGACCTTGCCTTGCTGCTTTGAAGCTCTCCTTGTCCCAGGAAGTTGCCTCTTCCCTGGGCAGACATGACCTCACCTACCCCCATGAAGTGCCAAGGCTTGTTTCCATGACTCTGGGTGCTTCCACTCACTGAAAGCCATTGTCAGGTTCAGGTACCAATGGCATGTGCAGGACACACCTGCATCCTCCCCAAGGCCTCTCCACACTCACCGTCGTGCATCATGGGAATCCGGAGGAGTTGGCCGGGGAATGTTAGGTACACACCTTCAATGTGCTAGCCCATGCAGTGGGACCCCACCCTGCTACACGCCATTTCAATACAGATGATTCAGGTGCACCAAGAGCTGGTTAGCAGTGACAAGCCCCCCCCCCCCCGCCAAGAGTGAGAACATGGGCTGTATGGCCAGCAGAAGAAAGTTCTGCTCACCCCCAGCAGATGATCCCAGCACCCCATTGTCACCTTGGCAATTCTGGAGGACGCACTGAAAAGCTTCTCCGTGTCCATGTCCTGGAGGTCCTCTGTACATTCCTCGAGCTCCCTCTCATCAGAAGCGCCCCATAAGGAGCAGGTCTGGCTTACTGTCGGGAGTGCATGAGCAGTGGCGCGGAGGCCCTGGCCCAGCGCTGCACAGCCCACGGTTCTTGCCTCTGTTCGCACTGTCCCTTCTAGGCGGTGGGCCTCTGCCCACGCCTTCTCTACACATGGTCCATGGTTCAGACTCCTGTCATTCCTCCAGCTCGGTTCTAGCCTGTTCTGTTCCACCTCAACCAGTGAGCCCCCCTACCATGGCCTCTTGGTAGGCCCTTTCCCCTCTGTTCTCTCTGCTGACCACCTATTTGTCTTCTTGCCTCCCTGCATAAATGCCCTACGCTTCCCTCCATGACAGGCCTGCACCCACACACGTGACCCTCGCACCCTCTCTTCCCCCTACCATGAAGATCTAGCAGGCTGGACAGGACGCTAGTTGCGGTCATGCGGGTTCTTTTGTGGGTGTCGCAGATGAAAGGGGCAACGAGTCCAACCAGTGTGCCAAACTGCCCCAGCTTCAGGGGTATCTGAGGGATGGCAGATGTCAGTGTTCACAGCTCTGTCCTGAGGCCACCCAGGTATAGCAGAAAAGGTGACTATGAAGGGTGAGTCCTAGTCACCCTCCAGCCCCCTCCCCAGCACCACACAGCGGGGCCATCGGAGCAGAAGGGTCCTGGCTTGGGACTCACCCTGAATCAGCTCTGCTCAGCACCGACCAGGTGTTACATCCAGACACCCTTCATGTTCCTGCCACTGAGTCCTATGTTCTAACACAGGACCCACTAGATGCGTGAGCAGTCTGTAATGTGCAGTGAGCAACACTGCCTCCTCTTTCTGGGAATGCTGTAAGGCCTGGATCATGGAATCCACACTGCGCCTTGAACATCCCTTAGCACCTGGCTCCTCTTTCATCTGGCCAAGCCTTCCTCCCCACTTCCATTCAGGTGCTCCAGAGGTTCACCATATACAACCCCAAGACCCGAGGCCATCTTGCGACAACCTTAGGCCTGGAACACTATCCTGCCAACAGCCCTCCCTGAGGACAAGATAGCCACAGCCCCAAGCCAACAAATGTAGAAGAGAATCCACACGCTATGGGAGCCAGTTAATCAACAAAACCACTTTGCTCTAGAGTTCCTGGTTCTTGTAGTGTTTTGTTAATCTTGTGACTTTCTCATTCTAAGGGAACATTCTCTTTTCTATCTAATTTTCATGAGTGTGTGCTGTGTGTGTGTGTGTGCGTGTGTGTGTGTGTGTGTGTGTGTAAGACAGCCCTCACCACTACATGAGCCTCAGGCCCCACAAAACTTAGATCCATGCCAAGCCACAGTCTCCTTCTCTCCTCTCTCACCCTCCCCCGTGCCAAGCCACGGTCTCCTGCTCTCCTCTCTCACCCTCCCCAGAGCCCCTGATTTGCTCATTGCTGTCTCACAGGACCCTTGGGACAAGGCTTGACCTGAGAGGTGTTCCTCTACTGGCAAAAGGAATTTATGGGTAGATATATATATCTTAGGGTGTCAGGCAGGGGAGCGGGTGCAGCCAGACTCACGCAGACACCAATACTTTGGACGTAGATCTGCATGAGATGGAGGTAGAGGGTCATGGCCTTCTCCCGTTCCCATTCTTTCTCAGACAAGATCCACTTCTCCAGGAGCTATGTACAGAGCCCAGAGTTCAGAAGCAGACATTAACATCCTGGGACCAAGCAGCCTTGTCCTGGCTAGCTGTGGCCTCCTTGCCCCTCCCACTCCCATGTTCAAATCTCAATGCTTTTGCGTGGTTCTAGAGGCTTCCGGTAGTCTTCCCAGGTCCTGCCATGAAGAAAGAAGAGGCTGTGGCCTGGGGGGTGAGGGGCAGGCAGGAATTCCCAGCAGCCTTCATAGGATAACCCTTAGCTGGTATGTCTGGCCTGGCTCCAAATATGTACCAGAAGCAGAGACCCATCCTCACCTCAGATGGCCTTGCGGTCAAAGGTCACCTCAGAGCAAAGCGCATAGTGTTATGGTTTGGATCTGAAATACCCACTTAGGCCATGTGCCAGCATGCGGCTCTGCTGAGAGGTGGTGGAACGTTTGGGAGGTGGAGCTTAGTGAGAGGAAGTTAGGTCACTGGAAATGGGCCCTTGCAGGGATATTGGAACCCTCTCTCTCTCTCTCTCTCTCTCTCTCTCTCTCTTTCTTTCTCTCTCTCTCTCTCTCTCTCGCTCTGCTTCCTGGACGCATGAGGTGAACAGGCCTTCTCAGCCACAGGCTCCCACCATGACTTCTGGGTCATCACAGGCCCAAAGCAATGGAGTCAGAAGACTATGGCCTGAGATCTCAGAAATCTTGCACTGAAAAATAACCCTTCTTCCTTTCTAACTGATTTTTTGAAATATCTTGTTACAATAATACACACACACACACACACACAATTGGACTAGGCTGGATAACTAGTGAATACAGATTAGATGTAGCTATAGATATGTCTCCAACCAACACAGTCACACAGTTGCTATAGCTAAAGAGGGCTGTGGCTTCACAACGAGGGTCCCCTCATCAGGAGGAGATGACAAAGGGCTTGGCATGGAGATCAGTTGGTGGCATGCTTGCTCAGCACACGCAAGGACACGGGCTCCCAACACCGTTAAGACGAGGCGCAGTGGCACATGCCTGCAGTGCTCTCATGGGGAGGGTGGAGGCAGGAGGATCAGAAATTCAAGGTCATTCTTGACTGCATAGCAAGTTTGAGGCCAGTCTGGGCCACACAAAAGAAACCCTGTCTCAAAAAGAACAAGAGAAGACACCACAATCCCAAGTCCTAGGAACCTGAGTGAAGAACATCTCTGTACTCTTCCTCCAAATTGTCAGCAAACTTGAAATGCAGTCCAAAACAAAATTACTCCAGCTTTTCCTGCATTGCCCTGTCCCCTGCAGTCTGTCCCTCGGGCCCACTCCCCACGAAGGGTGGCTGCCTGTGCACCTGTGGCTCTGGGCCCTCTGCCAAGTAACTCACATGCACCATCTCCTGCAGCCCCTTGGGGTCCAGCTGCCTCTGCAGGAGACCCTCCATCAACTGCTTCAGAGAGCTCAGGGCATTTGCATACAGGGTCTGGGGGGTGGGGGAGACAGAGAGAGAGAGAGATATCAGCGGCCATGAAGGGCATGCACAATGACCCACAAGAACTCTGCCCGTGTCTATGCCAGTGTCGAGGGATGACATGGTCTGTTTGCCCCCTGTGAACTGCTGCTCAGACTCCGCTCTTTACGGTCACTGTCATGTGAAGCACCAGACAGCATTTAAAGAGGATTCATTTTATGAACTTCAAAAAAGCCTAGTTTGGGCTGGAGGGATGGTTTAGTGGTTAAGGTGTTTGCCTGCAAAGCCAAAGGACCCAGGTTCTATTCCCCAGGACCCAGGTTAGCCAGATGCACAAGGGGGTGCACGCATCTGAAGTTTGTTTGCAGTGGCTAGAGGCCCTGGTGTGCCCTTTCTCTCTCTCTCTCTCCCTGTCAAATAAATAAGTAAATAAATAAAAATAAAAAATATATTTTTTAATTTAGGGCTGGAGAGATGGCTTAGCGGTTAAGCGCTTGCCTGTGAAGCCTAAGGACTCCCGTTCAAGGCTCAATTCCCCAGTACCCACATAAGCCAGATGCACAAGGTGGCACGTGCATCTGGAGGTCATTTGCAGCGGCTGGAGGCCCTGATGCACCCATTCTCTCTCTCTGCCTCTTTCTCTCTCTGTCTGTCACTCTCAAATAAATACAAATAAAAATAAATAAATAAATTTTAAAAGCCTGGTTCTCCTGATGCCTTAACCTAGAACAGGCCCTTGAAAAAGAGGCAGCCACCTGTCCACAAAGAAACAGTCTCCTCTTCCACAGAGTGACTTGGAAGCAGCCATCAGGTCAGAGACTACACGCCCCACTAGCCCTGCATCTGGAAGGAGCCATGGGACTGCATTCTAGCCCACGGAAGAGGGGCAAAATTTATCAAGAATCTTCCACATGCTTCCTCTACCCTGTGTCCAGTTTGGATGCTAATCTCCACGGGGACCTTGGGAACCACCAAGGGAGAAACAGGAGTAAGAGAGCGTTTAATAGGCAGTCAGACAGGGACAGAAGCTCAAAGAGATGCCACCTGGCCTGTTCTGGCAGAATAAAAACTCGCATCTGCTCCAGTCTCACCCAAGATGGCTGCCAGCAACACTTCCTGCTTCTTCCTCAGCCCAGCACACACCACCGGCCCCTCTTGAGTCCCCTGAGTCCACGAACCAATCAATCCCTCCATTGCACCCCTGAGTCTGACGACAAGATCCATCCTAATTGGACATCCAAGCTCTAAAGAGCTTGTGTGGGTGCATGCCTTTCCCTCGCCTGTCGCGTCCTGTATGTAGGGCCTGTCTGAGCGCCAGTGTGCAGACCCTCTCCCACTTCTGAGCCCGGAGCATCTTGCCTGCCTGGCCGTCTTCCCACTTGCTTCCTGCGGGAGCTTTGTTTCCGGGCCTTCTTGCTTTATTCCATGTTTGATTTCCCTCCACGCTATGGGCCCTTTGCTCTCTGCTGCCCTTGGCTCTCTTGGCTGTATTCTCTGGTCACCGGACTCTCCCGATTACAGAAGTCACAGAATGTAATTCTCTGCTTGGGAAGCTCTTCCCCTCTTCCCAGCCAGGCTGCTGGTGAGTGAGAGGTAATGCTAGCTGCTGTGACAGATATGCCCTGGAACTCTAGTGGTTTAATCAGGTACAAGTTTAGTTCTCATCCAAGTAAAGCCTCGTGGCCAGTAGGCTGGGAAGAGGGAAAAGAATTTCTTCTCACTTGGACACTTTGCTGTCTTGCTTCTGGGTGTATTCTCTCTTTGCTACATGTGTGACCTTTCCTTAAGCCCTGAGTCCTGCACTATCCTATTCCTTAGTTTTTCCTGAGCCCTACGTGAGTGTGAAGGCGATAGAAGGATGCTCTTTTGCTTTGCTTCCCATGTGTGTGTATGTATGTATGTGCGTACATGTATGTGTGTATATGTATGTATATGTGTGTACGTGTATGTATGTGTATGTGTATATGTGTGTATGTATGTTTATATGTGTATGTACGTGTATGTATGTGTGTGTGTGTGTTCCCTCTCCATGGGCTTCTCCCCCTTACTTTCTATTTTCTCACCTCCCTTTCCAGCCACGCAAGGAGAGGGAATGTTCTTCTGCCTTAAGTGTTTCTAGCCTTCCCCTAGATACCAATTCTCTTTAAATACACCTCATAATTTACAATTTACCTTTCTCAGAGTCTGTTTCTGCAATTCTTTGTTAAAATGGATAAGAATCTAAAAGTTGGAGTTCACAGGCATGGGGTGGGCTCCCCCAACCTCCAAACCCTGAATCACCATATATAAAAAATAGAGAGGTAGGCTGGGCATGGTGGTGCATGCCTTTAATCCCAGAACTTGGGAGGCAGAGGTAGGAGGATCGCCGTGAGTTTGAGGCCACCCTGAGACTACATAGTGAACTCCAGGTCAGCCTGGGCTAGAGTGAGACCCTACCTCAAAAAAATACCCTAAAAATAAGAAGGTCTCTGTTAGCCTGGGTCCAAGATAACTGTATGAAACAGTCCCACACTCTCCCCCACTGACCACTGGGCTTTACTTGGATGAGAAATAAACTTGTATCTGATTAAATCACTAGAGTTCCAGGGTATATCTGTCACAGCAGCTAGCATTACCTTGCACTCACTAATAGAGCCCACCGACATATTGCTACCTTGTGGGTCATTCAAGAAGGTGGACTCTACCCATGTCACTGTAAACTTCCAGATTCTGACCCAGAAAATGAGAAGATTCTTAAGGCACTCACCTTAATGGTTTCACTGTCTTCCCCTGGAGGTTGAAGAGAAATTACAGACTGTATGCTGATATCCATCAGCTCACTGCTTTCCTCTGAGGAGTAGAAAGGCTTCAGTGGGCTGGGGAAAGAGATAGTACCAAGACAAGTGGTTATTGGGGAGCTATGGCCCTGCTGTGGGCTGGGCAAGGAGGCATGTCACAGACTGACCACCATGTCCCTGCTCAGGGCCCCTGCTCTGCCTGGCCACCGGCATCCAATGCTGCGTCTGGGATCAAGGTCACAGCACCACAATCAAGGGCCAATTTGTGAAGAGAACATAGCAAGGGCCCCGGGATGGACGTCAGCTGGCAGAGTGCTTGCTTAGCACACATGGGACCTGGGCTCAGTCCCCCGCACCACGGGTCAGCTCTGCCCCTTCCTGACGCCTGCTCTGAGTCTATGTCTCTCCTTCATCCTGGATCACAGTGCAGAGTGTGTTTTTTCCAGGAGGCCCCGGTTCAGGCTTTTCAAAGTTTTTTACCTGGAGAAGCAGCAGTAGCACCTTAGAGTTCATTAGCAGTGTAAATTCTAGGAGTCCGCTTGGGAGACCTACTGAATCCAAGCCCCTGGGGTGCTGAAGAAACCCTCCAGGTGGCATCTAGCATTTCCATTATGCCCTAGAGTTATTGAGAGACCACCACCCTGCCCTTAACCTAAACTCCTTTCGGCCCGTTCTCTGTAGGGCCTCAACTCCTAAACAAATCCAGCCACTCTGTTTAAGCCCTTTGGAAAGTCCAATGCTGACTGTGTACCAACTCTATTTGATGGTCCTACTGTGCAGAGACTCAAGTGTATTGTCATACTTAAAAAAAAAACTTTAGGGCTGGAGGGATGGATTAGTGGGTAAGGCACTTGCCTACAAAGCCAAAGGACCTCGGTTCGATTCCCCAGGACCCACGTAAGCCAGGTAGCACATGCATCTGGAGTTCGTATGCAGTAGCTGGGAGCCCTGGTGCACCCATTCTCCCCCTCCCTGTATCTCTCACTCTGCCTCTTTCCCTCTCTCAAAAAAATAAATAAAAATAAAATATTTAAAAATAAACTTTAGAGATCATTTACATACATATTCTTCTCAGTCAACTCTAATCTATAATTATTTTTAAAAATATTTTATTTATTTATTTATTTACTTATTTATTTATTTATTTATGAGAGAAAGAGAGGCAGATGGGGGCATGCCAGGGTCTCTAGCCACTGCAAACAAATTCCAGATGCATGTACCACCTTGTATATCTGGCTTTCATGGGTACTGGAGAATTGAACCTGGATCCTTAGGCTTCACAGGCAAGCACCTTAACTACTAAGATATCTCTCCAGTCCCTATAACTATTTTTCATGTGTTTGTCTTTTCTCTAAGTCCCTGAAAGGTTAGGCCCAGGTCTTGCCCCATATGTAACAACCTTTGCTGTGTTGAGGGGGATGAAACATTTAAGAGCTCCCTGTGTGCTGCCACTTAGGGCAAAAAGCTAAGAGCCTAAAGCACGACTCCTCTCTACAGCGATATGTGCTTAAGATGACCCAAACACCAATGTCTCAAATCCACAATTTTTCCCTTCTTTCTCCCCTCCAATAGATGGGCAATGCTAAGAAGGTGAGCGTTGGGTATCATATTACTTTGTGTAAACCCTGTCAATAAACAGCATTCTATTGATTGATTAAGCCCAGTCTAAATGTAAAGGTTGTCTTCTTTTTTAAAAATATTTTTTGTTTATTCTATTTTTTTATTGAGAGCAACAGAGAGAGAGAGAGAGAAAGAGGCAGAGAGAGAATGGGTGCGCCAGGGCCTCCAGCCACTGCAAACGAACTCCAGATGTGTGCGCCCCCTTGTGCATCTGGCTAATGTGGGTCCTGGGGAATCGAGTCTCGAACTGGGGTCCTTAGGTTTCACAGGCAAGCGCTTAACCGCTAAGCCATCTCTCCAGCCCAAGGTTGTCTTCTTGTCCAGTATAACTACTGCGATGCCTTGCTAAAAACATCTCTCCCCTTTGGCTGAAGAAGAGACCCCCCACACCTACCATTCACCACCCTATTCAGGGAGAAGTGCCCAATGTCCAGTGCTCTGGATAATTCCGGAAAGGGACGGGCCCCATCTTCTAGTCTAGCCCATCACCCCTGGAAGTTGCTGTGCAGCAACTTGTCACAGAGGGGCCTGAAGAGGCACAAAGGGGTGGGCCATGGGCTTTCTCTCATCCCCAGGAGGGCCTCAGCTCACCTCAGGCTTGAGAGAGCATCCATCGCCATCATCCTCACGGGACAGACCAGTTGGTCAGCGGGCTCTGCCTTGATGATCACCTGCTCCGTGCAAACAGGTCAGTGAATTACTGGTCACCCAGAGACCCGGAAAGGGGAGCACCAGGGACTGCGACGTGGTGTCAGGAGGACTTGACACTTCATAGTGAGCTGTAGAGTCCCACACAGCTTCCTTTCTTTTAGGTTCACCAGGCCTGTGGCAGCGATGTGGATGGCAGGAGTGGGGCCCACGGTGGGCCTGAGCTCCTTGTCCTCAGCCACACATTTCCCCTCCCCAAGCCCATGTTCTCTTGCCCTATCTACAAGACTCAATTGCTTGTTTAATGGGCTGTGCCCATTAAATGACATCACATTAAAAATATGTCACAAAGTACTACACTTGGAGCGTTCTGGTCCACCTGCGGCTTGCTCCCCCCAAGGACTGTTTCCGGTGCAGTTCCGGAAGTTTCCCCTATCTCAATGCATTGGCAGCCGTGGAGGAGTGGGGAACTCCCCGGACCAGGGACGCTGGCTGAAGCACAGGTTCACTCAGCCTGCACTCAGTCAACAGTTTCAATTTTGTGTAAGTTCAGTGCAAATAGTGTGCTTAGTCCTGCTTCTAGATTACTGTCCCCTAGGCCCCTCCCATGGAAAAGTACCAAGGCTGCAGCTGGGCCCTAGTATGTCTCTGAATACCGGTCCCTGAGCTGGCCTCCTCTGGGCACCATTGGGTGCAAGTCAACTGAGGTCCTTCCCTGGTTTCCAAACTCTTTCATGGCTGTGACTCTCTTTATGAGACACCCCCCCCAAAAAAAAATTATTCTCAGAGCTCTTACAGTTGGGCAGATCAAGGCAGACCTGGGGCAGGGAGGGGTCCACAGCCCCCCTGTCCCATAGACACCCCAAAGAACTCAGAATACCTTAATCAGAAAGCAGTCAGTGAAGTTTACGATACTACAAGCCACCCAGTCAGTACCCAGGAACCCTGAGCCACTCACTGTTATAAGGCCAGTGAGAGCAGACTTGTGGGCAAACTGGAAATCCTCCAGGACCTTGATGCTTTGGAGGGCACTGGTGACTTGCACAACACTCTTCATGAAGGCCATTTTGAGGCTGGTGTCCTGTGTGCCCAGAGAAGGATGGGAAGGAGAGCCTGTTGGTGAAGGGCTTTCAAAGGCCCAGAGCCACAGTCCTTGTTCCGGGACCCTTCCTCTTCTCGGAAGAAAGTTCCACATCCAGGCACTTTGAGTCACAGCCCCTCATTGGTCCTTCAACCACAGTCATTTAGCTTCTACCCCATGGGAAGACACTGGACAGGGGACAGCGCCCAGGTCTCCACCAAATATACCACCTCCAGTACTCCTGTGCCCAAGGATAGCAATACAGCTGAGAAGGTATATTCAGTGACCAGGGAAACCCTGTGTCTCATGCAGCCTGAGATATTGAAATAAAATAGTTGGATAATTAGTGTATGATTCCATGTCATGTCCCAGGGAGCCTGGACCAATCAGAATCATAGAGAAAAAAAGTAGGAGGGATGGAGAGATGGCTCAACAGTTAAAGGCTCTTGCTTACAAAGCCTGATGGCCTGGATTCTATTCCTAAGTAGCCCTGTGAAACCAGATGCACAGTGGCTCATGCATCTGGAATTCGTCTGTAGCAGCAATAGGCCCCGATGTGCCTGTACTCTATTTCTATGTCTGCCCTTCTCTCAAATCAATAAAATTAAAGCATTAAAAAAAAAAGGAAAAGAAAGTAGGTTGCCAGTTGCTGAGAGAAGAAGAAATTGGCAGTTGGTGTTTAATAATGGGGCCAGGGTTTCAGTTTTGCAAGATGAAGAACGCCAGAAATGGATGGTGGTAAGGGCCACATCACAGTATGAATGCACTTACCACCACTGAACTGCGTTCAAATGTTACCTGGCAATTCTTTTCATTTTATTTGTATGCATCTACACGTGTGTGCATGATGCCTGTGCACATGGATGTGTCTGTGCCACTGCGCACGTGTCACAGGAGGTCAGAAGACAGGGTCTCTCTTGTTATTTGTTGCCACAAACACAAGACTATCAGGCTCGTGAGCTTTGGGGTTCCCTTGACTCTGCCTCCCATTGCCATAGGCACGTTGAGATCAAAGACACGTGCTCCTCTTTCCACATGGCTTTGCATGGGTGCCGAGGGACTGAACTCCAGGCAGCAGACTTGTGGAACAAGCACCTTGAACACTGAGCCATCTCCCCAGCCCCATTGTGATAACTTTCATTTAATGTGTTTTGCCACAATTTTCAAAAATAAAAATAATACTTTTGCATTTTTTCCTTTTTGTTATCCCAAGATGGTATCAGATCTCTTTGTGACTCTTCAAAGGCAACTCACTTCTTTCCTTCATGTAAAGGCCTGGACCAGGTGTTCGAGTAAGGCCAGAGGTGAGGCTTGGGGAGCGGGAGAGCCCGAGAAGAGGTGGGACTCACCCACCTAGCGCTCCATAGGACTGTTCCCTCCTCCCTGGTGTGACACCAAGGCACAAGTGTGAGAAAGGGACTCCTCAGATGTTGGTCTGGCTGGATGCCTAGAGGTCTTCTGGGTGGGGTGCCTGGTGTGCGATGGGGGATGATACTCTGTCAGCCCGGCCCAAGGAAGAAGCAGCTGTGGGTTACCTGGCAGCTGCTGGAGTAGTGGTGAATGATCTTGGCGGTGACGGGGCTGTCCGCATAGGTGAGGAGCATCTGGGGGTGGCAGTTCAAGGACACGCAGCTGTATATCTCCATGAGGGCACTCTTCACGGTCTCCCGCCTCCAGGGGTGGTCTTTCTGCAGGGCAGTGAGAGAGAGGGACCTCTGAAGGAGCTGGGGTGGCTAAGCTTGTCTCCACGAGGCAGCAGACACCACCATTGCCGTGTGGAGGATAGTCTCTGGCCGCACAACTGAAGGAACTTTTGAGTCAATAGAAGGTTTTCGCTGGGCGTGGTGGCGCATGCCTTTAATCCCAGCACTCAGGAGGCAGAGGTAGGAGGATCACCAGGAGTTCAAGGCCACCCTGAGACTCCATAGTGAATTCCAGGTCAACCTGGGCTAGAGTGAGACCCTACCTTGAAAAAAAAAAAAAAAAAAAAGGTTTTCAATGGCCGCTCTTTGGGTCTGAAGTATTTCTTCAATCTTTTCTTTGGCTGCATTTTATTGAGCACTAATTATATACTAGGCACTGGGCAATATGTATTGAACCACACAGACCGGGTCTCACTCACCCTGGAAGGCTTTCGTCCAAGGACAGATGCCAGGACCAGCTTTGAGTGGAGGTTTTTGTGGACAGCCCTAAAGCAGAGGATACCTGAGCACGCCTTCACACCGAGATAGCTGAGGAAAAGCCACCTCTCCGTGGGGCAGTGTTAAGCATTATGAAAACACTGTTGAGATCAGCTACAAGGGGGCTGGGGGATGGCTCAGTGGTCAAGCACTTGCAGCACAAGCATGAGGACTTGAGTTTGATCCATGTGAAAGCTAAGTGTGGTGGCACGTGCCTATAACCCCAGTTCTGGGGAGGCAGAGACAGGAGAATCCCCAAGAGCTGGTGGCTTGTCAGTGAGCTCTGAGATCAGTGAGAGACACTATGTTGAAAAAAGGTGGAGAGTGATAGAGCAAGACACCCAATGTCGACCTCTGGCTTCAACATGCACACGCACACATGTGTACCCCCCACACTCACAAAAGAAATAAATAATTTTAAAAGCACAATCTATGTTGCAGTCAATGGTAAATTAAGCTCTCATGTTAAACACAATCTCTGTTAGTGTCGATGGTAAGGTCAGGTCTGATGTTAAACATAATCTGTTAGTATCAATGGTAAAGTCAGTTTTCATGTAAAGCACAATCTCCATTAGAGTCAATGGTTAAGTTCTCATGTTAAACACTCCTGATGTTCATTGTCCATTGTTCATTAAGAGAACAAGGCAATTTGCCTTTTTTTTTTTTTTTTTTTTGGTTTTTGGAGGTAGGGTCTCACTCTAGCTCAAGCTGACCTGGAACTCACTATGTAGTCTCAGGCTGGCCTCGAACTCATGGCAACCCTCCTACTTCTGCCTCCCGTGTACTGGGATTAAAGGCAGGCGCCACCACGCCCAGCTCCAATTTGACTTTCTAATTGGACTCTTCCTTGCTACTCTGGCTGCCTTGAGTAAAAGGACCATGAGTCAAACAGCCTGCCAGACCATCCTTACACCAGCTCTCAAGGTAACAGAGCCATGGGGACAACTGGGCAGCTGTGGCAGTAGTTGAGGCAGAGCCACAGCAGCTCTGGGGCTGAGAGCTACCTCTGTTGCCCCTTGCTGCCAAAGACCAGCATTGGAAGAGCTTCTCTGCTGTCCGCAATCTGGGTAGAGCAAGAGGTCCCCAGCTGACTGGCAACTATACCTTCACCACTCAGGTGCATGCTCAAGGCCAAGGGCTCTTGAGGCTGGGCATCCCATGGGAATGGACAGATTCAGCCCTGTCTGGTGTGCACATGCTCTGAACTACCTCTGAGTGGGAGGCAGTGCTGGAGGTCACACCTCTTGGACAGGGATCTGGAGAGACCCCATGTTACTGATCCTTGAGCAGAAACCCAGACCTCAGGTTCTGCTGTGTAGAGAAGCTGGGGCAGAAGCCCGGGAGAGTTTCATTTCTCTCCATTGAAACAATCCCATCCCAGGCGCAAGAGTCTGAGGTCAAGGCTTTATTTAATGCCAGAGGCACTGGTGATTCTTGATGACTTCTCCCTGAGACCACAGCCTGAAAGACCGTCTTTAGAGCAAAGAGGCTGTCTAACCCATGGCTTCTCTGTGGATTGGCCCTGTGCCATTGGACAAGCTTCCCTGTGAGAAATCCTGTGGGATGAACATGGCTCCTTCATCATCCTCCATCCTAGCACCAGTGACTCACTGAGGCATGGCTTGCTCCATGGGCAGCACCCACCTAGCACCCTCAGATCTGTGGGGCTAGGTGAGACTGGACTCTGAACCGTTGGAGACTCCATGCTGGTGAGAAGGTCCCAGCATAAACATCAAAAGGTGGAGACTCTGTGTTCTTCAGATGGTCCAACAGCGAAAGCTCTGTGGAGCAAGCGTCCACCCTGTCACTTAGACACAGGCGAGCACTTGCCCGGCGAACCTAGCAAGAGCCTTGATCTGGCCACTAGCACTTTGCGCTGAGGCCTGAGGCTGAGGCCCAGCTGTGGCATGAGGAACCTTACCCGCCAGGCCCCAATCTGCCAGGACTGCTCTGACTCCTGGATCCTCTCCTCAAATTCTTGGAGGACATTCATCACCGTCTTCACTTGGCCCCGGGCACACAGGCCGAAACACAGGATCACACCCTGCAGGGAAGCCAGGCCAGGGTGGAGGCAGGGGGCACACATGGGCACACATGGGCACACACACACACACACACAAAAGCACGTGCATGAACACACATGTACCCCCAGGCTCCCCTCACCTCCCGGTCAAACTCGTTGCTATAGTCGGTCTTGTACAGCAGCTCCAGCAACAACACCTCTACCCTGTCCGCCTCCAGGCCAGTGCCTAACGTGAAGCCCAGCGCCCGGTAGAGAAAGCCCTGCAGAGAGAGAGAGGAAGCAGCTCCAGCCTCCAGCCTCCATGTGGTGCTGTGGGAGACTCTTACTACACAAGACTCCTGGTTGTTTTTTTGTTTGTTTGTTTGTTTTTGTTTTTAATATACAGCTATTTATGCTGACCTGGAGCTCACTCTGTAGTCCTGAACTGGCCTCTAACTCATAGTAATCCTCCTACCTGTACCTCCTGAGTGCTGGGATTACAGGCATGAGCCACCATGCCCAGCCGACTCTGTTTTTTAAAAAATATTTATTTATTTTAAATAAATTTATTTTAAATGTTTACTTTATTTATTTATTTGACAGAGAAAGAGGGATAGAGGGGGGATGGGTGTCCCAGGGCCTCCAGCCACTGCAAACAAACTCCAGACGCGTGCACCCCCTTGTACATCTGGCTAACATGGGTCCTGGGGAATTGAACCTGGGTCCTTTGGCTTTGCAGACAAACGCCTTAACCACTAAGCAATCCCTCCAGTCATGACTCTGTTCTTTTTAAGAACTGTATTGGCTATTGTACTAAGTTCACATCTGACTTTTGGGTCAACACATCAACATAGGAGGGAGAATTAGTATTATAGAGGGCAGTGATGTTACTTGGTAGATAAACTGGGGAGGATCACTATCTTAACTATATCACCCAATCCATGAACATGGGACATTTTTCTGCTTATTGAGACCTTCTCTGAGTTCTTTCAAAAAATTGTATAGTTTATGAGATACAACAAAAAACTTTCTATAAACATGTGATTATGAACCAGAATATGGAAAAATAAATGAAACTAAACTAAAAATGACTGGACTAGGCCACCCACCTCTCCTCCCAGGACACTAACTAACCACTGGTCCATTCAACCTGACACACATGACGTCATGAGCGTCTTGTCTCATCGAGGTTTCCTCCCTGTCTGAACTGCCCTGCTCCTGTGGACACACCTTCTCCAGAGAAGGGCTGCCGAAGGCCTCCAGCTGGTTGTTGAGCTCCTTGCTCAGGCGCAGGCTCCAGTTGGTCCCACGGGTCTTCTTGAGGGAGTTTCTTAGAAACTGGGGAGCAAAGTCAAGGGCCCCAGCCTTGGTCGCAGACTAGACTCTTGGGAATTCTACGTGACCTTGAACGGGGACTTGTACTTTCTGGGCCCCCTCCAAATCTCGAGATCATTCAGTCCATGGATCCCCAACCTTGAGCTAACATCCTGTGTGTCTTGTGTCTGAGGATGGCTGTAGGTCTAGGCACTCCTGAACGGGGTGCTCCTCTTCCAGGCACTGGCCCGGCCACTTCTCCCCTACTGTTAGGAATAGCCACATACTTGCCAAGTGTTCTCTAACAGAGGGAAAACATGCTTTTTATGGGATCCTAGGCTCTCCACATTCTAACCCCACTAAGTGCCTTCCCATGTCTCTGCTCCCCATCCTCCTGGCCTCAGAAGACTGGTCATCCCTTTACCTGAATCAGCTTGTCCTCCCAGGTCTTCTGATTCCAAGTAAACTCGGTGTGTTCTGCAGGAGTGCACACGTGGCCTCATCAGCTGCTCGCTCCTGCTCTTCCTTCCTTGTCAGCCCCTCTGCCCTGTATCACAACCTTCCCACCTTTCCAAGCTGCTCAGGCAGTTCTCAGGACCAAGACAGACTGTGGGAGTCCACCCTGAACCTAGACTCCTATTGTTCAAGCCATGTGACTGGTGTCCTGGCATGCACAAGGAGTGGGCACCTCACCTTCCAGGTACTGCACCAGCAGCGGGATCTCCATCTCCCACATGTCGGCCATGGAGGGCGCAATGCTCTGGCTCAGGGTCCTCAGGAGGTTAAGCATGGCTATCCCCCGGCCCTCTCCTTTGTAGGGTGATGACATCAGTACCTGGAGGGCAGCCGAATGCCAGTGAGCAGGGGCCCAGCACCTTACTCCCCATCTTGGAACTCACGGTCCTCATTATAAAGAGGAGACTCTAGCAGGGTGGGGAATTTCAAACAGACTCTGGGGTGCTCGTGGATAGAGAGGACCATGCAGAGAACACCACAGGAAGGAGGGGGATGAGATTCCAGGCCTAGGCTCCTTCCCCACCCTGAGGTTCAGTGGAACATGGACTAGTGCCCACAGGCCTGAGCCACCTGAAGTGGACTAATGCTCTGGACATAGAAACCCGAGAGAAGACCCAGGCCAGGTCCTGGCCATCTAAGCTCACTGCCCCTGACACATCCTTCTGGTAGGGACACTAGGGACCTGGTATACTATGCTGTCCAACATGCAGCTCTCTTATCATACCCTGGCTCCTCACTCCCTCTGGGGCTCTGGAAATAAGGAACTCAGGGGAGAGGTGCCAGAGGGTCTGGCCATGCCAGGCCAGGGCATATCAGGTCAGCCACTCACCAGAAGACGGGCCAGCAGCTTCTGGGGCGCAGGCAGGTCCACTGAGGAAGGAGTGAGCCCAGCTGAGGCTATCTGGCCCATACCAGGATGTCAACCGATTTCCCCAAGGGAAATTCCTTGACTGGGAAGGGGCTTCCCCAGCATGATCCCATTGTCTGCCCCCAGAGAAGAATGGGTCTGCACAGGGGATTTTCCTACAAAGGACATAGTTGATGGCCCCTGGGAAAAGGGGAGCATCCTGTTAATGGGCCAGGGGTCAGGTCTAGAAGATGCATCCCTGCCAAGCCCCAGGCCCGTGAGAGCAGCTCCTTTAGGCCCAGAAGTGGAAGGGAACAGGGTTCAAGAGTGTCTCAGTGAGAAAGCGCTTGCTGTAGAAGAATAAGAGCCTGTGTCTGGATCCCCAGAGCCCACAGAAAGCCAGACATAGGCTATAACGCCGGCATTTCTATCGTGAGATGCGAGACATAAGCAGGGGTCTCCCGAGAAGCTCACAGGCCAGCCAGCCTTGTGCACACAGTAGCAAACAGTAAGAAATCCTGCCTCAAGAAAGGTGGAAGGCAATGTCCAATAGCCCAGGGTTTTCCTCTGACTTCTACCTGTGCACTACAGTGTGCACACACACACCATAAACACACATACACCATAAACACACACACACACCATAAACACACACACACACATGAGAATTTTAAGACTGGGAGGGAAGGGACACAGCAGCAACATGCAGTAGGTGGCACGGTCACTGAGAACCTGGGTGGACAACAGTGGGACTGCTCGACAGAGTGATTGTTGGGATGCTCTAATTCCTCTGGCTGTCTTAGAGAAGCTGGACAGAGCAGAGGTGCATAAAGGCCACTGCTGGAGGGAGGTTGGCTCAGGAGCTGCCTCCCATACAACCATGTGGGCTGGGACATGGGAACATGGGGAATAAGCTTGGGTGGGGGAGGGGAAAGGCTGTGGGATTATAATGCTTCCTCGGGCATGGCAAGGAGGATTCTGGATGCTTCTTGGCTGAGGGGAACTTTGGTTAGACAAGAAGCCAGACCACCTGCCCAGCCCCACCAGCTGACCGGGGAGGCTGCCCACCATGCTTGCTCTTGCCGGCCACGCTGGCCTCGGGGTCCTTGCCACGCATCTGGTTCTCTGCCAGGTTTGTGAGGCTGATGCAGATGGGGGTCAAGGCCTCTGTGTAGTCTGTCTCCATGATGTAGCACAGGAGCCTCACCCAGAACTCCTGGGGCAGGGGTGGGAGAAGTGAGGCCCAGGACCAGTGAGCATGTGCCCAAGACGGGCCAGGCTCCACCCACAGTCTGGGCCCTACCTAACATCCCCACAGCTGTCTGGAACACTGACAGATTCAGCCCTCAAAGGAGTCTCTTGCTAACTATGGTCTTCGTCAGGGACACTAGATGGCAGCCACACAGCTGACCTTGCAGCCTGTCTACCAAGCCCCAACCCCTGCCCGCTTCATACTAACTCTGCACCCACTTTTGTTCAGGGCCCTCCTCTGGATCCCAAATCCCCTGATGCTACATGCTGGGTGAGTGACCCAGCTGTGCTTGTGTTGTGGGGTGACCAGTGGTGATGGTCAAATTTGTCAACTTGGCTCGGTGATATCCGCTCATTCAAACACTAATCTAGCATTACTGTGATGGGGTTTCAGCGCTGTGATGAGTGCCCACGATCCTAAGGAAGATGTCTGTGAATGCAGCAGGTCTCATCTGGGCAGTGGAAAGGTCTTTAAGAGCAGAACACTTCAAGAGAAACAATTTCTGCCACCACACGGCAGCTTGCCCTTGTGCCTGATCTCTGGCCTCCAGCCTGCCCTGCGCAGTTTGCGCTTGCCAGCTCTAGTGTGGCGGCAGTCAAGCCCACAAAACAAGTCAGACTAGACGTGTCTTCCTCATCACTAATCCAGCTCTTGGCTCTTCTCTCCTTGACTGATTCCTTCAGCTCATCGAGGTCCCTTTCACCACCCCCACTCTAGCAGTTTAGATATAGAGAGACTCCCACAGTAGATGGAGCTGTTCTAGACACCTGGATTGCTCTGGAAGGGCAGCTTGGTAAATTCCACAGGGCATTGGAATATTGGCTCTACGGTTCACCAACTGTCAGTCCTCAAGCAAGATTAGTTCTATCATCTGCCGGGCGTGGTGGCGCACGCCTTTCATCCCAGCACTCGGGAGGCAGAGGTAGGAGGATTGCCATGAGTTTGAGGCCACCCTGAGACTACAGAGTGAATTTCAGGTCAGCTTGGACTAGAACGAGACCCTACCTCGGAAAAAAAAAATTAGTTCTATCATCTGCACAGGGTAAGGAAATAAGAGAACCCACCCAAGAATTAAATGAGAACACACTCGTTGTACACGTCTGTAGTCCTTGCCACGCATAGATTCTCTGTGACTGACAGCTCTGATTATTCTCATTGTTTCTGTGAAACAAGCTGCCACTAGGCAGGAAGAATCTGGCCTATGGCTTCACTTAGCGGATAATCATTTTTTCCTTGATGCCCTCGTGATATATTTTCATTATATGTTGTTTTATTTTATTAAAAGTTGATACATTTGTTTCTCTTATAACCTATGGGATCCTAGTGGTCATACTGAGCCCTCCTAGCTGAATTTACTAACTGAGGGACATTTCCTTACACACATACACACACACACCTGAACTACCGGAGCTTTAAAATAACTGACACATTTCAGACAGTGAAGGAATATTGAGACCTACTGTGTGCCGGTCATTGCCCTAGTGACTGGGCATAGTAGGTTTTTACTAAGGGCCTATCTCTGGGACTAGACTTGGAGAATGAGAGCTCAGGTAATTAGAAGTCCCCACCCTAGCAGGTGGGGATGGGAGAAGGGGAAAGTGTGGGAACTGAGCATGCTCGGCCCCTCTCCTAGCTCCATGTGATGGCCCACTGGGTGGAGGATGGGCTCGCTCACATTGGTCATGCCACTGATGGAAGAAGTGATGATTTTCACAGTCTCCATGGTGACTTTGTGGACCATCTTCTCCTCTAAGTCCCTCTGATAAAAGCTGTCCCGACGACTTGTCTGCAAGGCAGAATGGAGACATCCCTGCAGGCAGGACCCTGCCATGGATTCAGGGGTGTCTCCTTGCTCCCAAGGGGCCTCTCTGCCCAGGCATTGAGGATTCTCAGGGCTGTGCACGGGTCTCATGCCTGGGTGACATTCACATCTGGTCTGTACCTGCAATGAGTCCCTGCTTTTCTACCAGAAGCACCTACACAGGCCTAAGTAGGCACAGCGAGGCTCTCTGCTGGGCGCCTTGGATGCCAAAGCCAGTTGAACCCAGTTCCAGTTGCCTCATGTGTGAATGCTGAGCCCACTCACCAGTTTGTAGGTGGATAAGGTGAGCTGCACAGACACGTATTTCAGACCCCAGCCTTTGATCTTTTCCTGGAAGCCAGACAGAACCAACTGGCTGATGATTCGCAGAATAGCCATCCTTACCTGGGGGACAGGGTGGAGATGTTGGGGTGGGCAAGGCTCCCAGCAGGAGTCTCTGCACCTAACAACCAGTCCTATGCCATGAGACAACCTAGGAATTGGGGATTCCCTGGGCTGGAAGGGGCTTTAGGACCCACTGGGTTACTGCCCCCCTGCCCACCATCCCTTGCCACATCAGAAGGCCTCACTCTGCAATGTTCACACATGAGTCCTTTACAGACACTCCCACCCCTTCCAACTTAGCAGGTATCGTGGGGTGAACCACCTTTTCTTTAAAATTTATTTATTTGAGAGAGAGGTGGGGAAGAGACAGATACACATAGAGAGAATGGGCACACTAGGGCCTCCTGCCACTGCAAATAAACTCCAGAAACATGAGCCACCTTGTGCATCTGGCTTACATGGGTACTGGGGAATTGAACCTGGGTCCTTAGGCTTTTTAGGCAAGCACTTTAGCCATTAAGCCATCTCCCCAGCCCATAGCTCATCTTTTACCCTGAGCGTCCTGAGGCTTAACACAGTGAGAGTCACTGTACGAGGGGGAGGGGAGAGACTCAAAACCAGCCTTATCGCTCTCATCTAGACAGCATGCAGATTTTGAAGTCAGCTCTATCTAAATCTCCAGTTCTAACATTCCCACCCCAACCCACAGTCCTCCAAACCGCTGTGCAGCCACACCACCCTGGCACCCCCTTCCCAACCAGATCAGCACCCCAAGCTGGCTATTCTGCTGTGGAGTCCCAGACTGTGGTTTTCAGCCAACTTGGGGTCGGTGTGTGTCGTGGGGGGGGGGGGTGCTCCTCTGTTGGTGGTGTCATAAGCACTGAAGATTAGACAAGCTTCTGCCAAGGCAGCAGCCTCTCCCTGCTACAGGGCAGAGTCTGGGTACAAGCACATCACTTGAAAATCCCAGGGCCTGGGTGAGAAGGAGCTGGAGCGTCTGCTCAGGACCAGCCGAGACCAGATGTTCCAGCTGAGGCCTCCGCCCCTTGGAGCCAGCTGCCTGGGTGGGACCCCTTCCCCATTACCTTGGACCTGGTGTCGGAGAGGGTGTTCTTGACGACCCGGATGGCCAGGTAGATGGTCCTGATGTTCATTTTGGGGTCTGAAAGGGGAAGACTCACCTGGGAGACCGTGGCTCAGATAGGGGATGAGCTGGCTTGTGCCTGTGTGTCACCTGGTGTTCAGTACCCTCCAACAGCCATACGCTCACAGCACTTCCTCGGGGTTCTCACTGGTCAGGTGTGCCTGGGCACAGCCTTCTTCTCTCAGAACCTGCAGCGGCACCCTGCCCTGCGACCCAGGTTCCCTAGGCTGTTGCTGAATATGTGCCTCCATGGACCCAGGTGGACTCCCCTGAGGTCAAGGTCCCCAGACCGGAGCTAGGTCCTGCACTGACTCCCCACAGCTGGGTGCAGGGCTGCACAGTACAGCCGTGAAGAGTGTGGGTTCCCTGCCAGGCTGCCTTGGGGCGGGGGGGGGGGATCCTGGCTCCACCATATCCCAGCTGTGTGACCTCAGGTGAGCTACTAAGCCTATCTGTGCCCCGCTTCCGGTGTGTCAATATGATGAGCAGTGCCTCCCTCCCAGCTCTGCTGAGAGCAAGGAGTCAGCGCAGTCCTCCACCCACACGTGCCAGTGAGGTGCACGTTTGCTGATCTTACCCTGCACAATTAAGGACAGAGCAAGACTCAGGGAGGTGGGAAGAAGCCCTGAGAAGGTTCTGGAGAGGTCCATTGTGGACTGAGGTACAGTTAGGCATCCAGCTTGATACCACATTCAAGACTAAGAGTTACTGAGTCACCACTGAGGGAGGAAATGAGAGCAGGTGGAAGTGGTGGGTCACCAGGCCCTGGGGGAGAATGCTGGTGGGGGTTCAGAGCTTTCACCTCCAGCAGGGGAAGTTCTTGTCTCGTCATAAAAATGCTACAGGTTCATCACAAGACTGAAATAAAAAACCACTAGTCCTAATTGGATAGGAGAATCCTTCTAAAGCAGTTGGTCATGGTTGAATATACTTGTCCTTCATGTAGCTGAGGCCATTCTGAGCACACTGCCCGCCTGGTATTGATGTAGATCAATGACAAAGTGTAAACTGACCACACCTCTTTTAGTGGCTGTGTGATATTCCCTTATGTGGATTCACTATCATTTCTTCCACAAATCCCTGATAGAAAGCCACGAGATCACTGTCACTTTTAGCACAATGTTATCATAAGCACCGTGGTCCAGTTCTCTGGGCAATCCTTCCCTTGGGACAAGTGTCGAGAAGTTGACTTGTTGAACCCAAGGTTCAGTTCCTATCCAAATGAGCACCCAGACTAGCTTAGCAATTGAAACCCTTCAACAAAAGGTGAAGCTGGTTTCCCACGACCCCAAGGTAGGAGTAAAGAGTAGTCCACAGGCTGTACCCATCCCCAAACCTGCTTTTGTAAATGGAGTTTTATTGAATATAGCTATGCTTAGCAGTTTCAACTGCTTTTGCTATACAGAGTTTAGTAATCATCATGGAAACTGTGTGGCTTGCCATGCATATGTCTTTAATCCCAGAACTTGGGAGGCAGAGGTAGGAGGATCTCTGTGAGTTCAAGGCCACCCTGAGACTAAAGAGTGAATTCTAGGTCAGCCTGGACTACAGTGAGACCCTACCTCGAAAAACCAAAAATATTTTAGCTAGCTGGCCTTTTGGAAAAATAAGCAGGGCCAATTGATATTTTTGCCACCTCTGTCCATCGAGGAGGTAGAAAGGGTCTCATTGTTACTTACATGTTCATTTCTCTGAGAGAGAGGCTCAGTGTCAGTGGGAGGTCCCTCTTGTAGAGTCACCTCAGCCATGCACTACCGGAAGGCAGGCAGCTTTGAGACTCAGTGGAAACTGCCCAGGGTCTTCTGGCCATTATGTGCCTGCAGAGCCATGTAGTGTCAACAGAGGGCGCCCTGCTCAAATTCACACCGAGTTGCCCTAGAGAGTGGCCTTTGATGCCAAGGCTAGGGATAGATTTTGGGCATTGGAATTAGAGTTGGGTGCTGAAGGTGGGCGTCCATTGTGTGGGGATTATGGGTCATGCCTGCATGGTAGTTCATTGTATGAGCCAGCCTTTGACTAAACCCCTGAGGTCAGTAGCAGGATTGAGGCTAACAGGGTGAAAGTCAAACTCAGAGGGTGATGTTGGGAGGGCCACGGTGCTGGTTAGGTTCACGGTTAGAAAAATGCAAAGCGGGCCAAGACGCTTGGCTCAGTCAGCAATGTCTGAAAACAGGACACCAGCAGCAGCTCAGAACCAGAAGGCACGGCCTCCCCTCCCCCACCCCATCCACCGGGCCTGCCCGTCTCCACTCACCATCCGCGCTCACCACCGCCCGGATGAGGGACAGCGTCCCGACACGGACGGCCTCCTTGCTCAGCTCCACCTGGCTGAAGCAGAACCTCATGAGCTCCTTGGGGTAGGAGCGAGCTGCAGGGGGGAAGGAACGCGTCAGTCACGGCTGCCGGGCCGGGATGGCAGCTTCAGTTCCAGAGCGCCCAGGGCTTGAGCCCCCCCGGGCTCTGCAGACCTCACCCAGGGCCACGAAGCAGTGCACGATCTCCGTCAGGTTCTGACTGCTGAACTGGTGCTGGGCTGGGGCCTTGGTGCACACCTAGGACAGGGAGATCATAGGGGCCACGGGGCAGTGCCTTCCCCCCCCCCCCCCCCGCCCAGTGGGATGTGGGAGGCAAGCCAGCTCCCTTAGCCACCTCCTGCTGACCCACCCCAGGAAGGGCCTCACTGGCCTCCTCACCTGGGTGTGCAATTCTGTGAAAATGGGCTGTAGCAGCATTGGGGGTATGGGAGTGTTGGTGGTGACCGACATTTCTAGAATCTGCCTCAAGACCTGCAGTGGATGGACAGATGGCTGGTTGCAGGTGACCGTCCACTGCCAGAGGTCACACTCTACCAGGTATGCTCAGCCTTTTGATATTGTGACACTGTGTTACCACCTACAAATTTCACACCTGAAAACCGAATTATCAAGTTACCAACAAAGAAATCTAATAACTTTTAAGGCACAGCGATTAGGTCTGCTGACATCTGCACTCCCTGCACCTTTGGGGACTGTGGTGATTTGAATGACGTGACCCTTATAAACTCTTGTGCTCTGAGTGCTTGGTCCCTGGGTTGAGGGAATTTGGGAGGTGGAGTCTTGCTGAATAAGGTGTGTTGTTGGGGGTGTATAACATAGCCAGCACCCCTTGCCAGAGTTTGGCTCCCTCTTTTGCTGCTGTTTTCTGCCTGCAGTGGCAGAGGTGAGGCCCAGCCTCTGCTCATGCCATGCTTTCCCCCTGCCATTGTGAGCTTCCCCTTGAGTATGTAAGCCAAAATAAACTCTTTCCTCCCATAAGCTACTTTTGGTCGGGTGCTTATCCCAGCAACCAGAAGGTAACTGCAAGAGGGACCCAGGTTCCCTAAGTCTGATCCTCACCTGCGTGATGAAGAGGGCCTCCAGGCCGCCCTGGAACTCAGCCAGAAGCAGAGGTATGTAGTCGTAGACCTGTTCCCGCAGGTCATCATTGGGCAGGAGGAGGCTCAGCATGGGCTTCAGGGATTTGATGACCCCCAACTTCACCTGCACAGAAAGTGAGGTTCCAGAGCCCCAGCAAGGCCATGACCTCAGGCCCGTCCATACAGTCCAAGGCCTCCATACAGCCTTACACAGAAGGGACTTAGGGGCAGAGTCCAGGCCTCTCTCTAAGGCCTCCACTCATGGCTGCTAGACCGCCTGATGTGGGTCCCACCCAGGAACCAGTGACCTTGAATACATGCTTAACACTATGTAAAGTTGTCCTGTCCTGTAGGGTTGTCATGGAAACAGCTTCTACAGACAGAGAGTGCCAGATTGGGACAAGTGCCCTCACATACCAAAACCCCATCTAACACTTCTCTGGGGGGTAAAAAAAAAAGCCTTGTGGGTCCATGCTATATAACACCTGCAGGGTCCCAGGCTCCCTGAGACTCCAGAAATGAGGCTAGGCCCAGAGACCCCAGTGTGGAAAGCAGGGGGCCCTCCAGGAAGGGCATGTCTCACCTCGAGATTGTGGTGGCGCAGCCACACGGTCACGAAGTAGCGATACATGGGAAAGAGCTTGACAGCGAACTGCTCCTCAGTCATCACTGGGTACAGGCTGTCCTCCAGGTGCCGCAGGTAAAACTGCACCGTCTCACAGAAGGTCTCCATGGCTGTTGGCAGCGGGACAGGAAGATGGGGCCAGAGTGGCCAGAGGTGAAGCTGCACTTTCCCGGCCCGCAGTCTCGGAGCTGCTAAGACCCTCCTCTCTGCCCTGTCAGCCCCTCTGATTCCACCCCCTAGGTGAGCATGGGCTGACAAGTGTGCTTGGCCCCTCCTCTTTGGGATTCAGGGTCAAGGGTGGTGTCTGGAGTGATTATCCCCATCCTGAGGTTTCCTCCAGTGTAGAGAGCATCAAATACACCAACCTCTTTTTTCTCAAGCATGTGGATTTCTTGGCTCATACCACTGTTAAGTGACCAAATCTTGGAGCAAGGTGACTAAGTTGAAATAGCGTCAAAGATCTTCTCTGAGACAAGCCCCAAAGGAGAGCACTTTCCCACCCTGGTTTACCTACAAATGTCCATTACTCTTTTCTGGCCTTCTGAAACGCTTATGTATAGAGTAAGCTGGAGCCATAGTGGAGGCTGTAAAGGTACCCACATGTCTCAGCCACCTGGCCCCAAGAGAATGGGTCATAGGGCCAAGCCAAGTAGGAGACTGAGCCAATTGTTTGCACAAAAGAAATAAACAACCTTTAAACCGGGTGTGGTAGTGCACACCTTTAATCCCAGAACTTGGGAGGCAGAGGTAGAGGATAGCCATGAGTTCAAGGTTACCCTGGGACTATATAGTAAATTGCAGGTCAGCCTGAGCTAGAGTGAAACCTACCTCAAAAAAAAAAAATTAACAACATTTATTTCTTTTTTTAAAATTTTGGTTCCTTCCTCTAGCACCCTGATCAAGCCAGACCTGCAGGCCCAAGTGGGACACGTACCACTACAGATCACCTGGCGCATCTTGGCTTCATTGGCAAGTCTCAGCATTGTAAATATGGTTGCCAGGGTGATGCCCATGTATGGCATGAACTCAAACACTGTGGGGTGGAGAGAGGACACAGGGGGTCAGGGAAGGAGTGAGGTGGGAGAAGGCAGAGAGGTCGTGATTACTCCCCTCCTGCACTACCTCCATACTATATAGTACAGAGCCAGGAACCCCTGTGCTATGGCTGGGATCACAGGAAACAGTGTGGGGTCAGCTTAAGGAATGAGCTAAAAGTAGGAGAAAGGGAAAAGAAGATAGGCAGGAGAGCAGGAACAGGGGGAAAGGGAGGGACAGAGGATCAGGGAAGGAGACGGGGGAGGGGACACAGAGACTCATTGTCTCAGGGGCACCTGTCGGACTCCTGAGAGGTCCCCCAGTGTTGCAGCTACTTTCCTGTTGCTGGGACAAAACACCTGACCAGAAGCAGCTGATGGGAGGAAAAGGGTTTATTTCAGGCTTATATGTTCAACGGGAAGTTTGACTGTGGTGGGGAGGGAGCATAACAGGAGCAGGAAGCTGGCTCACCTCTTGTGTGACATGCTAGTTTGAATCAGGTGTCCCCCATAAACTCAAGTGATTTGAATGTCGGTCCCCAGCTGGTGGCAGTTTGGAAGGTGGAGCCTTCCTGGAGAAGGTGTGTTCCTGGGGATCAGCTTTGAGGTGTTATAACCAGTTCCCCCGTGCCATAGTTCAACTCACTCTCTTGCTATCTTCCACCTGCTGTGGCAAGAAGTGATGCCCATGCCATGTTTTCCCTGCCACCACGAATCCTCCCCAGAGGCTATAAGCCAATATAAACCCTTTCCTCCTGTTATCTGCTTTTCTCAGATGTTTCGTACCAGCAATAAGGTGACCTCAACATTACGTATCCAGATGGAAGTAGTCAAAACACTGGGCTTAGAGGAGGGCTAATAAGTCTTAAGGTGTTCCCCCAGTGACACGCCCCTCCCAAAGGCTTCTCCTCCCAAAGGCTCCACCAGCCAGCTGAATCACAAGCACATGAGGCTGTGGGGGGCATTTCACATTCAAACCACCATGTCCAGTATTCTTGGTTCTTTGATGGACGGTGGCAGACAAGAGAGAGTGACTGAGAGAGGACAAAAGGCCCAGATATAGAAGGAAAAAAAAATCCCATGACAGAGCCCTCCACCCCTCCCCAGGCTTGTCCCTCCTTCCAATCCTACCCTCTCCACTAATACTGACTGTGCAACCCTACCTGCCTCAGGTTCAGCGATAAAATCATGTGCATTTCCAATGGTGAAACAGTGGAATCCATCCACATGTGCCTGCCTGGCTGGGCCTCTCCCTCTGAGTCTTTGACGTCAGTACCACAGGCCTAGGCCCTCCTTTTAACCTCTACTTCCCATCCCTGTTTCTCCTCCACCCAGCTAGGCCTCTGTTCCTAGCAGGTCACACAGCTTCTCGCTCCTCCAACATGGTCATGCTGTTCCTTGGCAGAAATGGGCACTCTGCAGTCCCCAGACAGTCAGTGCGTCTAGTGCCAGAAGGTGCTACATGGGCGACTGGGGGAAATTGACCAATATCTATCGAAGCAACGCATGGTCTAATCTACTTAGCAGCAAATAACTTGTTCTGATGCCCACACAAGTGCAGTGGTGGCACACAGCCATGGTGGGGAACCAACTGCTCTCAATTTGGCTAACTGATCCCCTCACTGGTATGGGACCCATAGCTGGAGCTGAGAAACAAGTCAGAACCAGATCCAAACGTAAACCCACTCTCCAATATCAAGCTACCATTACTTGTGGGCTACAAGAGGGCCTACACGTATTAAATTCTCTATTAAAAAAAAAAAAGTAAGGGTTATCTCATTTGTCCTGGTGCTAACTTACTCTCCGTTGGAGAATCTGCTTCTCTTTTTCAGATAGATGTAGATCCTAAGGAGAGAGCCACCCCATCATACCTCAAAAGGGCCCCGGCTGAAACTAAGAAAAATTGGAGAAACAAGCAAGGGGGCTGTTTTCCTGATGAACCGGATACCAGCACAAGGGGGAAGGAGATCAACACAGAGAAAAATCAACTCCTACCAAATCAGAGAGCCAGAGCCTCAGAGGCCCCCAACACCTCATCACTGAAGCACACCAAAAATGAACCCAACATGGCTCAGGGAAATTTTGCGGAAGAGGGGGCGGAAAGAATGTCAGAGTCACATGTTGGGTCATGATATGCAGAGACATTTATCTTACCCATAACTGTGGACTAACTCCACAATGCATGACCCGTATACCTCAACAAGGAGGGGCCAAGGGGAGGGGGTAGGTCACGGATGAGCCTAATAATGGTACCAAACTGACTGTATTTGCTGAATACAGAACTGACTAATAAAGAAAAAATAATTAAAAAAAAAAAAAAGAAATGGGCACTCTGGTGCCTAGCCCTTTCTGGACTGCAGGTGGTTCCGACTTGTGAGGGTCTGACCTCTCAATGCTGCAGAAGTGACCCGTGGTCAGGGGAAGCCACAGTTCCACCTTTGACTTGAACCTTCTCCTGAGCTGGCTGGAGATACGTGAACACTCATCTCACAGCCTCAGGAAGCGCACTGCTATGTAGGGAAGGAGGCGCAGCTCACTGCGCACCTATACTAGACTGTTGGTGGGTCAGATAGACTCTATACTTTGACTGAAGGGTATTTTCCCTTTGCAGTCATAAACCAAGGAGCATCAGTACACCCTTATCCCAGAAGCCTCACACCACTTGGCTAGTACTCTTGAGATGTCTCCTAAGATGTCTCCGTGACAAGGACCCTACAGGCTGGACTCCTGCTCCCAGCTCCTCCCTCTCTACTCTCACTTACTAGGTGACAATGATTTTGAACATCACCTGCAAGCCAAGGCTACAGGAAGAACATGCCCAGACCTGCCCTCTGACTTCTGCATCCATAAATCTACTGTCAACCTGATCTCTCCGCTGGGATCCCTCTCAAAACTGATCTTCTACTTGAATACTTGAACTTTCTTCCTTTTTTCCTGTCTTGGGAGTGACCCCCCCCTTCCCTCTCAACTCAATGCACCAGCAAGTTCCATCAGCCAGGGCCCATCCGTTGTTGTCTGCTGTCTATCAAATGCATCCCAGCCCAACCGCCATCCCTCCCTCTGAACACCTCCCAGCTCTTCTCTCTGCACACAGTGGCTGGAGCGCGCTCCCTGGAACCTCAGTGTCATCAGATCACACTGCAGCTCAGAGGCTTCACTAGCCTCCTAGTGCCCTTAGTGAAGCCCAGACTCCAGGGAACACTGGCCCTGCCTATCTGTCCCTCTCACCCACTGCCAAACAAAACAAAACAAACAAACAAGCAAACAAACAAACAAACAAAAAACATTGCCTCACTCTGCACCTCCAGCCATAGTCACCTCTCAGTTCTTCAAAGAAACCAAGCTCTTTTCTGCCCTGGGACCTTTGCAAATGGTGTTCACTCCCAGTGCAATGTTCTCTGTGCCCTGATCTTCACAGGAACACCTTTGGGTCTTAGCTGGAGTGTGATCACTCACCTGGGGAGCCTCCCCTCATCCTGGTCTCCAACAGCTATTGGTCTGCACTCTTCATACCTGTCATGTGATCTTACACACATCTCTTTTCCTGTTTATTTGTGTCTAGTTCTCCCCCCCCACCCAGGAAGGGGACCACATGGCTTTCATTCGTCACTGGGGCCCAGCCCACCTGGAACAGAGCTCAGCACATGTTTGTGGAAGGAAAAGAGGAGAGAAGCGGAAAGAGATGAAGATAGGTGAGAAGACAGAAAACAACAGGGCAGAGAGGAAGAGAAGAGAAAGGAGAAAGGTGGAGGAGGAGAGAAAGAGGAATAAAAGGAAAAGAGAGATAGGATTCTAACAGTGGGAAACGGATGTATGGAGACGAAAGGAAGTAATCTTACAGAGAAGAGAGGGAAATGGAAGAGAGTGGGCACAGAGACCAGCAGAGGCTGTCATATGGAGACCAGGAAGGGTCCCTGGGCTGGGATCAGAGCCCTACCATTGCTGTGGGCCATCTTGGCCAAGGTGACAATGACGAACTCATCGGTGAGGTCGAGGGGCTTGAGGTGGTGCTGCAGCTCGTACATGACCAAGCTGAAGTGGTTTCGGGACAGAGCCACCAGAGTGTCACTGGCCGCCTCTGCCT
Source organism: Dipus sagitta (assembly GCA_036346955.1). Classification (NCBI taxonomy): domain Eukaryota; kingdom Metazoa; phylum Chordata; class Mammalia; order Rodentia; family Dipodidae; genus Dipus; species Dipus sagitta. The sequence continues at coordinate 3,888,746 of CM070774.1, forward strand.
TCTCACAGCTTTCCTGCTGCAGGGGACAGGAAAGGTGCCACCACGGGCTGGGTCTCTGGAAGACCCATCCCAACTCCTACCTCTCCCCTCCTGGTTTCTTTGGGCTCAGCCTGCCTCAGCTCCACCCGAGGTCAAGCCCACGGGTGGGCGCCCAGGCACAGTGCAGCGCAGATCCAGATACCTCGGGGAGGTCCCTCATCTCTTTGGAGGCAATGGCCAGCAGCCTCTGCACGCAGTTCTCCTCCAGCTCCCCCTCCTGCCGGATGATCTCCTGCAGGGTGCTGTAGATGTTCACCTTGCGCTGGGTAGGTATCTGTGAAGCAAGCAGGGCAGGTGGCGGTGGGGGGGACAGCTCTTCCCCCAGCCCCACCATCCCACCTTCTGTCCCTCTCTTCCTCCTCTTTTGCAACCCCGTGTGGAGAAGATGACCACTACCTTCTAGCCACGAAGTCTCAGATCCTTGTCTGCTCCATCTCCCACTCTTCCAGCTTCCCTCCCACTCACACAACTGTCCCCGACTTGTAAGATCGCCTCTCTGTGCCCTGTCTCCATCAGCATTCAGCCAGGCAGGTGTCAGATGGTCAACACACAGGATCTCAAGACAGTAGCCATCTTGAGATTCCCAAGAGGCAGGGTCACCTTGCCCTTTGCTCTGGCCAGGGAGCACTTAAGACAGGAAATGTGTTTCTTCCATTCTTGAAACTCCCTGTGTGGGCAACTCGTGTCACCAACGAAGGATTAGTTAACCCTCTGGGGAAATGCCTGCTGCTTCAGGTAGGGGAGGTCTGGCAACTTTAGCAGAGAAGAGTTCAGTTTAATGTGTACGTTCTCCTGGTGAGGCCCCCTACTGAAGTCTAGGTCCCAGCTGCTGGCTTGGGACAGAGACACATAAAGCTCCAATCAGATGTTCCTTTCAGAACCTCCTGCATAGAGATTAACAATGTGGCCAGAGTGGCTCCCAGTAAGCACTTGGTGGCTCCAGACCACTGTTTCTCCGCCTCTGTAATTATTATTATTATTATATCACTATTGCTACTACTGCCCCTTGGGAGACTTTTAAACACACCAGTTGCTCTCCCAATGATCCTTTGAAGGCGCCGATGGATTACAGACGTGCTTGTGTTCCACACACAAAAATGCAGAATTTTCTTCATCCCCAATAATCAGCTTCACTCCCGTGGGAGTCATATCACCACACTGAGAATGCATCTCTAGAGGTCCAAAGTAAATTCAAGGAGGCTGATAGGCTCAATTTGCACTTTGCTTCTCCCAGAAAAATTATGCTGAGGCCAGCCTTTAAGAAAAAGGGCTGGAGAGATTGCTTAGCAGTTAAGTCGTTTGCCTGCAAAGCCAAGGGACCCTGGTTCAATTCCCCAGGACCCACATAAGCCAGATGCACAAGGGGGCACACACATCTGGAGTTCATTTGCAATGGCTATGGGCCCTGGTGCACCCATTCTCTCTCTCTATCTCTCTCTCTCCTTCTTCCTCTCTCTCTTTCTGTATCTCTCTCTCTCTAATAAATAAATAAATAAAAGTAAATTATATTTTAAAAAAGAGTAATACTTAGAGGGCTGGAGAGATGGCTTAGCAGTTAAGGTTCTTGTCTGAAAAGCCAAAGGACCCATGTTGGATTCCCCAGAACCCCAGCCAGATGCACAAGATGGCGCATGTGTCTGGAGTTCGTTTGCAGTGGCTAGAGGCCCTGGTGCACCCATTCTCTTTTCTCTCTCTCCTTCTATCTGCCTCTCTGTCTCTCTCTCAAAAAAAAAAAAAAAAAAAAAAGAATACTTAGAGCTGGGCCTGGTGGTGCACGCCGTTAATCCCAGCATTTGGGAGGCAGGGGTAGGAGGATCAACATGAGTTCAAGGTCACTCTGAGACTACATACTGAATTTCAGGTCAGCCTGAGCTAGAGTGAAACCCTACCTTGAAAAACAAAAAAGAAAAAAGAATAACACTTAGTGAACATAGTGTGTACTCACAATAGCCCATGACACAGATTCAGTGCAAATGCCCATGAGTGCATGGGTGGATAAAGAAAATGCGATGTGTGTGCACATATACACAAATACAGTTCACACACGGTATCCATGAAAGATGAAATCCTGTCACTCGTGACAGCATGGAGGGCCTGGAAGACATTGTGTGAAGTCAAATGAGGCAGGTATAGAAAGACAAACCCCTCAAGTTCTTGCTCACATGTGGAATATAGAAGAGGTGATCACAGGCTGGGGAGATGGCTCAGTGAGTAAAGTGCTCACAGCAGGCTCCAACTATCCAGGTAAAAGCTAGGTGCGCAGTTTGGCCTGTAATCTTAGCACTGGGAAGGCAGAGACAAGAGGATCCCTGAGGGATGCTGGCTAACTAGTTGTGGTGGTTTGAATCAGACGTCCCCCATAAACTCGTGTGTCCTGAATGCTTGAGGAAGAGGATGGTGGGGACCAGCTATGCAGCTCCGGTACAACTTCAGGCACCCTCCACAACCTCCCCTCCCCCAATCTCCCATGCAGGCAACCACCAGAGACCTGGGGAAGGGAGACCCGCTACACTGCATCCAGCACAGGCGGTCAGAGCGGCGGACTCACCGACCGCTAGCCTAGCCGAGACCACAGCACAGTAAAATGGGACCTAAGTGGACACGCAGCATGGCGGAGACCAGAGCCATCCCAAAAGGAAACAGGGTCTGTGTACACCAGGTCAGGACCTGCCAGAAATGACTGGCATACAGGCCTGCAGTAGAGGTGCTAATCGCACCTTCCACGTCAGGGCAGGTTATGTCTTACATCTGATTGATGGTTGGTTTTGCCATTCTTAAACAAGCTATATTTTGGGGTTGTCTTTTGTGGCTTCCTGATTTATAGTGCCTTTGTCTTCTTCCTCTGTCACTCATGGGGCGGGCTTGCTCTCTGCCCCAAGGTGACCTGGAACCCTTTACAGACCAGAAATCCCAGTCTCCCAGTTGACAGGATTAAGGGTGTGGGGAGACACAGACCCTTAGGGACTTTGACTTTGTTAGATGATCTGTTTTAATCCCCACTCTTACATAAATGCTCCCTGCTGGTTTTGATTAAATGTGTATCTTGTTCAGTTGAATTTTAGAATTTGCCTGTCTTTTGCTCCACACAGCCTATGAGAACACTTGCATAGCAGGCAAACCCAACACCTCGGGTCACTTCTGCTATTACTCTGGGAGTCATTAAGAGCCATACCTGGTCCCTTACACTCCTACCCTGAAGATATATAATGTCGGATTTATACATTAAGAATACTGCAGATAATTAGAAAAGCCAAACATCAAATTAACCCAAGATGCAAAAATATCTACATTATAATATAAGAAACACAAAATAATCAAGACAATATATTTCCACCAAAGTTAAAAAAAAAGACAGAAGAACCTTACTCCCTCCCTCTTTTCTCTCTCTCTCCATCCTCTCTGCAAGCACAGTGACAGGGCAGCTGCCTACAAGGCTGGAAGAGCCTCAGCAGGAACTGTGTCTGCCCCTTGACCATGGACTTCTGCACTCTAGAACAGAGATAGCATCAGCTTCCATTCTTTCAACCATGCATTCACATGGTAACAACCTGAACAGCTAACCCAGAGTCGGGGCTCCAGGCAGGTGCCTCCCAACCCCAGCATGCCACAGCAGAAACCTGAGCAGCCCAGCGTCTGGTGTCACCTTTCTCTGCTCTTCAGCACCCAGCATTGTGCCCACAATGGTCACAAATGTGTGCTGAGTAGCAGCAGATGGACACCCAGGCAGCCCAACGTGGCTGGTCTCAGAGGACGGAGTGACCCTACCTCGGGCACCTGCAGGCAGCGGATGAGAGCGTTCACCACCACAGAAGGATGGGTGGTGGCCTTCTCTGTGATTATCACGGATGCCAGTGTCTTGCGCATGTCCACACCTAGCCCCGTGGTGTCCGTCTTGGCTGACTCAGTCTCCATGATATCTAAGAGGTTGGTGACTTGTTGGAAGGTACCTGATACAGAGATGGCACAGGGGTGGTTTTGAGGCGTGTCCTGGGCCTCACTCACCTCTGGCACGGTGCCAGCTTCATCTGTGGCCTCCTGTCATGATAAGATTTGAGCAGGGGCTGCCTTGAGAGAGGGAGTGGCCCAGAGGCGCAGCAATGCAGGGCTATGAGCATCTGCTTACCATCGTCCTGGGGTTCTGAAAGTTCCAGGCCCTCTGGTTCCTCCATCACATCATCAGTCAAGTCAGTGTCTGCTTCGGCCATGTCGTCAAGCTTCTTTCAGATCGATGAGATATGTAAAATACTCAGTGCAGTAACCCTCACTAAGATGACCCCCAATAGTTCACACCCTCATTTATCCCCCCACTTGAGTATGGCAGCACGAGTGTTCATTTTAACCCAGGAAGGCAAAGAGGAGAAGATGTCCTCAGCTGGGTAACATCAGACAGCAATACTTGTGTAAAGTGACTCCCTTGAGTAGGTTACATGGTTGACAAAGGTGACAAGAAGTCACCTTCATGAGAACATCATTCACATAAGACTCTGTCTTAGCAAATGGGAAAATTCTAATATTATTGAAAAGGAGGCTGCTGTGATGGGAGTTGTTTGTTTATCGAGAGCCTGTGTAGTAAGATACTGGGGGATTCAATACTGTAGTCACAAGAAAGTGAATTCTGCCAATAGTCACGTTGCCCTTGGAAGAAGTCTTTGAGCCCCAGAAAGGAATACAGCCCAGTCCTCTGAGAACCTAAGCAAAGGATCCAGCTAAGTCACATCCGACTCCTGTCCCCACAGAAACTCTCCTAACACACAGTGTTCTTTTAAGGCACTAACTTGGTGATAGTTACCCAATACTCCTGGTTCAGAAGGCCCTTCCTGTGCTGCAGACACTGACCATACACAAGCACTGAACTATTCTCTCATTTCAAGGGCTTTTCAGCTCCACGCTTCTTAAGGGCCTACATGCCAACGCAGATATGCAGGGGAGGAGGAAAGCTCCTAGCTCCTCCATCCTCAAACCTGTCTCAGGCCTTTTCCCACCCTGTCGACCCTCCATGAAAATCCTCTAAAGAGCTACTCTGGGCCCCTAAACGCTGACCTTTTTACAGAGTCCTCTGGTGGGTAGAACAAAAAATTTACCATGAGAAAAATTTCTGCTCCTTGCCTAATATTCATCAAAAGAAATAAGAGCAATGGTCCAATCCATTGTCCAAGTGAGATAGCTGGGCTCCTCCATGAGAGCACCCATGATAAACGGGGCTCCTGCCAGGGAGGAGGTCTCACCAGAACCACCGCCGTTAGACCCCATGCCCTTGGAACTCTGAGATCCAACTGCCTCCCTGACCCCGCATCAAGCAGGGTATGAGCTTGGGACTGGGGATTAAAGCTCTATATCATGTTGCCATTAAACATTTCTATATCCACAGGTATGTGCGGATGTATGGTGGCCTGTTTGGGAATCAGAAATAGGAGTAGGGGTGATTCACACCCAATTCCTGAAGCAGTGGAGCCCAGGATCTAGAGGTGGTCAGAGCAGCTGGGAGAGGAGAGACAAGGATGATGCTGTGGTCGTGGGAAAGGACTCTTCCATGGCATGGATTGGCTCATGCACAGGAGTGTGCCCCTACTAGCAGGATGCTTAGAAGATAGGGAACTACAAAGATAGATAAGAGAGTGGGTACCCTCTTTCTCTAAATAAAAAGTGGGCCCCAAAATATCTTCCCATCACTTGCATCTCAGAGAGATGGTCCAGACCACTGGTTTATATAGTAAAAAGACACCGGCTTTGGGCGAATCCTCCAGGCACCACAGAGCACAGGAGACGTGGAGCTTCGTGAGGTATCTTGGTTAAATTCCACTTTGTTTACTCATCCTGCCAAGCAGGAGTTCCTACCCCTCAGCTTGATCACTCTCACTCCAGGGACTCGTGTTTCCAGCAGTGCCTGCTTCTACGTTATGGAATCTGGATGGTTGGAAGATGAGTTTCCACACATCACACTGCACACATCCTTCCTGTAAATCCCTGCCTTGTTCTACTTCTTCCCAGTGGAGACCCTTCAGTCAGCACAAAATAAGAGTCCATGTGCCCCTTGTTTCACACCACCCCCTTTCCACTGTCTCCTGTCCCTCCCCCTGTGCCTTCTCTTTCAACGATCACTCAAATCATGTGATTGCACATACCTTGATTTCAGGCCTGCTGAGGGCAGTGGAGTGTGTTCTCCATGCCTGAGGTGGGCGCCGGGTGGGAGCACATGCTTTGTCCTCTGGGGATCTTTGGACACAGCATGTAAATGACTTTGGGCTGAGGGGCAGAAGAGAGTGTGTTCGCAGTTGGTGTATAACAAACTACCTTAAAACTCAATGTCTGCTAGCAACCACTGTTGTTGTCACAAGTCCATGGGTCACCTAGCTGGTGGAGCTCATCTGAGCATGTCGGGCCATGCACATTGGGGTTGCTCATGAACATGATGGTCAATGGATGGCTCAGGCCTGGCTGGGGCCTGAGATGAGGGTGACTGAGGCTCCATGTTGCAGGCCGTCCCAGACTGCAGTGAAACCTGAGGGCCTTTGGGAGCTAGGACTTGGAACCAGCACTCATCACCTCCCTTAGTCAAGGCCAGTTACCAACTAATCAGTACTCAAAGGTAGAGAAATAGAAACTCCACTTTGAGGGGAAGAGTTGCAAAATCACTCTGGAAGGATGTGACTCTCAGGGGTGTGCAGAAAGGGGCCATCTTTTAAAATGACACAGAATGAGCGTGTAAGGCATGGCAAAAAGTGCAATGTCCTTGAACAAGTAATCTAGATAGGACACTAGGACAATGATGTCACTGGGAAATAAGTCAAGTCTTCTGGTTTTCTAAGATGAACATACATTTTTTCTGATTATGACAAGGAAGTTGGACTCACACATTCTACAAAGTCAGCTTCTAGTACATGCTCCCACTCTACTGAGCCTTCCATCTGTTTCCATGGGAACTGGTCAGGAAATAAATACACTTACATGCATGCACTTAATAAGCCTTTTCTCAGATTGGGGAGATTGCTCAGTGGTTAAAGGCACTTGCTTGCAAAGCCTGACAGCCCAGAGCTTGGGTTTGAGCCCCTAGTGCCCACATAAAGCAGATTCACAAAGTGGCACATGCATCTGGAGTTCGTTTGCAGGGGCAAGAGGCTCTGGTGTGCCCATTCTCCCCCACCTATCTCTCTGTCAAATAAAAATAAATAAATAAATAAATGTTTTTGTTTTTTTTTCAGTTTTTGGTTTTTCACGGTAGGGTCTCACTCTAGACCAGGCTGGCCTAGAATTCACTATGTAGTCTCAGAGTGGCCTTGAACTCACAGTTATCCTCTTACCTCAGCTTCCTAAGTGCTGGGATTAAAGGCATGTACCATCATGCCCACCTAGAAATGGTTTTTTTTGTAAGAAACTTTTTATATGTTAGCTGCCTTTTTTTAATAAGTCAGCTTTTTATAAGTTAATATTTCCTTAGAGTAACATGAAGCTGACTTATAGAGAAAATTGGTACCCTGGAGTGAGATCATTATTATAATTACATTTGAAGTTGTGAAAGCACTCTTGGAATTGGTTAATGGAAAAAAGCTCTGAAGAATTGGAAGAACAGGCTCGAGGCCTAGAATCCAACAAGAGGGTCATTATGGCCAATTCTGGTGAGGGCCGAGAAGACCCGAACACTGATAGAAGCGAGGACAGTAGAAGCCATGTTGGTGAGGGTTTAGGTGGAAATGTGGAAGCATTCTGCTGGGAACTGGAGAAAGGGCCATCTTTGTTACACCAGGGAAAAGGATTTGGCTATTGTGATGGTTTGGTTTAGGTGTCCCCCATAAACTTAGGTGTTCTGAATGCTAGGCTCCCAGCTGATGGAGATTTGGGAATTAATGCCTCCTGGAGGCAGTGTATTGTTGGGGGCAGGCTTATAGATGTTACCCCTTGCCAGTGTTTGACACACTCTCCTGTTGCTATGGTCCACCTTATGTTGGCCAGGGGTAATGTCTACCCTCTGCTCATGCCATCGTTTTTCCCTGCCATCGTGGAGCTTCCCCTCGAGCCTGTAAGCCAAAATAAATCTCTTTTTCCCAGAAGCTGCTCTTGGTTGGGTGATTTCTACCAGCAATGCGAAACTGACTGCAACAGTAAAGTGGTACCGAGGAGTAGGATTGCTGTTAGACACCTGACTATGTGGCTTTGGCCTTTTGGAGCTGATTTTCAAGAGGAATGTGGGAGGATTTGAAACCTTGGCCTAAGAGATGCCTTGCAGTGATGTAAGTACAGCTTGATGGACTATTCTGGTCTGAGCTGCAAGACCTGAATGCAGTAAGGACTATGGACTGTGAAGTTTGGCTTATGAGGGTGAGAAAGAGCTTTGCTTGGACTGGGCTAGCAGTTTGTGTGAGAAGCTTGCTCTTATGCCCATGTCCTGAGAAGTTGTGCAGGGTTGCTTTGCATAGAAATGAACTGGTGTGAGCAGAGGGATATGGCACAGAAAGAAAAATCTTTGGGTGAACTGTTGCCCATTCAGCTGCAACTGAGAGATTACAATCTTTGAGACTGGGCTAGCTGACCTGCGCTGGGGCAACAGGAAGAATGTCGACTCTTTTGGAGGGGCCTGAGTGCTCAAGGAGTGTCCTGTTCTTCAAAGTCTGCTTTATTCCCCCCTGGATCAACAAACTGGCACCCTACCTGGTATTATGGAGTATAAGAAATGTTGCAAAGAGGGTCATTGAGTTTGCAACATGGTCTTGTGGTTTGGAAATGGCCATGGGCAGTGTGAAGCAGGTTTGCTGGTTGCCTGCATGGAGACCCCAAGGGGCTATGAGGATGAACCGTGGATTGCAGTGGAGACCCAGTGGAGATGCTGGGACCACGAGATGGCTGCTAAGGAGCTGCTGGCCCGGATGAAGTTTTCCAGGACAGTGAGTAGCCTAGCTGGAGGGGCGGAATTGGAATGCCAGAGACTTGTTGCTGGTTAGAATGATCGGACTTGGAGATTTGTCACTGGCTAGAGTTGTTGAACTTACAGTTTGATGTTTGCCCTGGTTGTTTTAAATCTTGTATTGGTTGAATGTTTCTTTGCTATGCCCAATGCCATCTTTTGCAGTGTGAATATTTATTCTGTGCCACTATGGGGTTTTTTTTGAGGTTATTTTTTTGGTATTATGGCTCAGTTAAAAGACCTTGGACGATGGGGATGTATGAAAATCATTGGAATTGATAAAAACTATGGGACTTTTTAAAAAAAATTTTTTTGTTTGTTCATTTATTTATTTGAGAACGACAGAGAGAAGGAGGCAGAGAGAGAGCGAGAGAGAGAATGGGTGCGCCAGAGCTTCCAGCCTCTGTAAATGAACTCCAGATGCGTGTGCCCCCTTGTGCATCTGGCTAACGTGGGTCCTGGGGAATTGAGCCTCGAACTGGGGTCCTTAGGCTTCACAGGCAAGCGCTTAACCGCTAAGCCATCTCTCTAGCCCCTATGGGACTTTTAAAGTTAGATGAATGCATTGCATTTTACATCATGTATGGTTATCAGTTTATGAGGGCCAGGGGTAGAATGTGGTGGTTTGATTCAGGTGTCCCCCATAAACTTAGGTGTTCTGAATGCTGGGTTCCCAGCTGATGGAGATTTGGGAATTAACGCCTCCTGGAAGCAGTGTATTGTTGGGGGCGGGCTTACAGATGTTATAGCCAGTTTCCCTAAGCCAGTGTTTGGCACACTCTCCTGTTTCTATGGTCCACCTTATGTTGGCCAGGGGGTGGTGTCCACCCTCTGCTCATGCCATCGTTTTCCCCTGCCATTGTGGAGCTTCCCCTCAAGCCTGTAAGCCAAAATAAATCTCTTTTTCCCAGAAGCTGCTCTTGGTTGGGTGATTTCTACCAGCAATGCAAACCTGACTGCAACAGCTCTATTTTTCCATGCCCTGAGACTTTTAGGAAAAGCAAGTTTTTTTTTTTATTTTTATTTTTTTTGTTTTTTTGTTTTTTTGTTTTTTCGAGGTAGGGTCTCACTCTAGCCCAGGCTGACCTGGAATTCACTATAGAGTTTCTGGGTGGCCTCGAACTCATGGCGATCCTCCTACCTCTGCCTCCCGAGTGCTGGGATTAGAGGCGTGCGCCACCATGCCCGGTTTAGGAAAAGCAAGTTTTAAAAATGATGGAATAAGGGCTGTAGAGATGGCTTAGCGGTTAAGCACTTGCCTGTGAAGCCTAAGGACCCCGGTTCGAGGCTCGATTCCCTAGGACCTACGTTAGCCAGATGTACAAGGGGGTGCACGCATCTGGAGTTCGTTTGCAGTGGCTGGAGGCCCTGGTGCACCCATTCTCTCTCTCTCTCTCTATCTGCCTCTTTCTCTCTGTGTCTGTCACTCTCAAATAAATAAATAAAATAAGCAAAAAAATTAAAAAAAAATAAAAATGATGGAATAAATTATTTGGTGGAGAAGATTTCAAAAGAGCCAAGCATTGAGGCTGTGGCATGGATGTTATCAGCTGCTTTTAGCCAAATTTACACTGAGAAGCAGGATGCAAAAGCGTCAGAGAAGGAAGATCTGATACATGCACAGCCTGGCCAGAAAGGGGGTGGAGAACCAGGTAGGGGTGTGAGGAAGGAAGATGCACAAGATGAGATTAACGGACATACAAAGAAACCAAAGGAACCCTAAAACACAGGAGCAGAGCCTCAAGGCAATGTTTTTTGTTTTTAATAAATTTTTTATTGACAAGTTCCATAATTGTAAACAATATCCCATGGTAATTCCCTCTCCCGCTCCCCTTTGAAACTCCACTCTCCATCATATCCCCTCCCCCTCTCAATCAGTCTCTCTTTTATTTTAATGTCATGATCTTTTCTTCCTATTATGATGGTCTTGTGTTGGTAGTATCAGGCACTGTGAGGTCATGGATATCCAGGCCATTTTGTGTCTGGAGGAGCATGTTGTAAGGAGTCCTACCCTTCCTTTGGCTCTTACATTCTTTCAGCCACCTCTTCTGCAATGGACCCTGAGCCTTGGAAAGTGTGATAGAGATAGTGCTGAGCACTCCTCTCACTTCTTCTCAGCACCATGGTGCCTTCTGTCATCCCAAGGTCACTGCCATCTGAAAAGAGGAGCTTCTCTAACCAAAAGTGAGAGTAGCATTAATATGTGGGTATGAACATTAAGAGAAGTGTTTACTGGGGAGTTTGATGATCACAGTATATACTTTTACCCAGACAGCAGCAGACATTACACCCCTAGGGCTCATGACTTCCCCTGTTGTAGGTTTTCAGTATCAGGGATATATTCCCTCCCATGGAGCAGGCCTCCAATCCAATTAGAGGGTGGTTTGTTTCCCCCATAACAGACATGCCACTATTGCACCATTGGCATCCCTCAAGGGAATCTTAAATCTGCAAGGCCACCACTCTCACCACAGGCTCAGAGATATGGAAATCATAAAACACAGGAATAGTGCCTCAAGAACATCTTAAATCTGCAAGGCCACCACTCTCACCACAGGCTCAGAGATATGGAAATCATAGAACACAGGAATAGTGCCTCAAGAACATCTTAAATCTGCAAGGCCACCACTCTCACCACAGGCTCAGAGATATGGAAATAAGACACAGGAATAGTGCCTCAAGAACATCTTAAATATGCAAGGCCACCACTCTCACCACAGGCTTAGAGATATGGAAATAAGACACAGGAATAGTGCCTCAAGAACATCTTAAATCTGCAAGGTCACCACTCTCACCACAGGCTCAGAGATATGGAAATCATAAAACACAGGAATAGTGCCTCAAGAACATCTTAAATCTGCAAGGCCACCACTCTCACCACAGGCTCAGAGATATGGAAATCATAAAACATAGGAATAGTGCCTCAAGAACATCTTAAATCTGCAAGGCCACCACTCTCACCACAGGCTCAGAGATATGGAAATCATAAAACACAGGAATAGTGCCTCAAGAACTTCTTAAATCTGCAAGGCCACCACTCTCACCACAGGCTCAGAGATATGGAAATCATAAAACACAGGAATAGTGCCTCAAGAACATCTTAAATCTGCAAGGCCACCACTCTCACCACAGGCTCAGAGATATGGAAATCATAGAACACAGGAATAGTGCCTCAAGAACATCTTAAATCTGCAAGGCCACCACTCTCACCACAGGCTCAGAGATATGGAAATCATAAAACACAGGAATAGTGCCTCAAGAACATCTTAAATCTGCAAGGCCACCACTCTCACCACAGGCTCAGAGATATGGAAATCATAAAACACAGGAATAGTGCCTCAAGAACATCTTAAATCTGCAAGGCCACCACTCTCACCACAGGCTCAGAGATATGGAAATCATAAAACACAGGAATAGTGCCTCAAGAACATCTTAAATCTGCAAGGCCACCACTCTCACCACAGGCTCAGAGATATGGAAATCATAAAACACAGGAATAGTGCCTCAAGAACATCTTAAATCTGCAAGGCCACCACTCTCACCACAGGCTCTCATCACAGGTATGGAAATGCTAAGTTTGTAACAAAGCCTTTCTAAGACATAGCTGTTTCAGAAAAAGAGACTCTAGGTAATATGTCTATCCAGAGCTGCTCAGAATTCATTTCTCTACATTCATTCAGCCCTACTTCCATGTTGGTTGGTGACAGACCTTGGTGTTACCGACATGATGCTGGCTTTGCAGACACACAGAATGCAGTAGTTACATGGTCATGGTATACTCTACTGACAGTCTCTGGAAAGCCTTGGGAGCCAGGCAGAACTGGGCTGTAGAGTTGATATGATATGGGGAAATATGTAGAGAAGCTGGAGCCTAAGTGGACAGGAGAGATGCCAGTACATCAGCACACACAACACCAGAGTGAAACCAGCTTGAGTGGGCAGTCACATGTCTAAAATCAGCAAAGTCATAGTGGTGGGGATGCCCATTCCCGTGTGAGCTCTCATCCCACCAGATGCCAGGATTTATGCCTGCTCTGATGATGTCATTCTTGTTTGGGATGATGCCTTCTTGTCATTTCCATGTCTTTCCCTTTTGGAATAATAATGTTAGGTACCAATGTATCTTGTAAGTATGTGTAAAAGAAGGTAGTTACAACTCTGAGACTCCATAGTGAATTCCAGGTCAGCCTGGGCTAGAGTGAGACCCTACCTCAAAAAAGCAAAAAAAAAAAAAAAAAAAAAAAAAAAAGGTAGTTACAAATACCAGCTAAGGTTACATGACCAGGTATAAAAACAAGGACTGTAATTGCTATGAGAGTTTCTGTCCTACCTTTATTTAAAAAAATTTTTTTATTTATTTGAAAGAGAGAAAGAGGCAGAGAGAGAGGGAGAGAGAATGGGTGTGCCAGGGCCTCCAGCCATTGCAAATGAACTCCAGATGCATGTGTCATCTTGTGCATCTGGTTTACATGGGTCTCAGAGTCAAATCGGGATCCTTTGGCTTTACAGGCCAATGTCTTAACTGCTAAGCCATCTCTCCAGTCCCCTCACCCACCTTTTATTTTTTTGAGAGAGAGAGAGAAAGAGAGAGAATGGTCATGCCAGAGCCTTTCAGCCACTATGAATGAACTCCAGATGCCTGTACTCCCTTGTGCTCATGTATGACATTGCACACTTATGTCACTGTGTGTCTGGCTATGTGGAACCTGGAGATTCGAACATGTGTTCTTAGGCTTCGCAGGCAAGCAAAGGCATCTAAACTAAGGCATCTCTCCAGCCCTGTCCTAGTGTTTGTACATATGTATATCAAGATTAAAATACTTTTGCTCTTCCTCTATTTCTCTATTAGGTAATATTAAGATTATATCACTAGTTAACTGTTGTTGAATTTATATTTAACCTATTAGAGAGTAAACATTCCTCAAGGGACCTTGCTTTGTGTTGGGGAAAAGATTGTGAGTTTCCAGTTGTACATGGGATAGTTATATCATATTAAGCAGAATTATGACTTTGTTACTGTCTTCATTTAGAAATTAAGTATGATGTAAAGAGATATGGTTTGGTGTCAAGTTGACAATGGGTGGACTTGTGATAGTTAAGTTTTGTTGTCACCTTTATCGACAGACATTCCTCTTGAGTGGGTCTTTGAGATTGCTTCCAGAAAAGATTAACTGGAGGAAGTCCTTCCCCCAGCGTATGCCGTTCCCCCAGAGTGGGCGGCCCCTCTCAGAAGGGGGCTTTATCTAAGGAAGCTCTGGGAGAAGAGAGCCTTTCCTCCACCTGGCTGCAGGTGCTGCTTGCTGCCTTCCAGTGTGGACTGAAGACCAGCATGGACTGAAGACCAACGGCTCTGCAGGACGCCTCCAGGCCTTCAGTGCTGGATTGGGACTGCTGAGGCATTCAGCCACATGCAACGAGCAAGTAACGGGTTCCTTGACTCTTGGGCCTACAAACTGCTATTAGTGGACAGCTGTAAGCTAATCCAACATATTCCCCCTTTTAATATATTCATTCTATCAGTTCTGTTTCCTCTAGAAAGCTCTAATACAGTATGTGAACTACTTTTTTTTTTGACACTTACAGAGACTTACAAGTCACTGTATTGAGTATCGGATGACAACCTGGACTTCTGAGCAATGCTGTAACAGATTCATGCCAGTACCAGATATGGGGCCAGGGTCCGAATCCTATAACTCAGCTCTGAAATCTCCTCCAAAGGGCTGGTCTCCAGAGTCGCACTATGAAGAAGTAGTGGAAACTTTTGGAGGTAAGGTCCTCTTGAGAGGTCCTTAGGTCTCCAGGGTGGCACTATGGAGCAGAACCTTTTGGATTTAATTACTTATTTAATTATTTATTTGCTCATGCAACACACTTCTGCCATGGTGTTCCATCTCCTATTACCTTCACTGGAACTGAGGCTATGCAGGCACCATGCCTTTGAACATCTAAAATTATGAGCTAGATAAATCTTTTCTCTTTGTAAATTACTTGCCTCAGGCATTTCATTCTATGTTACAAAACCCTAGGTATATCTGATAGAGCAACAATGTTTTATAAGTATGTGTATTTGCCAGAATGCTAATTGTGTTAATCACCCTTTTGGTACTATAACAAATACCTGAGCTAAAGCAACTTACTTTATAGAGTATGTAGAGATCCACTGTTACAGAAGGTTCCATCCCTTGTCACTTGGTGGGAGTGTGTGGCAGAAGCTATCCACCTCAAATAGCAGGAAAACAAAAGAGAAAAGGGGCCAGGGTCCTGATATGCTCTTCAAGGGTATTGCGGTGGCCTAACTTCCTCCCACTAGAGGACACCTCTTAATGGTTACACCACCTCCCAATGGTGCTGTGGTCTGAGGAACAAGCCATCAACAAATGGACTGTTGTAGGACATTCAAGATCCAGATGACAGCAACAACCTTGGTCACAGCCCATTCTTCCCTTCTTGTATGTGGAAGTACACACAGACAATGTGTATGCGTGTACACGTGTGAATTTCTACATCTTTCAAATCTGTAATAATTGTGTATTACTTTCAAAATAAGAGAACATGATTTGACAGCAAATAAATGCAACACCAATGAGGAGACAGAAAACAAAGAAATGAAATTTATGTGGATTTATTAATAAGTTCTTGGTTGTGGGAAGCACTGCAGAAAATACACTTGCCAGAGGATACTCTGGTTTGTGTCACATCCAGACCCCTTCACACAAGCAATGATTACCCTCCCAATGACCACCCTCTCACATGTGCCACCCACCAGTTTTGCAGCATCATTCTTTTCTCCCCAAGGTCAGAAATCAAACACATCCTCAAGGACTCCCAGCGTTCATTCATATCAAGTACACCCCAAAGGTACAGAGGTTCCTTCTTGAAACACAGAGCAATAGAGGAAAACGAGCACAAATGCAGGACTACCATCAGAGGGAGGGACTGACCACAATGCCCTAAGAAACCAGATGAGGATGTTAAAACCGTCATGGGAGGACTGTGGGACTATACCCTGTGCTCCCCCAAAGTCACATCTTCAAGTAAGAAAGTGAACAGCGTGCCCACCTTCTCTGTAAATCACTGACAGATGACAAAGGTTGGCCGGATTAAGGACATGGGGAAGCAAAGCACATTGGCAAATACCTTTTCCCAAACCTGTGACCAGTAATTAAGACTATTTTTATATTTTTTAAAAAAAGTCTGAGTGTCTAACTTATGGCAAATAATTTCCCCAATAAGAATAAAATGAATTTAACACTGATTATGTTTTCAAGTTTCCAACTGATTGGAGAATAGATCCAAATTTCCCCTTACTTCCCACCCATTTCTCAATGGGCCTTGGATTTGTGGGATTTCTTAACTCGTCCCTGTTCCTTTTTCCCAAAACATTTACGGCAAGCGTAGGCAAAACACTTGAAGATGATGAAGACCACGGCCATCATAATGGCCAGCAGGAAGCCGATCACATCCAGGGAATGGTACTGGTACCAGGTGAGGTCATGGGCTGCAGGGCGCAGGTGTGGTGCCCCCTTGTGCCTCATCACATACTCCACCCAGAACACAGCCAGGTCCAGGGGCTCTATCGGACGGTCCTTGTGAAGGCTGGAGAGGCGCATGATGTTCTCCTTGTAGCTGAACACAGACAAGTTATTAACATTAGTGCTGTAACACCCAGGCAATGGATGGACAACCCTCCCTCTGAGCTTGCCTCCAGTGAGGAATGCTACCAGATTCTCTATCCTTGGAAGAGAAACATGTTTGTATAATAACTAGAAAACACACACACACACATGCACGCACGCACACACAAACACACACACACTCACTCACAATCAGTTGTTATTTTTTTAAAAAAGAGGAGGTGCTGGGGAGATAGCTCAGTAGGTAAGAGCACCTGCTGTGCAAGCATGAAGGCCCGAGTTCTATTCCTAGCACCTGCATAAGAAGACAGGCATGAAGCCGGGCGTGGTGGCGCACGCCTTTAATCCCAGCACTCGGGAGGCAGAGGTAGGTGGATCGCCATGAGTTCGAGGCCACCCTGAGATTACATAGTGAATTTCAGGTCAGCCTGGGCTAGAGTGAGACCCTACCTTGAAAAACCAAAAAAAAAAAAAAAAAAGAAGACAGGCATGGCCACACACACCTGTCATCCCATCACTGAAGGGAAGAGACAGGAGGGTTGCTGGGGCTGGCTGGTCAGCCAGGAAAACTGAAAACAGGTTCAGTGAGAGATACTGTCTCAAGAAAGTAAGGCAGAGGAGAGATAGGGAAGACACCCACATCCTCCTCTGGCCTCTGCACATGTGCACTGGGGCTTGTACATCTGCACACACATGTGCATAGACCACTCACACATTTACACACAAAGGACATAATTATATTTTCTCCATAGTAAAATGAAGAAAGGGACAGTTCATGTCAGAACTTATGCATATGGGCTGGGGAGCAATCTCAGTGGTAAAAAGTGCTTGCTTGCACTGCAGCCCAGGTTTGATTCCCCAGTGTCTATGTAAAGCCAGATGCACAAAGTGGTGCATGCATCTGGAGGTTGTTTGCAGTGACAGGATGCCCTAGTGAGCCAAAACACACACATATTCTCTCTCGTCCTCTGTCTCTCAAATAAATTTCAAGGCCAAAATTATGCATGCATCATGGTACATTGTCTATATGTATGGAAGTTGTCAATAAAAAGTAAAACAAAAAAAAAGAAAGAAAAAGAAAGAAATTCTGCAGGTCTGCCAAAGGAAGATTTGGTGCCAAGTAAGGTGACAGCCAATTTTAATTCAAATATCAAACCACCAAGTGCTGCATCCAACCCCAGGTTATGAAGCTGCAAATGCAAAGCAGGTTCCTGTGTGTCTTGGACAGAGCAGATGCTGAAGTCAGAACAATTACATCCAAAATGGAGGAGGAAGGAAAGACTGGAGAAGAAGGAAAAGGGAAGAGACAGAGAAAAACAAGACATTCAGGACTACTGATGACCACTGCTGTCCCTAAACCCATCTGCAATTGTCCTTCCATTAAACCTGGCTGCGACTGCATTCCCCTTAACCCTGCCTGAGGCTGCATTCTGCATTCCCCTTAACCCCGCCTGCGGCTGTATTTCCATTAACCCCGCCTGCGGCTGTATTTCCATTAAACCTGCCAGCAGCTGTATTTACATTAAACCTGTCTGCAGTTGTGTTTACATTAAACCTGTCTACAGTTGTGTTTGGATGTGCAACTATAATCTACTAAGATTTGGTCATAACCCTCTGCTAAACAGCTTCCTTTCATGTATGTGTCATCTTATGATAGCTTTTCTTAGAACATTTAGTCATTCATTTGATATTTATTGAGTACCTATCATGGCCTGGTGTCTACATTAACTGCTGTTTGTAACTTTCCATTTCTCTTTATTTTGTGTATGTGTCATGCTAGCTTAGGGCCCTGGAAACAAGATGTGTGTCAGATGGTGGTGGCACAGACAGGAATAGATGTGGCCAAGGAATAATTCAGGCTGATTGGTTAGTGTGTATTTTTTTTTTAATATTTTTTATTTTAGAGAAAGTGCACAAGAGAGAGACAGAGAAATTGGTGCACCAGGGCCTCAGCCACTGCAATCAAATGCCAGATGCTTGCACCACCTAGTGGGCATGTGCAACCTTCAGCTTGCCTCACCTTTGTGCGTCTGGCTAACATGGGATATGGAGAGGTGAACATGGGTCCTTAGGCTTCACAGGTAAGCGCTTTAACTGCTAAGCCATCTCTCCAGTCCGGTTAGTGTCTTTAAAAATAGTAATGTGGCAGGGAGCTTGTCCCCAGCCACTTTTAGGTCACAAGCAGTTATCAGTAACACTGGGCAAAGGAATAATACAGGTGAACATCAGGTATGAGTCTCACCAATGTGTGGAAAGAGGTCAGGCTGTCACTGTACCGACAGGTGACCAGAATGGTATGTCACTCACAAGCCAGGCCAGAAGGACATCATGGAATGATGGGACAAGACCCATACCACCTGTACGTCAGACCCTTCATCCTCAGACCATTCAGACATTTCCTTTCTATCCATGAGCAGCAACAGAGCACGTCCAGGCTGGAGGTCAGTGGCTAGTGTCTTCCACTTTCTCTTCCCCCTTGTCCTATCTCCTTCCATGCAAACACTCCAGGTGCTCTCGTCTCTCCCTGACTGACACCTCTTTCTATTGGAATGGTTTGAATGTGTATCCTGAAAGGCTACATGTGGGAACTTTTGTAGCAGAGCTTTTCCTAGGTGAGTTGAACTTACCTAGACCATTGGAAGATGTACTCCTTCTCCCAGGAGTACACTGGTCACTGTGTAGGCAGGCTGTGGTAAAGCATTTCTTGCTCACACACATCCTTTGCCCTTCTAGTTTTCTGCTAAGTTCTGAAACAGCATGAGGCCCTCAACAGATGTAAATGCCCCATCTTGGATGTCCTAACGTCCAAAACTGTGAACTAAATAAACCTCTACCTTTTATGAATCACCTCATTAAGGAAATCTGTGTGTAAAGACAATGTGTGTAAAACTCTCTCACACATACATGTATACATACTCACAGGCACGTACACACATGCTGTAGTAGTTTGAATGGATGTCCCCCAATAGATTCAGGAGTTTCATTAAAGCTTCTTAGATCTCCAGCCATCTGGCTAGAGAAGGTGTCATTGCGAGTGGATGAGTGGATGTAGGGTCCAGCCCTAAGGTGTATTTGGGGAATTCCAACTTAAGACATGCAAAGTGCTTGAGCTTTGGAGGTCCTAAAGTGTGCTAGCTGGTGTGGTGGTGGCAGCTTTTCTCTCTCTGTGTGCATGGACCTGTGAAAGGGGACCAACTTCTTCTGCCATCATGGAACTTCCCCTGGATCTGTAAGCTTCAAACAAATGCCATCCCTTCCATAAACTGTACCTTGTAAGGAAGTTCATCCCAGTGACCTGAGGCTATCCTCTACACATGTCCAATGTGTTTATGAACATACTATTTATATCATCCATTATTTCTTCCTATAAAGTGTATGTTATTTTAAGTTTTATTTATTATTTATGTGTGCATGTGTGTATATGGGCACACCAGGATATCTTGCTACTGTAAACAAATTCCTGTCTGGCTTTATATGGGTGGCTGGGGAATTGAACCCAGACTAGCAGGTTTTAACCAG
The DNA here is from genome assembly GCA_036346955.1 of Dipus sagitta. Classification (NCBI taxonomy): domain Eukaryota; kingdom Metazoa; phylum Chordata; class Mammalia; order Rodentia; family Dipodidae; genus Dipus; species Dipus sagitta. Next base: position 3,908,834 of record CM070774.1, read on the forward strand.
TGAGCAATCTCCACAGCCGCCCCATAAAAAATTTTAAATTGTTGTTTGAGTTAATTTTATTGACTTTGTTGTTGTTTGTTTTATAAGACAGAGTCTTGCTATGTAGCCCAGGCTGTCCATGAAGCTGTGATGACCCTCCTGCTTCTGCCTGTAAGTGCTGGGATTACTGTCAGGTTTTGATCAGCCTGGTACCAGTAACCTTGATAACAGTACATTAAATTTTATGTAGAAATAAAGTGAACTCTTAACTTTTACCTTTCTTGAATATGTACATGTGTGTGTGGTGTGCATGTGTGTATACATGTTCATATGTGTGAGGGTGCATGTGTGTGTGTAGGGGCACAAGCCTGTGTGTGCATATGGAGGCCATGTTCATAAATCATTTGAGGGTTGTTCTTACTTGCTTTAAAGGACACGTTAGGGGCTGGAGGGATGGCTTAATGGTTAAGGCATTTGCCTGCAAAGCCAAAGGACCCAGGTTCAATTCCCCAGGACCCATGTTAGCCAGAAGCACAAGGGGGCGCATGTGTCTGGAATTTGTTTACAGTGGCCGGAGGCCCTGGTGTGCCCATTCTCTCTTTGTGTCTCTCTGTCAAATAAATAAATAAATAAGAAAAAAAAGGGGGCTGGAGAGATGGCTTAGCAGTTAAGCACTTGCTTGTGAAGCCTAAGGACCCTGGTTCAAAGCTTGACTCCCCAGTACCCATGTAAGCCAGATGCACAAGGTGGCTCATCCATCTGGAGTTCGTTTGCAGTGGCTGGAGGCCCTGGTGAGCCCATTCTGTCTGTCTCTCTGCCTCTTTCTCTTTCTGTTGCTCTCAAATAAAGAAACAAGAAAAAGGAAAAAAAGGACTTTAAAAGATACTTTAGTTCCTATATAATTTGTTTCAAGTTTATTTTCCCTAATAGATTTAAGACTCCAATTTATTTTTAAAATGTCACCATAATAAATATTTCATCTCTAGGAAATATTCCATTAAAAGAAGTATGACTGACCATAGGGGGAAAATCAGATTGTCTTACCCAATCACTGTTCCCCTGAACCCAGAGCTTACTGATTGAGCTACACAAGTCAGTCAGTGGGCTTGCAGAACTCCCTGTCTGTTTTCCCAGTGCTCGGATTAAAGAGCTCACCATAACACATGGCATTTTACATGGATTCTGGGACTCTGAACTACAGGTCCCAAGGCTTGTAAAGCAAGCACTTTACCCACTGAGCTATCTCTCTAGTCTGACTTCTGCGAGCTATCTCTCTAGCTTGACTTCTGCCTTTTGAAGCATTTTCTAGGCCACATTGGAACAAACTTGCCTCTGCTTTTATTCTAACCCTTATATTGTAACCTATGTCACTTCTCTGTGATGTCGTGTAACTCCCAAATATAAAGCATCATGGATAAAAAATGTCTTGTGATACCAGTGCTGGGGAAGGTTGTACTTGTGAACACCTGATTTTCCCCTATGGTCATCAGACATCTTTTAAAATCTGTTAGGGAAAATAAACTTTAAACAAATTATATAGGAACTCAAGTGTCCTTCAAAGCAAATACAAACAACCCTCAAATGACTTACAAATGTAGTGTGCATGCACTTGTTTTCCCACTGCGGTGTTGATCATGAATGTCATGGACAAAACACACACAGTGCTCTCCTTTTTTCTCTCTCTTACTTACCTTTTGTCATTGATGACGGTTTTCAGGGCATTTGCTAAGTCATCAGCTGTCATCTCAAGGACATTTAAGGTCACACCAGCTCCCCGGGTCTCCATGCGCTTAGCGTTGTCCATCTGATCACCAAACAAGGGCATCATCACCATGGGAACACCATTGCAGATCCCTTCATAAATGCCGTGGGAGCCAGAGTGTGTAATGAATGCACGAGTCTTTGGATGGCCTGAGAAAGCAAAGCAGGAGACATACTGGTGGTCAGGCCACTGAGTTTCCCAGTTGACACTGTCTAGATTCTGAAAAACTCCCTGAAGGACCCTGGTATCCACATGCGGGTTTAGCAGAAATGCTTAGGAACAACATGTGGGTTGCATAACCCATGGACAAAAAGCAGCGTGGGGTGTTTACAATAGCTATGCCTAAGCCATTTTTCTTTTGTTTATTTTATTATTTTTGGTTTTGCTGAGGCAGTGTCTCACACTAGCTCAGGATGACTTGGAACTCACTCTGTAGCTCCAGTGCTAGGATTAAAGACATGTACCACCAGGCTCAACTCTTCTTTTATTTTTTTAAAAATTAATTAAAAAACTATTTTGGGCCAGGCGTGGTGGTGCACGCCTTTAATCCCAGCACTCGGGAGGCAGAGGTAGAAGGATCGCCATGAGTTCCAGGCCATCCCGAGACTCATAGTGAATTCCAGGTCAGCCTGGGCTAGAGTGAGACCCTACCTCGAAAAACCAATAAAAAAAACTATTTTGGGGCTGGAGGGGATGGTATAACAATTAAGGCATTTGCTTGTAAAGCCAAAGTACCCAGGTTCGATTTCTCCAGGACCCACATAAGCCAGATGCACAAGGTGGCACATGCGTCTGGAGTTTGTTTGCAGTGGCTGGAGGCCCTGGCACGCCCATTCTCTCTTTGTCTGTCTGTCTGTCTGTCTCTCTGACTTTCTCAAATAAATAAATAAATAAATAAATAAATAAATAAAGCTTAAAAAACTATTTTTGCATGTGTATGTGTGCATGTGTGTTCATATGTCTGTGGGTACACGTTTGTGCACACATGGGTGTGCTATGTGGTGCCTCCCTCAGTTCTCTTCACCTTATTTTTTGAGACAGGAACTCTTGTTGAACACGTACAGCTCAACTACTTGGCTAGACCAGATAACCAGTGAGCCCATGGGATTCAGTGTTGGCCTCCCCAGCACTATGTGTACACCACCATGCCCAATTTTTGTGTGGGTCTTGGGATACAAACTCAGGTCCTCACCGTTGTGCAGCAAGAAACTTGCTTTACCCACTAAGCCATTTCACCATCTATGGTAGTTTGAATGTATGTCCCCCAACAGACTCAAGTGTTTTATTAAGACGAGGTGTTTGGGGGCAGATCTGATTTCCAGCCCAAAGTGTGCAGAATAGTCTTGAGCTCTGCCTGGCTCCCTGCTGTTGTGCTGCCTGTGTGTGCTTGCGTGTGGTGCTGGCTGTTTGATGGTGTCTCTTTGCTTAGATTATGAAAGGGGGACAGCTTCTTCTGCCATCAATGGAGCTTCCCCTAGATCTGTAAGCTTCAATAAACACTCACCTCCCATAAACTGTGTCTGGGTTGGAAGTTCATCCCAGCAACGTGAAGCTAGCTACAATACCATCTCTCCAGTACCCCTAAGCCATTTTCTTAATTGGACCCTGGTTTCACTGACAGATCAAATCCTCCCAACCTACCAAGCAGATCATTTTGGGGTAGCCACTTGACAAGTATTGTATTCTTTGCAAGATTCGATGGCCGAGTTCCGGTGTAGCGCCACAGGACCTTGCAGAGATAAAAAGTACAAGATTGAACAAAAGATTTTTTTCAGAAGCACATCTACAAAAGTAGTAGAAAGGTCAATGAATGAGAAGAACAGAGCTGACCCCTGCACGGTGGAGGCTTAGTGACTAAGAAGGCTTCTGGAACTGACACCTTTCTGAGTCTTGTGCTCAAGGCTTGGTGACAGGTGGCATTTTTACATGTGAGTACATGAGAAGTCACCACTCTGTGCATTTATGATTTTTTCACCCTATTGTGCTTTAAGGAATGTTTACACAACAAAGCAAGTGTATGAAAGACGTCCAAGGACGAGCACATGAACAAGATCCCTGTCCTAACAATGCTGTTTGGAGAAACAGTCTCATGTAATATGAGAAAACAATACTAAGTTTACTTTTAGCCAAATTCTCCCTAGTACTTTTGAGTTTCCTGAAAAAAAGAATGAGACTTCTGAGTGAAGCAGACCATGGGATAAAAGTATTTGAGTTTAGGGCTGGAGAGATGGCTTAGGGGTTAAGCACTTGCCTGTGAAGCCTAAGGACCCTGGTTCAAGGCTCAGTTCCCCAAGACCCATGTTAGCCAGATGCACAAGGGGACACACGCATCTGGAGTTTGTTTGCAGTGGCTGGAGGCCCTGGCGTGCCCATTCTCTCTCTCTATCTCTCTCTATCAGCCTCATTCTCTGTCACTCTCAAATAAATAAATAAAACAAAAAATTTTTTTTTAAAGTATTTGAGTTTAATTGTCAAAGAAGAGGAGGAGAAGGAAGAAGTGGAGGGGTTGGGGGAAGAGGAGGATGACAGTGAAGACCACGGTGCCTTTGGGGAAGTGGTAGAGGATTTTCAAACCTAAAAATTCTAGCTGACCAAATTCATTTAGATCCCAGCAGTCTGGGGCTAGAACACTTGTGAAAACAGATATGGAGGGGTCATGTAGAATGGCCTTACCGTTTGAGGAATTCTGCCCAGAGCCTCAGCAATTTCCATAGCTTTCTTCTCTGGAATCTCGGAGACCATGGATCCCAAAGAGAAAACCACAATCCCATGTTCTCCAGAGGCGTTAATGTAGGCTTCGAATTCCTAAAGCAGAAAGAGAGAGTTCCAAGTTGCTTTTTGCCCCACATATAACACAGTAGTTACACACACCAAAGTCTGAGTTAGATGCCCTTCCTTTTAAGAAAGTGGGTCAAGGGCGGCAGAGCTGGCTTAGCCGTTAAAGCTCTTGCCTATGAACCCTAAGGACCCAGATTCCATTCCCTAGGACCCACATAAGCCAGACGCTCAAGGTGACACATGGGTCTGGAGTTTGTTTGCAGTGGATAGAGGCCTTGGCATGCCCATTCTCTCTCTTTCCCTCCTTCTCTCTATCTGCCACTTTTTCTCTCTCTCCCTCTCAAAATAAAATAAAAAAAATTTGAAAAAGAAAGTGGGTTAAGGAATGTGTCAAATAGACAAAAATTATGTGTGAGGCTCATGAGCCTCTTTACTCCCTTCCCAAAGAGGAAGGCTTCTTGCTTAGAGGGTTACCTGGGAGCTTCCTTGAGATACAGAATCCAGGCAAAGGGCAAAAGTCCCCAAAAGCAAGTAGAGATAGCACATGTATGTGTGCATACATAGGACTGCAGCGTGCACACACATTCATATACACACATCCACATGCACACACACACATACCAAGCAGCATACCAATTCTCAGCCACCGAAGATTATTAATGAGCAAATTATCGCCAGAGAGTCTAGTCTCCCTGAGGGTCTGAGGTGTTTGCAGTGAGTATGGAGAACACTGACACGATGTGGTGCCATGCTGGGTCGGTCAGAACTGAAGGGTTGCCTGGAACATGGTACTTTCAATACTAAAACCTAAACAGTCCTGGACAAACCAGGACTTTGGTCCTGCTACCCGTGAGACAGGAAGACCCAGCAGGGCTCAGCACTCAGGACTTGAGCCCTGATTTCTGCTTTCTCAGAGACACGCCCCTCCTCCAGACCAGTTCCTGCAGTTCCCCGGCCCATCACAGCAGCATGTGGAAGCCTAGGCCTCATCCAGCTAGGCCTATGTAAAAGTCAACCTCCGGCCCTGCCCTGTACATTGAATCTGTGGCAGGAACAATCTGAAGATGGTTTTTCCAAAGTCCTCCCCTCCCCACCCACTCCTTTCCCGAGGAAGGGCAGCTCATCTCCCAGTGACAGTTACTCTCCCGACTGCCTGATGGCACACAGGACCCATCCTCGGACCTTCACTCATTCAGGCTACATTTACTCCTTCCTGGAAAGGGCCCATCTAGTTTCCCCTCCTTTCTGCCCTCACACACCCTCTTCGCAACCAACTCTATGTGATTAACACAAAATCAAATCTGCAGGTCAATAAACATTGACAGACTGCAGGGTTTAACTAAATCTTGACTGGCATGCAAGCTTGTGTACAGGGGACAACAGAGCAAGCTGCACCAACAACTCACGCTGTACCAACTTTTATGGATCGAGTAAAGGTGAAGTTCTCTCTACTTGGCACAATTTTGCTCCAAAAATCACAGGCCCTGGGACATCGAACAGTGAAGCAACATGTTAACTTAAATAATAACCCTTCAATCTCTGACTTGCCCCCTTCTGAACAAGACGAGCACCCAGTGAAAGGACTTCTCCGCTCTACAGGTTCTTTCTTCACCACCACTGGTGAGGTCTTTAGAAACATTCCTGCATTCCACTGTTTTAAGGTCCAACCTTTCGGTTACATACTTTATGCTTCCCAAACACATTCGACTTCTCCAGAATCTACTTATGACAGCCTGACAGAACCTGTCAGAAAAGGACAGAGGGGCTCAAAATATGTGCACTTGACTGAGAATGAAAATGGCCCCTCTGTCCTTTTCTGTGGTCTCTCTCCTCCTAGTTGTCTGGAAGTCTCTGGCCTCCCTGAGACCCAATTACCTTTTCTCAGACCCAATACATATGGTTGTAGTCTCTGAACTGGCCTTTCTAGGAAGACGGCCTCTCACTCAGACAGAAGGAAGTCAGTGCCTTCCCTTATCAGAAGAGAAGAGAAAACTGTTTTATATAGTTTCCTGTTAGAACGTCTAGAGACAAGGACTTTACTCAGGACCATAAAGGCAGGATTCATACACTTTAAAGAACAGCTTCATCAGACTCCAACTTCAAGTGCCCCACCCAGAGCAAGGTGGACCCTGCACTCTTGTTCTCTACACACTATCCCAAACCCAGCATTCTGTTTTTACAGAATTTAACGCTTGTGGCACCAAGTTGATTACTACCCATGGAATATAATGTCTAGGGCACAGTTTTCCAAAATATTACATACAAAGAAATAACTCAAGAGATGACTACACAGACAAAGCTAGGAGACTTGTGAGAGCTTTCAAAACAACCCCAGCGCATTCCCTCAGCGCATTCCCCAGGGCGTTCCTTTCTCCCGGGGTTGCAAGATCTCTGCCTTGGGAAGGCCCCATTCACATGCACACATACCTGGGAGATCGGCTTTCTCTGAAGGCAGTTTATCCCACCAATAAAAACCATGTTGGGCATGATGGGTCTGGGGAAATCCCACACAAAGTCTATTCGCACTAGCCAGATAGATGCAGGGCTCAGAATGTCCTTGACACTCATGTCTTTGTGAAAGATTTCCGAGGCAAGTGACGCATAGGGGGAATACACCGCATTGCACAGAAAGTTCTCCATCAAAGCGAAGAGTGCATTCTTCACTCGCTGCAGGAAGGTCATGTGATCTGGGTTGAGAGACAAAGCCCTGGACACATAAGACAGGGGCTTGGGGCACGCGGTAGCTTCAGAGTCCAGGCTGCATGGCAAGGAATTTAAGAAGTATATGCTAGGCAGAGCCAGGTATTGGGCCACAATGGGACCACAAAGAAGGAAAGGGTCTGTCAGTACAGCGTCAAAGTGGCTTTTCTCCAGGGAGGCCATGAACTCTGCGTTGTGTAGGAGGTGGGAGCAGCCAGACAGGACCAGAGCAGCATCCCTCTTGACCTTCTTGTACGTTTTGATCACACGCACCAGGAAAGGCTGTCTCTCAAAAGCACTATGCCCAAGGTCGGCAAAAGAGGCTTCCAGGGTCTCCCTCTGGAAGGGCACAGGGTATCTCTTCAAGGTGTAAGATGACCCTTCTTGTATGTGCACGGAAGCATCAGGGGCTATGACCACTATTTCATGTCCCCTCTGGTGAAGCTGCTGGATGACCCCCTGCATGCTCAGCCAATGGCTACCTTCGACTGGGACCAACAACAGCTTCCCAGCACGGGACACGGAGGAGCTGAGCACACACAGCAGGAGGCCCAGGAGAAGCAGAAGCCGGCCCTGGAACACCCCACGCATGGTGCCTCTGTCGCTGTTGCTGTCAGAGGTCTAGCCAGTGCGGCTGGCAGGAGCAAGATGGACTCTGTGTGTCAAGTTAATGTTTGACTGTATTCCATGACTGGAGCATCAGTCAGTCTAAGGGGAACACCGGAAGAGCACATCTAGAGATGGGCAGGGTGGGGCTCTATTTGGTTTCTCAACAAGCAGCAGCCACTGTTAATCTGGCTGCAAACCTTCCTCAAGTTACACTGGAGTTAACACAGAAAGCAAACCATATTCAGCAAGTTTGGACTCATTGAATTGGCACTGTCATAGAACAAAACATGTTAGCAGCAAGAAGGTCTGCTATGTGCCAAATCATACCTCCTTTCCAGAAATAAAACAAGAAGGTTCTTAGAAAGCCTTTTTGGGGGGGAAAAGAATCTTATGCCGCAACCTCTGTCCATGGAAACTCCTAAGAATGCCCTTTCCACAGTGCACCTGCCTGACCACCCCCATCACATTTATACTTCTTATTGAGTCCAGTACAGTGTGGGTCTCAAGACTACAGATGAGACCAGCACAGATGAGTCTTCTGCCTCCCCCAGACCTCAATCAGGAGAGATGGATCACAGACAGAACTGATAAACCAGGACCTTAGAGACTGCAAAATGTGTCAGGGAAGAAAGAAATGAGGTAGTGCTGGCATTGAGAATGGCTAGAAGAGGAAGTCCACATGAGCCCATAGGCACCACAGTCCCCTCTGCGGGAGATCTGTTCTCCTTCAGAGAGACAGTGAGTGAGAGAATACTCTAAATAGAAAATCAGAATAGACAAGCAAACTTGGCAGGTTCAATTGTACTTAATACACTGGCTGAAGATCTGGGGAAATTCTGATGATCACAGCAAAGCATGTGAACAAAACCAAGTAAGAATAACTTATATTTCCTGAGTAAGAATGATGTGTCATGCCTTCCAAGGCTCAGGGTCCACTGCGGAAGAGGTGACTGGAAGAATGTAAGAGCCAAAGGAAGGGTAAGACTCTTTACAATGTGCTCCTCCAGACACAAAATGGCCTGGATATCCATGTCCTCACAGTGCCTGAAACTACCTACACAAGACCATCATAATAGAAGGAAAAGATCGCCTATGTGACCTACGTAACCTTGTGACTTCTTGTAATAGGGGGCCCCCTTTTTTAACAGTATGTAATTTTGTGGTTTAACTCCCAATCCTGTTTTTATTATAAACATCATGTGGTTATTTCCAATAAAAGTTGACGCTCTGAACAGATCAGGGCTGCATCTTGAGATCCCAAACTCTGGGATGCAGACCTGGTACACCAGCTTTCTCCTTATTACCCAATAAAACTTTGCCTCACAAAAAGAAAGGAAGGAAGGAAGGAGGGGGAAGGGAAGGGAAGGGAGGGAAGGATGGATGATGACCTCAAATGATTGAGAGGGGGAAGGGATATGATGGAGAGTGGAACTGTGAGGGAGAAAGTGGGGGGGAATTATCATGGTTTATTGTCTATTAATGAGGAGGTTGTCAGTAGCAATAATAATAAAAGAACTATGTGCCAAATATTGTCAAGCTAAGTGCTCTGCAACACATCTCATATTTCCCATGGAACTGTCCTGTAGAAGCAGATAGTATTTTCCAGAGGCTGAGAGAGTTGTCACAGTCCTGCGTTAACTAAGTGACAGAGTGAAGACTCAGGCCCTGGTGCTGGTGCTCAGGGCACCAATTCCTAGTAGCTCCTCACAGTCCCCAGTGGAGCCCAGACAAGCCCTGGGTTGTACATTCAGCAGTGAGAGGAACTCCATGACGCTCATGTCATGACCCATCTGAAATAAATAAAGGCAGGTGGAAGGACTTTGAGGTCATGGACTTCTGAGACCCTCAGAGACTAGCGGAAGAGTCAGGAGCAGGTGTGAAAGATGTTGAACAGATATGCCCCTCCCAAAGTGGGCAACCAAAGTGTAGGCTGAACAGAGTCTTGTACCCTTTGGGGGGGGGGGGTCCAATGCTATCTTACACAATCCCAGAATGAAAGCACAGATCCCCACATTGACCATGGGCATTACTGGCCACTCACACATGGGGCTGTGCTGGAACATCAAGGAGAAAAATATTAACTTTAAGGTTTTGGTGTTCCAGAGACCTTCTCATCCTGGCATTTCCCTAGGTCACCATCTTTCCTCAGACTTCAAGTTTTGCTGGTGCTTCTGCAGGGCACACACTGAAACTTCCCTGGCCTCTAGCACTCTTCATTCTGAATAAGCAGAAAAATGGAGCAATATCTTTGTTCTTTGATGTGTCCTTATCTGGAATTCTAAAATTCACCCTCCAAGTTAAACTTTAAGATCAATAATTCTTGCAATGCCCCAATTTCATGAGAGTTCACCCATATATTATATAGAGCAAAGTGTGTGCAAACAATGGAATGATTTTATGAACATTCTTTTCCTGCAAACACACTGAGCCTTGGAGCAGTTTTTTTTTTTTTTTCTTTTTAAATGATGTTAGAGGTGGAACCCAAGGCCTCACACAAACAAGCAAATGCTGTGTCACTGAGGTGCACCACCTACCTACCTTCAGGGCTTTTGAGGCTACCATGGACCAGTGAGATTTGGGGCCCAACTGGGCCTCTGGCCAGGGAATATTCTTTTTTTTTATTTTTTTTATTTTTTTGTTTGTTTATTTATTTGAGAGCAACAGAGAGAAGGAGGCAGAGAGAGAAAGAGAGGAAAGAGATAGAATGGGAGCACCAGAGCTTCCAGCCTCTGTAAACGAACTCCAAACGTGTGCCCCCTTGTGCATCTGGCTAACGTGGGTCCTGGGGAATTGAGCCTCGAACCAGGGTCCTTAGGCTTCACAGGAAAGCGCTTAACCGCTAAGCCATCTCTCCAGCCCAGGGAATATTCTTTACAAATCTGCTCTGCTCTAGGAAAAAGGAAAACTACTGCACAGCAGCCCAAAAGAGTTTCTGGACCCCTGACACTAAAAACCCACTGCTCATCCCTTCTTTCACCAAACATTTATAAAGCACATGAGCTGCTGTGTGTCAAGCACTATGGTAGGGGCCAGAGCCAGATTGGAAACAGTCCCTTCCTATAAGGAGGGGTCCCAGTGGCAGAGAGGAGCTTAGAACCATATAATGACAGAGCTGAATGATGGGGTCTGGTTGCTAGAGAAACAGAGCAGGGCTGCATTGTGGACTTCCTTCTGAGGTGACTCAAGAGCTGTCTATGAACCCATGTGGAGGTCATTTTTTCTGAAGCCAAAGCTGGAAGCTAACAGTTCTACCACATGGAACACTTGGCTCCTTTGATCACATCAGAATAGAGAAGCTTGTCACTCTAGGGATCATATAAATACTCCGTTGTCCTGTGGGTCATCCATGGACCCTCCAGGGGAAGCAGACTGTCCTCTCTCTGCCTGGAATCTCGGCAGCACTTAGCTCTGTTCTGCCTGTCATCGTTTGCATATGTCTTTGCCACTCCATCATACGTTAGCGCACACATTTCTTACAGGAAGGGCCTCAGCTTGGGAATCACTCTCACTAAGGTGCCAATCCACAGCTGCGCAGATGATAAGCACTCAGTAAATGTCTCTGTAGAGATGGGCTCCCTCTTCCTTTGTTCTAAGCTCCATGTCCAAGAAAGCAAGCCCTGAATCTCTCAGACCCACGTGCCATAGCCCTGTTCAAGGTCTCAACCCCCCTGGCTGCTTAGCCCCTAGCTGCCCTTAGGACTCACTGCATCAGCTGGCCTTCCTCTACCACTCCACCCCACTACCACTTCTGGTGCCTTGGTTAATGGCTCCTACAGACCACAAGAAAACCCAACCCCCCAACCTTGTCCTTGAGTGTGTATGTGTAAGCCAGAGGTTAATGTTGGGACACTTCATTACTCCCACCTTAACCTTTGACACAAGATCCCTCACTGAACCTAGAGTTCACCTATTCAGCTACACTAGTTAGCCAGTGAGTACCAGGGATTTCCTGTCTCCATCTCCCCAGGACTAAGAATACAGGCTGTGGCACCATGCTCGAAATTTTATGTGGGTTCTGAGATCCAAACTCAGGTCCTCGGGCTTGGGTGGCACTTTACCCACTGAGCTATCTCCCAGCCCATTGGAGCTAATGGACTCAGGTCATCTCATTCCACTTCTTGAACTCTTTCCTGCTTAGTCATTCTCCTAACCTTCACCCTCCGATTGTCCTGGATCACCATTCTAAAACTAGCTCTATACCTCTTGGAGCTATACTTTACTCCTGAGCAGCAATCACATTGTTTGTGTTTGCCAACTGCCAAGCCTAGGATTCAAGTTCATCGATGTGACAGGAACTTAAGTAGCATTTTGGTGGGATAATGCTCCTAGTTACACCTAGTGCCCTTGATGAACCCTATAAAAGTTCACAGCTTAATCATTTCCCACTTACAGCTAAGTGACACTTATTGGTCTGTTGCCCCACAACTGATCAAAGGCAGGGAATATAGTGTCCAAAGGAGACCAAGGACAGAACTCAAACATCAAGCGATGTCAAAAACAAAGTCACAGTGATGACAGAGCAGTTTTGGTGCAAATAATCAGTGCATCCCAAATTTACCCACACTGCTACAAAACAGCCCTCAAGTTGTAGGGATTTTGATTTACAGCATCAATGGCTTCAAAGTATTACCTAGGGAACTCTCATCTGAAGACTGCCAAAAAATTTAAAGTCAGAACTACTTCAACAATAATATTGTGTGACTTTCTTGCTACCATTCTCTCATAATCATACTGTTTTCCAGAGGCTACTGGATGTGTGACATCACAGTAGAATGACCACAGCAGCAGACATAATACAGCTCTACTATACCAGACACCAGAGAAATCTGAAAAATGTAAATACATGCTACTCTTCTTGCTGAATTTTTGTGAACAAGTTTTTTTTTCTTTTATTTATTTATGAGAGAGAGGGAGGGAGGGTGAGACTGGACACGCTAGGGCCTCTAGCCACTGCAAACGAACTCCAGATGCATGTACCACCTTGTGCAACCCGCTTTGCGTGGGTACTGGGGAATACAGCCTAGGTCTTTAGGCTTTGTAGGCAAGCACCTTAACCGGAGCCAACTCTCTTGTGCCTATGAAAAAGTTTTCTAATAAGAATTTGATTTATGTTAGTGTGCGACTGGTCATTACAATGACAAGTAACGGATATATTTTCTTGTTTCAGTTTTTCATGTGATCCATTTGACAAAAAGCAAGGGGGCCCTGAGGCCAAAATGTTTGAGAACTGTGACTCTACACAACTCATTGTCTTTCACTCAGGGCCAGACAAAACTCACTCCTATTACCCTAACCCTTCCCTGACCTGAGGGGAAAGTCTGATTCAAAGCCAACCTTACGAAAAAAAAAAAAAAAAAATCTCTTAACTGAGTGTAGTGTAGCACACCTATAAACCCAGCAGTCAAGAGGAGGCTTAGACAGCAAGGCCTTGAGCCTTAAGTTCAAGGACAGTGTGGGCTACAAAGACAAGAAGGAAGAGAGCGGAGAATGATTGAAGAAAGGGTGGGAGAGAAAGAAGAAAGGAGGAGGGGGGGAAAAGGGTAAAAGGAGAAAAGAGAGAGAAGCGACAAGAAAGAGGGTTGGGAGAGGCGGAATTTTGGGCGGTGGGGGCGTTTGAGGTAGGGTCTCGCTCTAGCCTGGGCTGACCTGGAAATCATTATGGAGTCTCAGGCTGGCCTCGAACTCACGGCGGTCCTCCTACCTCGGCCTCCTGCAAGAAGACATGTTTTCTAAGACAGCCAGAGTCGAGACTCTCTCTTCCTCCGCGGACATCCCCTGGAGCTAGGCATTCTGGGAGGCCCAGGACGCGGCCAATGGGACGCGGCCCCGTCACAAGGGGCGTGGCGCGCGCAGGCGCCCTGCTCGCCGCGCCGCCCCCTCGTCCTGCCGCTGGCCGCCAGCCGCGCCGCTCGCAGTGCCGTCGGTCGGTGGCTGCGGGGCCGTGGCCGCCGGGCCGACATGGTGGACTACTACGAGGTGCTGGGCGTGCCCCGGCAGGCGTCGCCCGAGGCCATCAAGAAGGCGTACCGCAGGCTGGCGCTCCGGTGGCACCCCGACAAGAACCCCGAGAACAAGGAGGAGGCGGAGCGCACGTTCAAGCTGGTGGCCGAGGCCTACGAGGTCCTGTCGGACGCCCGGCGGCGCGCCGTGTACGACCGCGGCGGCGAGGCGGGCGGCGCGGGCGGCGGCGGGGCGGGCGCGGGCCCCTTCCACGACCACGACGCCTTCGACTACGTCTTCTCCTTCCGCGACCCGGCCGACGTGTTCAGGGAGTTCTTCGGGGGCCGCGACCCCTTCTCCTTGGACTTCTTCGCAGACCCGCTGGAGAGCTTCTTCGGACACCGGAGGAGCTCGCATCGAAGCCGGAGGGGCTCCTCCCACCTCTTCTCCACCCTGGCCGAGTTTCCAGCGTTTGGGGGTGGCTTCTCGTGTTTCGATACGGGATTCACCCCACTGGGCTCGCCGGGCCATGGAGGCCTCTCTTCCTTCTCCATGTCCTGTGGCAGCGGTGGAGCGGGCAACTTCAAGTCCGTGTCGACCACCACCGAAATAGTGAACGGCCGGGAAATCACCACCAAGAGGATCATTGAGAATGGTCAGGAGAGGGTGGAAGTAGAGGAAGATGGACAGTTAAAGTCCCTCATAATTAATGGCAAAGAACAGTTGCTACACATCGACACCAAGTAATGGTTTAAAAGGACAGCTTGAGAAATAGCCGGACGTCCTTTTTTTTTTCTTCTAAGTTTTCAGAGCAACTGTACCCAAGACATAATACAGTCCATGCCAATGCCTATTTCTTGTTATTGTTGGGACCATGGGAATAGGCTCTCTGATGGTCTTTAAGCCTGCTGTACATATCTGTATGCCTTTGGTACTAATTAAACTTAATCCTGAGGCAGATGTTCATTATTTCCGAGTGCCAGGGGAAAATTTTCATAGCACCTTGAACGACATTCCCATTTTGTGGAAAATGTGATCCAGGTAGCTTGCTGTAGGTTATGTACAGCTCCATTTTTTGTTTGTTTTTGAGAGAGAGAGAGAGAATGGTCACGCCAGGACCCTCAGCGTGCTGTAAACAAACTCCAGAGACATGAACCCCCTTGTGCATTGTGTCACTGTGCGTCTGGCTACATGGGACCTGGAAATTCGAACACGAGTTCTTAGGCTTCACAGGCAAGTGCCTTAACCGATAAGCTCTCTCCAGCTCCAGTTTTTGAAACCACATTGTTAGGAAAGATGCATACATTGATATTTTGATTTAAACCAAATTGAAAATGACTTTCAGCTGTACATAAATGATAGTGATGCAGGAACAGTTAATTATTATTTGGATTAAATGTTGAAACCCTGGGTACTTTAAAGCAGTTAGACCTAGGAAAGTTCATGTAACTCCTTTTCCATCACTGCTATACCACAGACTTGGTGATGTACATATATCACATTTATTTTCCATTTTTGTAGCCTGAAATTTGACATCTACTTTCATGGGCCAGAACCATGTTCCCTCTGGAGGCTGAGGGCTACATTTGTCAGTCAAGGCCACAAGGACAGATGGTCAATAACAGGTTAGGAGTAACCTCAACCCCACTTTGGTTCTACAGCAATGGCAGTTGCTGCAAGTGGAAAGAAGCATTTCTTTCAGGCCATGTAAATCTTCCCATTGCCGTGTTAGGAGATACATATATATCAAAGTAACTTGAAAATAGCAGGCTTTCCTGAGAAATGTTAGCTGGGCGAGACCCCATATACACGTGAGAAAGTCCTTTCTGTTGGCAGAGCTTATGCTCCATGTTTAGACCTTTCAGGGGTGATGTTTGCCTTGGAAGAATATACCACAACTGTCTGACTTTAACCCCACAGTACGATGAAGACTACATAAGAAAAGCAAAAGGACTATGGAACTAGGATAAATGCTCTGCAAAGAGGTCATGTGACCTGAATACACAATCAAAAACCAAGACTATGAAGATGGGTTTGGATGACCCTTAGTGCCCTTAAAGTGTGGCCTGCATGGAATAACACACAACACAGGAACACATGAGAGCTGTAGAAACATATCACTGTAACAGTCACTGAGTGACCTGGATGGCTGTTTCCTAGACAATAATTAAATAGGTACCAATATCAGACCCAGCTACCACAGCTTTGATAAAAGAGTGTTTCCTCAGACCAGGAAATATCCACCATTGAGAACAGACATTGAGTATGGTGGGGTGGGCTTGCATCTGGACAGGTTAAAGGATTGTCAGGAGTTTGGGTTTGGGGAGGAACGTGCATATTCTGTGGTGGTTAAATGTGGAAACTATCACTTTGGATTTGGACTATATCCACAAATGGGTCAGTAACCACCCAGTGGTTGGTGAAGAGCTGGTGTTCCAAGATCACCCAGAGGTTATGGAAATTTCAGCAGCTCTGACAAGTACTGGTTGAGAGTAAGCACAACATTCAGTTTACATACACCCTGAATTAGTGGTGCTGTAAATTGGGAAGTTTAAAAAAAAATTAAATTTATTTGACACAGAGAGAGAGAGAGAAAGAATGGGTGTGCCAGGTCCTCTAGCCACTGCAAATGAACTCTAGATATATGTGCTACCTTGTGCATCTGGCATTATGTGGGTAGTGGGGAATTGAACATGGGTCCTTAGGCTTTGCAGGCAAGCGCCTTAACCTGTGAGCCATCTCTCCAGCCCAAATTTCTTTTTTATAGAAGTAAAAAGGATTTTAAAGAACTATCAAAAAATCTCTTCAAATTGTCTTGGCTCAAAGCACTCTCCACATAGACCTGTGAGTGAAGTCATCTTTTAGGGAACATCTGATTTGACTTTCAGAGTGGTGAACAAGGCATTTCCTGTACTGCAAAAGTAATTATCTCAAACCCACTGCAGAGGATGCCTTCATGGAATCAGTAGTACTGCTTCCCAGAGTGCACCAGGCTAGCAGAAGCATTGTCATGCAAGAGCCAAGAGATCTGAAGACCTGTAGACTAAACAAGATTGCAAATTTAAAGAGCCAGATACTACTACGGGTTGGAGGTTCACATCACTGCTTTGGATTTAGCTTAGTCCCACAGTTGAAAACATTTGGAAGAAAAAGGGCTGTTTTTAGATAATCCACCTTCTCTCTGATTCCATGCTGCTGTCTCCGAACTGATAAACATTTTCCCCATTTTAGGAAATCATTTGCCTGAATTGGCTTAACTTTCCAAGAGTTTCTTTTTTTGAGGTCGGGTCTCACTGTAGCCCAAGCTGACCTGGAATTAACTATGTAGTCTCAGGGTGCCCTTGAACTCATGGCGATTCTCCTACCTCTGTCTCCTCCTGGGTGCTGGGATTAAAGGCGTACGCCACCACGCCCGGCCAAGAATTTCTAGTTGCACTTCCTCACCAGTTCTCCTCTGTCCTCATCTTCATTCTCCCCTTTCTATCTCTCTTTTCTTTTCTATCCTTTCCCCTCTTACCTCATCTCCTTTCTCTCCCTCTTCCCTATTCTCCCTCCCTCTCACCCTATCCTTTCTTCCTAGGATTTCACGATGTACCCAAGGGCAGGAACTCATAAAGCAAACATGTTACCCTCAGCCTCCCAAGGGTTAGGAACACAGGCTGGTGACCCAAGTTCATTCAGCTCAGTAGGTTTTATTACTGAATACATTCTCATTTCCATTTTTTAAAATCTCCATTAAGCTACTTCAATATAATGCTTGTTACCACCATACAAAGCTGACTACACTAGGAAGTGTAGTCTTAAGATCAAATCTGTAGTGTATTCTTTGCATTTATCATATGATAAAGTAAGCCTAGTTAAGATAGACTTGTCTATGTAGACTACTGGAATTTTCCTTGTAGTTTATTAAACATAAAATGTTATGAGTATACACAATTGGGTGTGTCCATGCACCATTAAATACAGAGATCATACTATAGCTATTGGCAACAGAATTGAGCACTTGGAATGTGGCTGGTCCAAATTGAGATATGCTGTAAAAGGAAACTCTACTTGTTAGTTTCCATTTTCCCATGACCACACACCATCCCTTCCCAGAGAGCACCATGAAAGACTATCATGTCAACAATAGCAATTTGCTGGTTCCTTTATTCTGCTCAAAATCTGAAAGCAACACCCCCCCCACACACACACACCGCCAACGGGTCAAGTCACAGATCCATTTCTCTGCACCAGTCCAGCTTTAGGAAATCCCACACTCAAGAGAACAGTGCCTCAATAGGTAGACAGTAGAGTCAGTCCCCCACCACTCCTCAGCCCCCATGACAGAGTCTCATTCCAGCCTCCAGTCCTGCCAGTAGCCATTGAGAAACTGAAGTAAACAATTGTGGACATCTTAAGGAAAGATGATTAGATGAATAAGGTTTTTAAAAACAATACATTCTGCTTGGAATATCGATTGGTTAAAGGAAATGACACAGACCTGAGAGAGTGGCTTCCTGTGGGCACAGTTTATGCCTCCGATGAAGACCATGTTGGGCATGATGGGCCTGGGGTGGTCGAACACAAAGTCCCCTCTGAACAGCCACACAGATGCATGGCTGAGAACATCCACCAAGGACACCTCTCTCTGCAACACCTCAGAGGCAAGGCTCTCATAGGGACTGAACATAATATGGCAAATGTACTTCACGGCCAGAGGGTAGAGCATGTTCTTGACCCTTTGCAGGAAGCTCATGTGATCTGAATTCCTTGTTTGTAACCTCGGGATATATGAGGAAGGGTTTGGACACATCGTCCCCTCAGAGTCCAGCTCACAGGGAATGGAGCGCAGAAAGAACACAGCAGGAACAGACAGGTACCTCGCCAGCACTGCCCCACAGGGATACACAGGATCAGTTAAAACCACATCAAAGGAACTGGAGTTCAGATACTTAATCATGGTCTTGTTGTGCAGTAGTCCCCCACAAGAATTCATGAACATTGCTGATAAAGTTTTAAAATTTTCAACAGTTTCAAAAATCTTTATATAATGTCTTGAATCGAAAGCCTGTGCCAGATTGTGTTCAGATAGGTGATGAAACTCTTCCTTGGTGTATGGAACAGCATAGTTTTTCAAGGTGAAAAAGTCCTCTCCTTTGATATGGATGTTCACCTCTGGAGCCAGGACCACAGCCTGGTGGCCTCGGGAATGGAGCTCCCTCACAACCTTCAGCATGCTCAACCAGTGGCTGCCCTCCATGGGAAACACTAGCACCTTCCCCCCTTCAGTCCAGGACAGGACACACAGCAAGAGCAGCAGCCCCCCTAGACCATGCATGGGAACCTGGAATTCCACGGTCATCTCCCGAGATGCTCACAGCAGCGAGTGTGCTGCAAGCTATGCCTGCTACATTCGTTTCTTTATCACTGGGTGGCACAAGGTTTGCCTTAAATTAATCAGTAGCTAGCATCCATATCTGGCTATCACTATAGCTCTAACCTATGCCTCCAAGACCTAATCTTATCTCTTCCCCCCCCCCCAAGAGTAAACTCTTGCAACCTGTGCACGCACGCATGCACACACACCACACAAGCAATAAAAAAGAAGAAGCTTTAAAATTCTATGCAGGACTGGAGAGATGGCTCATCACTTAAAGGTGTGTGCTTGCTAAGTCTGCCTGCCTGAATTTGATTCCCCAGGACCCAGGTAAAGCCAGATTTATGAAGTGGTACATGCATCTGGAGTTTGGTTGCAGTGGCAACAGCCCCTGGCACTTGCTCGTTCACTTTCTCTCTCTCTCTCAAAATAAGTATTTTTTAAAAATCTCTATATATAGTTTGAGGCCAACCTTGAGACTATAAAGTGAGTTCCACATCAGCCTGTGCTACAGAGAGACACTATATTGAAAAACAAAAACAAAATCCTTTATTTGTTTTTAAACAGAGACATTCTTTTCTTAAATTTTTTTTTGTTCTTATTTATTTATTTGAGAGTGACAGAGAGACAGAAAGAGGCACAGAGAGACAGAAAGAGAGAGAATGAGCACGCTAGGGCTTCCAGCCACTGCAAACGAACTCCAGATGCGTGAGCCCCCTTGTGCATCTGGCTAACGTGGGTCCTGGAGAACCGAGCCTCGAACCAGGGTCCTTAGGCTTCACAGGCAAGTGCTTAACCGCTAAGCCATCTCTCCAGCCCCAAAACAAAATCCTTTATATAGCACTGTAGCTGCCATACATGCAAGGCAAAAACTGATAAAAATGTAACACAAGCCAGGCATGGTGGTGCACACCTTTAATCCCAGCACTTGGGAGGCAGAGGTAGGAGGATTGCCACAAGTTCAAGGCCACCCTGAGACTACACAGTGAATTCCAGGTCAGCCTGGGCTACAGAGAGACCTCGGAAAACCAAAACAATTTAAAAAGGTAACACGATTTGAGCAAATATCAGTGATATAAGGGGGAAATACCACTTCTCTAAGGCACCCCTGAGAAAAGAAAATACGGCAGAATCTGCTGGGCTCTCCAAGGAATTAGAGATACTTGGATAAAAGCTATCACAAATCGGTGAGTGATAGCCAAAAATGTCTAGTTTCAACAGAAATCTTGGCAGATCAGAACAGGAATGTCCAGAGTCCGTTCCAGAGGTGCTGTTTGGGAAGCTCTCTGCTGCCAGTAGAGGGAGTACAGCCGGAGGTGGGAGCCATGACTCCTAGTGGGCCTAGTCTTTGGTAGTAATTGTTTTGTGGATGGCATTGTACTCTCAGGGCAGATTTAGTCTGGTGTCCCAAACACAAAGCTGAAGGTCTAGCTACATAGTCTTATACCCCCAGGCCAGCAGAGAAAACACCT
Source organism: Dipus sagitta (assembly GCA_036346955.1). Classification (NCBI taxonomy): domain Eukaryota; kingdom Metazoa; phylum Chordata; class Mammalia; order Rodentia; family Dipodidae; genus Dipus; species Dipus sagitta. The sequence continues at coordinate 3,929,433 of CM070774.1, forward strand.
CAACCTGATTACAGAATAATCTTTTTTTGAACACTCTAAACACTTCCACTGAAAGAAAAAAGGGTATTTTAAGTCCACCACTAACTTACCCACAGATGCACAAGCCCCAATGCAGAAACACAAGAAATGGAAAGCAAGGTGACATGTCTTCTCCAAAAATTATTAATCATACACAAACCTTTCCAATGTGAGTGAATTATATGGAATCCAGACAAAGGATTCAAAATAATTATGTATATGTTCAAATAAATCAAAGAAGATATGAATGAACTCTTTTTAAAAAAATATTAGAAACAGAGAGAGTGGGCCTCTAGCCACTGCAAACAAACTCCAGACGCATGGGCCACCATGTGCATCTGGCTTATGTGGGTCCTGGGGAATTGAACCTGGGTCCTTAGGCTTCGTAGGCATCTGCCTTAACTGCTAAGCCATCTCTCCAGCCCATGAATGAACAAACTCTTGAATGAATTCAAGGGAAACACAAAAGTACAGTTGGATAAAATAACCAATATAGGATATGAAACTGGAATTCAATAAAGAAATGTAAATACTGAAAAAATCAAACTCAAATGCTAGAAATGAAATGTTAGTTAAATTTTTCTTTTCTTTTCTTTTCTTTTTTTTTTTTTTTTTTGGTTTTTCGAGGTAGGGTCTCACTCTAGCCCAGGCTGACCTGGAATTCACTATGGAGTCTCAGGGTGGCCTCGAACTCATGGCAATCCTCCTACCTCTGCCTCCTGAGTGTGTTAGTTAAATTTAAAAAGTCTTCGTGGAAAGGTTTGCCAATAGGATGTGTCTGTGGACGCGGAACCTCAGAGCTTGGAGAGAAGGCAGACATCTGGAACACTGGGATCACAGCAAAGGCAAATTAAGAAAGAGTACAAACAAAAATGTGATATCTAAGGTAGAGCTTGAAAGGCCAACTCTAAGAATGTGTACATAAGAATTTTATGCTAAAGGTATAGAAACATTTTAAGTGACATCATACCAGGAAATGTCCCAAATGCAAAGAAAGAGATGGGTTACCAAATTCAGGAGGCCTTAGAACACCAGACAAGACAAAAAAGAACCTCTCATGGTGGCATAGCAGTCAAGCACTTGCCTGTGAAGCCTAAGCACCCCGGTTCGAGGCTCATTTCCCCAGGACCCACATTAGCCAGATGTACAAGGGGGCGCACGCATCTGGAGTTCGGTTGCAGTGGCTGGTGGCCCTGGCGTGCGTATATAGGGCTGGAGAGATGGCTTAGTGGTTAAGTGTTTGCCTGTGAAGCCTAAGGACCCCGGTTCAAGGCTCAATTCCCCAGGACCCTCGTTAGCCAGATGCACAAGGGGGTGCATGCGTCTGGAGTTTGTTTGCAGTGGCTGGAGGCCCTGGCGTGCCCATTCTCTCTCTCTCTATCTGCTTCTTTCTCTCTGTCTGTCTGTCACTCTCAAATAAGTAAATTAAAATAAACAAAAAAATTTTTAATTAAAAAAAAGAACCTCTCAGACTGCTCAGCTCTTGAGAGTCAGTCCTGGCAGCTCGTGTTTTTCCTGAATAAAAGCTTCCCATCTTTGTCTCAGAGTGGTCTCCGTGGTCCTTGGTCACTCCTAAACCTTACATCTGGTGCTTGTGACTTGGAGGAGAATCCCGGTTGCCCTCTTGGGTGGCCAGACCTCCTTTTCCCCTGACCAGACCACCGAGCTGCCATTTGACCCTCTGAAGGGCCTCATACCATCTCTGTCTGATACAGCCTCTCACACCCACCACGATTTGGCCTCACTGTTCTTTTTTCCGTCTCCTCCCTCCTCGGTATTTCTCCCCCCGTCTCGGGGTTCTCCCCTCCTCATGGAAGCCGTGCCATATGCCAGGCTAGACCCCTCCGCCGCTAGGTCCCAACCCCAGGTCTCCAGAAAGATGCACTCTGGACACCTCGGGTCTCGCTTTTGGTCTACGTACAATAAGGGGCGCCTTTTGGTTCGGTTGCACCATCTCGGGACACCCCCCTCTCCCTCTCTCCTCTCCTTCTCCCTCCTGAGCTCTCATCTCCCACAGCCAGCTGCTTTTGCTATCGGGAGCACAGGTGCCCACCTTGCCCACTACCAGGCTAAAAAACTGACAGTTGTGACCTGTAAGGCCTCTGCCCACATGGGAGGTGCAGGCTCCTTTCACCCTAATGGGCCAGGGGGTTGTATTGGTGTTCTGTGTAAACCCAGCTTAAGCTCTGGTTTATTTTTCTCTCGCCCTTTGTTTTGCTCTTTCCCTGTCTCCTTCCAACATCTTATCTGCATCTGTAACTCTTCTTGGCCACATCCATAAGCTGGACAATGGGTCCAAATGGCCTGAGAATGGTACTTTTGATTCCCAAATTATCACTGATTTAAACAACTTCTGCCAATGTACAGGCAAATGATCCGAAATATCCTATTTTTCATTCTGTGTGCAGGGCCTTCTCTCGGCCCTACCTGCTTTTCTTACCAGGTCCTTCTAGCCCCTCGCCCATACTCATCCTCCCTCTCTGCTTTTGACCCTGTCACCATAGAGGACCTGACCCTGACAGCTCCTCCAGCTCCCTCAGCCTCTCCTGACACCCTGCCTGGTAACAAGGTTTGCTTTTAGTCTCCAGAGTTGTAAAGAGAATACAGATTTAAAATGGGAAGGTATAACTTCTGAATAAATGCATGAGTGAATGAATGAATATGTGAAGGGGAAATGATTGTCTAGAGTCTATATGAAAAGTGCACTTGAAATGAATGTGTGTGTGTGAGTGTATACGGGGCTCACAGACCTGAGGCTGCAGAATGACTTCTGTTCTGAGCAGCCATTTCACTGTGGGGATGTTTTCCACCAAACCCACTCTACGAGGCAGCATAGCCAATTTTTACTGTTGAGTGTCCCCCAGAAGAAACACTAAAAGCAATTAAGATCATTAGAAAAAATGCAAGATTCTCCTACTCTTAAGGAGTTGTATAATGGCAGGATTGGAAAGCAGCCTATAGCCCTGAGGGAAGATCAAAACTCTCCCTGGAATTCAGGGGAAAAAAAAACCAAAAATGGCTCTTTCTTATTTTCCCTGCCTTGTAGAGCCTGGGGAACTGCAAGCACAGGGAATCTCAGGATCCTGGCCCCAGCATGATGATGAATGAATGCCAAGTTGCCATGGGAACTTCTTCTAAGAAATTGGTAACTGTTTTATGCTTATAAGAAATTTGTCCTCCAGACACAAAATGGCCTAGATATCCATGACCTCATAGTGCCTGACACTACCTATACAAGACCATCATAAGAGGAGGAAAAGATCATGACATCAAAACAAAAGAGAGACTGTGATGGGGAGGGAGTATGATGGAGAATGGAATTTCAAAGGGGAAAGTGGGGGGAGGGAGGGTATTACCATGGGATATTTTTTATAATCATGGACAATGTTAATAAAAATTGAGAGAGAGGAAAAAAAAGAAATTTGTAACTGTTTTACGTTTACTATATCTTTCCATGCTCCTATGGAATTACTAACAGACAACAGCCTCAAGATTTATGTTTAAATTTAGAAGTACTTGATACTGAATTTGTAAAAAAAAATTTTCTAAAATTTCTAATAATGGTTAAGCCTGCTTTCATATTTTTAAAAATGTATTTCAGGAAAGTTATAAGAAACAAAGTTCCAAAATCTATGTTTATTCTGGGTAAACAGCGTAAGTCAAATCTGATCTACTCTTTCTTTTAAAAAGATAATCCAAAAGGCCTTTTGAGGGGAAAAATGGTCATATTAAAAGTGTTATGGTAAGAACAATAAAAGTTTTTGTTGGTAGTTATGAGATGAACTGACTGAAAAAGATAAATTGGAGAGAAAACTTTAAAATTCACTCATTAATATTCTCTTCTAAGGTTTTATTTCATGGTGAACAGAAAAATTCTAGACAAAGTTATGTTGTGATTTAAGATGTAATCCCTCAATTCCTCCAACAGTCAGTCTTAACGCTTTAGATTTAACTCACGTCATCACTGAACAAGCTTACCAAAGTACCACAGACAGAATTAGACTTGATTAAGGCTCAAATAGTTAAAGATTGTGTCATAAAACTTTTGTGTATATTAAGAGATCAAAAATATTTCTTTTGGGCTGGAGAGATGGCTTAGCAGTTAAGTGCTTGCCTGTGAAACCTGAGGACCCCAGTTCAAAGTTCAATTCCCCAGGACCTATGTAAGCCAGATGCACAAGGGGGTGAACACGTCTGGAGTTTGTTTGCAGTGGCTGGAGGCCCTGGAGTGCCCATTCTCTCTCTCTCTCTCTATTTGCCTTTTTCTCTCTGTGTCACTGTCAAATAAATAAATAAAAATAAACAAAAATTAAAAAAATATTTCTTTTTGGCTCAGCAGTTACAGGTGCTTATTTGCAAAGCCAGATGCACATAATGGAGCACACATTTGGAAACTGCAGTGGCAAGTGGCTCTGGCATGCCCATGCCCTCTTTTCCGAAAAAGAACCTCCATGTCACATCATACAGAAGTACGAAATATACAGAACAAAGAAAGAAAGCTTCAAGAGAGAAGAACCAAAAAGCAAATCACATAACAAAGCGCCCATCAGAAGAGGAATAGATTCTCAACAGAAACCTTGAAAGCCAGGTAGGGCTTGGAAGGATGTGTTTCTAGCTCTAAAAGACAACTGCCAGGCCAGATTACTATGTCTAGGGAAGAAAGAAGAAAAATACATTATGAAAACAAATGAAAGGAGTTCATGACCAAAAAGCCAGTATTTCAAAAGATACTTGAAGGAATCCTTTAGACTAAAGAGAAAGATAACCACATCCATGAGGCTACAAGAAAGAATAAACCATAGTAAGGCAGTGGCCAAAGAAATAAGGAATAGAAAAGCACCAGACTCTACAAAATCAACAAAATGACAGGAATTAATACACAACTTTTAATAATAACTTTCAAAAGCAATATATTAATATTAATATCAATAGTCTCACTTATGTAATAAAAACACAGATGAGCAAATCATTGCCTCCTAGGAATGTACCTCTATCAGAAACATGTAACTTTGGGGTGAAAGAAGGAAAAATGTATTTCCAGGAAATGGAACTAAAAAGCAGCATGCAGATGTTGCTGTTTCAATATCAGATGGAAAGAACTTCAAACTAAAATGAGTCAGAAGAAATAAGATCACTTCATAATGGCTAAGGGAACAACCCATCCACAGGCTATTTCAATTCTAAGCATATATGCACGAAGTACCAGTGTGCCCAACCAACACTACTGAGTGTAGAAACAACTAATGCCAAGACAGTAATAGCGAGTGACTTTGATATTCCAGTCTACCAATGGTGAAGCAATTTGACAAAAAGTCATTTCAATTAAATGTCATCACAGATTAAATGGTCTTAACAGACATCCAGAGAACATTCTACCGAAAAACTGCAGAATATACATTCTTCCCATTAGCAACTGTAACTTTCTCTAAAATAGTTTATATAATAGAACACAAATAAAGTCTTAACAAATATAGGACAACTGAAATAATTTCTTGTATTCCATTTGACCATAATGGAATAAAACTTGACATGCATGGCCTCATGGCCAATGAACATCCATGACATTACTGATACTGAACATCCATGACATTGTGGATACTGAAAAACACATTGTTGAATGATGAATGAGTCATCCAACACATCAAAAATCTAAAGAAAATGAAAATAAAACATTTTGAAGTGTATGGGATTTAGTCCTAAAGGGGAAGTTTTCAGCACTAAATATATACATTAAAAACCCAGAGAGGGTTTACTTCTGGGTTCGTCCCTACAGACGGGGAAGCGTGAGCTGGGCCAGGCCAGCAAGGGAGACCCAGCGCCCTCGGCTCCCCGCAGGCGCTCGCCCTCACCATGGCTGAGCTGATCCAGAAGAAGCTGCAGGGAGAAGTGGAGAAGTATCAGCAGCTGCAGAACGATCTGAGTAAATCCATGTCGGGGAGGCAGAAGCTTGAGGCACAACTAACAGAAAACAATATCGTCAAGGAGGAACTGGCCTTGCTAGATGGATCCAACGTAGTCTTTAAACTTCTGGGTCCTGTGCTCGTCAGACAGGAGCTGGGGGAAGCTCGGGCCACAGTGGGGAAGGGGCTGGACTATATCACGGCTGAAATTAAATGATATGAATCCCAGCTTCGGGACCTTGAACGGCAGTCAGAGCAACAGAGAGAGACCCTTGCTCAGCTGCAGCAGGAGTTTCAGTGGGCCCAGGCAGCAAAGGCAGGGGCTCTTGGAAAGGCCTGACCCCATTGTAGGAAGAGGAAAGACAAGGCAAAGGATGAGCTCTAGGATCTATGTTATAGTAGTTAATAAAATGCAAAAGAACCTGGCTGCTTTCTGCCCTGCCCTGCTGTCGTAACTCTCCATCGCCCCTCCTTAGCCATCCTCATAGGCAGGCTGCCCACATGCCTTCCAAGTTCACACTCTTGCAGTTCTGAGGAGTCAGCCCAGGGTCTTTCCAGTGCTTTTTAGAAAAATAGATTCATTTGCAAGCAGGGGTGCGGAGAGAGAGAATGGGCACGCCAGGGCATCTTGCCACTGCTAACAAGCTCCAGATGCATGCATGATGCACCACTTTGTGCATCTTGCTTTACGTGGGTTCTGGGAATTTGACTGGCTTCCCCCAGGCTTTGTAAGCAAGCACCTTCAACTGATGGGCCTTCTCTCCATCCCCCATACTTTTTTTCTAAGATTTTTAAAAATATTTTTATTTATTTATTTGAAAGGGGGGGGTATGGTTGCACCAGGGCCTCCAGTTGCTGTCTGCGAACTCCAGATTACATGCACCACCTTGTGCATCTGGCTTTATGTGGGTCCTGGGAAATTGAACCTGAGTCCTTTGGCTTTACAGGCAAGTGCCTTAACTGCTAAGCCATTTCTCTAGCCCTTTTAAACATTTGTTAGAAAGAGAAAGGGCACACCAGGGCCTCCTGCCACTACAAATGAACTTCAGACACATGTGCCACCTTGTGTATCTGGCTTTACATGGGTACTGGGGAATTGAACTGAGGTCCTCAGGCTTTGTGGGCAAATGTCTTGACTGCTGAACCCAAATGCCTTTTCTGAAACTAAAGTTTGAAACATCTCAAGAAAAAAAAAAAAAAAAAAAACCAGAGAGATTACAAATACGAAAGTTAACAATGCACCTTGGGACATTGAAAAAGTAAGAACAAGCCAACACCTAAATCAGTACAATGAAATAAGTAATTAAGATTAGAGCAGAAAGCAATGAAGTAGAAATGAAAAAATATGTAAAGAGCACATGAAACTAAGTGTTATTTCTTTGAAAAAACAAAAACAAGATTGGTATACTCTTAGCCAAACCAACAGGAAGAGAGAAGATTCAAGTTAGTGATTCAAAGGAAAACATTACAACAGATAAGGAATGAAATTCAGAAAAGTATTAGGACAGTCCTTAAACACTTGTCTTCCGCTGGGCCACCCGCCATCACCATGAAGGTGGAGCTGTGCAGCTCAATGGGTACAAGATCTGCCTGGCTCCAGCAGGCGGTGCTATGCCTGGACCCGCGGCAAGGTTTTCCAGTTTCTTAATGCACAATGTTCCACGAATGATCCTCGACAGATAAACTGGACTGTCCTCTACGGAAGAAAGTGCAAAGACGGACAGCCGCAGGAGACTTAGAAGAAGAGAACCTGGCATGCCATCAGGTTCCAGAGGGCCATCACTGGGGCATCTCTTGCTGACATCATGGCCAAGAGGAACCAAAAACCATAAGTCGGAAAGGCTGGGTGAGAGCAGGATATCAGGGCTGCCAAGGAAGCAAAAAAGGCTAAGCACGCATCCGAGAAGACAGCAATGGCTGCTGCTAGGGCCCCCACATAGGCAGCACCTGAGCAAGAGTGGGAGGCCTGTGAAGGTTTCTGCTCCCAGAGTTGGTAGAAAATGCTACTTGGTAGATCAGATTTTTTTTTAAACTTAAAAAAATTTTTTTTTGTTTATTTTTACTTATTTATTTGAGAGTGACAGACAGAGAGAGAAAGAGGCAGAGAGAGAGAGAGAGGGAGGAAGAGAATGGGCACATCAGGGCCTCCAGCCACTGCAAACGAACTCCAGATGCATGTGCCACCGTGTGCATCTGGCTTACGAGGGTATTGGGGAATGGAGCCTTGAACCACGGTCCTTAGGCTTCAAAGGAAAGTGCCTAACTGATAAGCCATCTCTCCAGCCTGGTAGATCAGATTTTTAAATAAAGATCTGTCTATAACTCAAAAACAAAACAAAACAAAACAAAACTCATCTTCTATTAAATTGCAAAAGAACTGGAATTTCTGGATGCATATGACCTACCAAAACTAAACATGATGATGTAAACAAGCAGATCTATAACAAAAAATTAGATTAAAGCAGTAATAATAAAAAATTCCAAGCCAGGCATGGTGGTGCACACCTTTAATCCCAGCACTGGGGAGGCAGAGGTAGGAGGATTGCTGTGAGTTTGAGGCCACCCTGAGACTACATAGTGAATTCCAGGTCAGCCTAGACTAGAGTGAGACCTTACCTCAAAAAAAATAAAACAAAATAAACAAAAAAAGTTCCAAACTTTAAAAAGCCTAAGTCAGGCTGGAGAGATGACTTAACTTGCCTGCAAAGCCAAAGGACCTAGGTTCGATTCCTCAGGAGCCACATAAAGCCAGATACACAAGGTGTTGCATGCGTCTGGAGTTTGTAGTGGCTGGAGGCACTTGCATGCCCATTCTCTTTCTCTCTCTGTCTCTCAAATAAATAAATAAAAATAAAATGTTTAAACAAGCCTAAGTCCCAATGGATTTAGTATTCTACCAGACATTTACAGAAGAGCTAATAGCAATACTTCTTAAAGTATTTTATAATAACAGAATTGGAGGCTGGAGAAATGGTTGAGCAGTTAAAAGCACTTGCTTGCAAAGCTTGATGGCCTGGCTTTAATTCCCCAGTACTCACGTAAAGCCAGATGCACAAAAAGGTACATACATCTGGCATTTGTTGCAGTGGCAAGAAGTTCTGGTACACCCATTGCTCATTCTTTCTCTCTCTCTCTGTCCTCTCCTTGCAGATAAACTTTTTTTGGTTCAGCCCTTTTTTCAAGTTTAAATCATTAAAGAGAAACTGGAAAATTAGAAATCTCTTTTAATGTTTTATTTATTTATTTGAAAGAAAGAGTGTGAGACAGACAGACAGAATGGGCATACAAGGGCCTCCAGCCACTGCAAACAAACTCCAGACTCATGTGCCACCTTGTGTATCTGGTTTATGTAGGTACTGGGGAATCAAACCTACGTCCTGAGGCTTCACAGGCAAGTGCCTTAACCTAATGGTTAAGCCATCTCTCCAGCCCTAGAAATCTTTTTGAAAATGAGTAAAGGAGGCTGGGCATGGTGGCACCCATCCCAGCACTCGGAAGGCTGAGGTAGGAGGATTGCCATGAGTTCAAGGCCACCGTGAGACTACATAGTGAATTTCAGGTCAGCCTGAGCTAGAGTGAGACCTTACCTCAGAAAACAAACAAACAAAAAAACAAACAAAAAAAAAAGAGTAAAGGCCTGGAGAGATGGCTTAGTGGTTAAGGCTCTTGCCTGCAAAGCCAAAGGTCCTGGGTTGGATTCCCCAGTACCCACATAAAGCCAGATGACAAGTTGGCACGTGTCTGGAGTTCCTTTGCAGTGGCTGGAGGCCCTGGTGCACCCATTCTCTCTCTTTCTCTCTCTCTGCCTCTCTCTCTCTATTAAATAACTAACTAAATAAATTTTTTAAAAAAGATGAGTAAATAAGGAAGCACTTGAAAATTAAACATTTAAAAATATGAATTCTACAAAGAACATTAATTGGCTAAAGGGCACTGATACAGACCAGAGAGTGGCTTCCTGTTGGCACAGTTTATGACCCAGAGGAAGACCATATTGAGCATGATAGGCTTGGGGTGGTCGAACACAAAGTCCCCTCTGAAGAGCTACACAAGCATGGCTGAGAACATCCACCAAGGACACCTCTCTCTGCAACACCTCAGAGGCAAGGATCGAACAAGGCATATAAAAAATAAGACAAAGATAATTCAAGGCCAGAGGGCAGAGCATGCCCTTGACCCTTTGCAGGAAGCTCATGTGGTCTAAATTCCTTGTTAGTAACCTTGGGATATAGGAGGAAGGGTTTGGATGCTTTGTGGCCTCAAATTTTATGTCACAGGAAAGGTAGTGCAGAAAAAATACAGCAGTACTTTGCCAGCACTGCACCACAGGGTTAAAGAGGGTCAATTAAAAGCACGTAGTAGATAGATAGATAGATAGATAGATAGATAGATAGATAGATAGATAGATAGATAGAGTAGCTAGATAGAGGCAGATAAGGAGAGAGAATAGATGCACCAGAGCCTTTAGGCACTGCAAATGAACTCCAGATGCATGTGCCACTTTGTGCACCTGGCTTTATATGAGTACTAGGGAATCGAACCTGAATCCTTAGGCTTTCTGGATAAGTTCCTTCACTGCTGAGCCACCTCTCCAGCCCTTATTTCTCTTCTAAAAGGTTGTGAGGGGCTGCAGAGAATGCTTAGCGGTTAAGGTACTCACCTGCAAAGCCTAATGATTCAATTCCCCAGTACCCACGTAAAGCCAGATGTGCCAAGTGGTGCAATTCTCTCTCTCGGTCTCTCTCTCTTTCCTCTCTGTGCTTGAAAATAAATAAGTAAAGAATTTTAAAGGTTGTGAAACCTGCCTAATCATTTGTATTTATTCCCCAGGCAAACGATATTGTTTGCAGGCACTACGAAAATGTTTACCACAGCACTTTCAGCAATTCATTTTCTATTTAGTTGGAAATTTGAGCCAGTTAACTAGCTCTGAATCATTTAGTTCCACTTTTTAAAATCACTTCTGTGGTGTAAAACATAAATATGTTAATAACACTTTGGTTTAAAATAAATTAAAGATGGCTTTCCATTGCATATAAGGGCTGGCGATGAAGGAACAACTGATAATTGCTTGAAATAATAGTAATCTAGACTTTTAAATGTAGGTGAACATGACAAGGTGAGTGTTGTCATTAGGGATGTTCCCACTGCTCTTGTGGAAAATCACCACAAACATAGAGGGTGAAGTCAGCTCATGTTTACTCTCATATTACGGAATCCAGAGCAGTACAACTAGGACTGTGTTCCCTGAAGGCTGAGGACAAGCTGAGGTTCCATGGCTGGTTACTCACATGTGAGGACTGCCCTCAGCCCTACTTGATTCTACAGCTACAGTGGACGCTGGACAAGGAAGAAGCCTTTCTCTCAGGTGCCGCAAACCTCCTCCTGGCCAAGCAGGGTGTGTAGATCAAGGAGTTTGACAAAAGCCGGGTTTCAATATAAGCTACTGTCTTTGCTGTAAGTTGTCCTCCAAAGCTACATGGTGAGACCCTATTTCTGGCAACCTTTAGTTACTGAGCCATCTCTTCAGCAAGACCCTGTTGCCAGAGACACCACATGCTTTGGGTTCAGGACATGGAGAAATCAAGGTGGAAATGAGATAGAAGCTTCCTTACTCCTGGATAGCTTTTCCAGTGCCAGAGGTAATATCCAGGCTATTGGAGGAGAAAGGGTATCAACATATCTACCAACCTATGGACTCTGTATGCTACACTACTAACTTGACTGGCAAGATACAGCCCACAGGTACAATACTGGCACAACTGTTATGGGGTGATCAATTGCTTTCTAGTTGGATCTGAAGCCTCCTCCACAGTAGGAAATTCATGCCCAGTACTGTAAACCTAGCCAAAGCCTCATGGCTAGGGAAGCCATGGGCCTTTGTGGAGAAGTACCCACTGTTATTTTGCTAAATGGACAGGATGTACTCATTAAGTTGCTTTCCTAATATTCATGTTTATTCCCATCCGTCAGTGTTGCTGTTAGATTTTGTGGTAGTTTAAATGTGGAGTGTCCCACATAGCCTCCTGTGCTTGTGATTAAGCCTCATAATCCCATCCCCACTGGTGGAGCCTCCCTGAGGAGGTGTGTCACTGGGGGTGAGCTCCGAGCTTTGTGCAGCCCAGCTCCATCCTGCCAGAGCTAGCTCACTCAGACTACTTCCTTCTCCTGCTGTCTTGCTCATGCCATGCCTTCCCTGCCACGATGAAGCTTCCCCTTGAAACTGTGAACTGAAATAAACCCTTTCCTCCCATACACTGCTTTTAGTCTGGTCTTTTGTCCCAGCAATGAGATGGCAACTGCTACAGCTTTGGTCAGAGAAGCTTCTTTTAGCAATGGATAGTGGTCACTGCAAAGACTAATAATTGGTCAATATGAGGAGAATAAGTGACTGTTGATGGTGCAGTTCTAAATGAGACATCTCTATCACTCCCTCCACCAAGGATCAGGGATCTTTACAGAAGAATGAACCACAGAATGTAAGAGCATGAGGAAGGAGTGGAGTGTTGCGTAATGTCCCCCAGGCATGGCCTAGCCATTGCACCCTTGTCAGCTGCTATGTCTACTTGCACAAGGCTGGGCCCAGCCACATTCTGTCATGCAGAGGGGAGAGGGGAGAGGGGCACAAGGGCCCACACCATGCTGAGGAGCTATTGGCAGTAATAGCAGCTAAGGGACGAGACATTTTCTTCAGTATGTAGCCAGGCACTGGGTAGTTTTCCATGCTCCTGTAAGTAACCCTAATCAAACTTACTGATTCTGCCAGGCATGGTGGTACACACCTTTGATCCCAGCAGTTGGGAGGCAGAGGTAGCAGAATCGCTTAGAGTTTGAGGCCGCCCTGAGACTACAGAGTGAATTTCAGGTCAGCCTGGGCTAGAGTTATACCTATCTCAAAAAATAAAGAAAGAAAACTTACTGATTCACCAAAAATAAAAATAAAGAAAGAAGAAGACATGAAAGTAAAAGGATAGCTATGAGGAAAAAGGAGCTAGTGGGGGAGGGATAAGAGAGGATAATGGGGAATGAGTATGATCAAAATGTATCATATACACAAAGGAAAATGTTATAGTGCTATTATTATGCATAATTTACACACTAATAAAAACTTAAAGACATGTTCCACTGGCTTTACCTGTTGACTAGATGATCAGGCACTCTATGTGTATTTGAGAAAGTCCACACTGTGGGCACAGTTTAAGCCTCACTTTCACATCATTTAGGGTAAGGTTCTTTTGAGAGAGCACACCACAGGGCACCCACTGCCATGTAATGCATGGAGACTGCCCACAGGGCACCCACTGCCACGGAACGCATGGAGACTGCCCACAGGGCACCCACTGCCACGTAATGCATGGAGACTGCCCACAGGGCACCCACTGCCACGTAATGCATGGAGACTGCCCACAGGGCACCCACTGCCACGGAACGCATGGAGACTGCCCACAGGTTGCCCACTGCCACGGAACGCATGGAGACTGCCCAAAACGTGCAAACAGCACAGCAAGTAGGACAGGCTATGGCACTGCAGGTTCTTCACGTGAGCACCACCCCCCCAAGGAGCACCACCACAGCAACTATGACAACACCTGGGACGCAGGAGTTCCTTCATCCTTCTACCGAAAATCTACAAGGAACTCCCTCCACTCCCCGGGTCAGGTCACAGCTCCACTGCTCTGCTCCTGCCCAGCTTCAGGAACTCTCGCCCCCACGAGTCACTGGTGACAAGTGCACAGTCTCAGTGGAGTCCCCACTGCTCCCCAGTCCCATTACAAACCCTCCTCCAGCCTCCAATCATCCCTGTGGTCACTGAAAACCTAACATCCATGACTGTGGACATCTTAAAAGTTCAACTCACCAACTACTAGGCTAGTAGGAGCAGGGTAGGAGTTCCTTGGAGGGTGAATGTGAGCTTAAAGTACCTTGAACCCTGTTTGACTGGCCACGGGCAATGATACAGACCTGAGAGAGTGGCCTCCTGTGAGCACAGTTTATGCCTCCAATGAAGACCATGTTGGGCATGATGGGCCTGGGGTGGTCGAACACAAAGTCCCCTCTGAACAGCCACACAGATGCATGGCTGAGAACATCCACCAAGGACACCTCTCTCTGCAACACCTCAGAGGCAAGGTTTGCATAGAGAGTAAAACTGAAATGGCAAATGTACTTCATGGCCAGAGGGTAGAGCATGTTCTTGACCCTTTGCAGGAAGGTCATGTGGTCTGAATTCCTTGTAAGAAACCGTGGGATGTATGAGGGAGGGTTTGGGCACATCGTCCCCTCAGAGCTTAGCTCACAAGGAAGGTAGCGTAGAAAAAACACAGCAGGAACAGACAGGTACTTTGCCAGCACTGCCCCACAGGGATACATAGGGTCCGTAAAAACAACGTCAAAGGAACTGGAGTTCAGATATTGGATGAGGGCCTTGTTGTGCAGTAGATCCGTGCAAGACTTCAGGAAGGCTATTGATACATTTCTTAAAATTATGTTACTTTTTATGAATGTCTTCATATAATGTTCTTTTGCAAAGATCAGGTTAAAGTTTCTTCGTATTACCCGGTTATATTCTTCCTTAGTGTACGGGATAGCAAAGGTTTTCAGGGTGAAAAACTCCTCTCTTTTGATGTGCACATTCACCTCTGGAGCCAGGACCACAGCTTCATGGCCTCGGGCATGGAGTTCCCTCACGACATCCAGCATGCTCAGCCAGTGGCTGCCCTCCACAGGAACCACCAGCACCTTCCCTCCATTAGTGCCAGGTAGGGCACACAGCAAGAGCAGCAGCCTTGACAGCCTGCACAGGGCCACCCAGATTCTTGTGGCCATCTGCCCAGAATCTCACAGCAGTGGACCTTCCACAAGCTCTGCTTCCTATAGTTTCTTCATCTTCTTATCCACAGCCCACTTCCCATGCAGCCTGTTATTGGGTGGCATGGGGCCCTCTGAGGTTAATCATTGCAGAACAGATCTATCTTTGGCTTCCACTGCTCTCTCCTGCTTCCGTCCATGAAGATGCTGATCTTGCGGGTTCTTTGATGGAAGATCTCCCACTGACCTGCTATTCTATCCATCAAGCATCCTAGTTCACCTCTTGTTTTCTTCCAACATCAAACACAAGCTGTGTACACCCACGTCATTGCATCACCTCCTTATCTGTTGGACACATTCTAGCAGCTGCCATTGAGCTCTGAGCACTGCCTGATGCTTTGACCTGCGGTGGAACATGGGGTGACAGGGTGACCCTATATGGGAAGTGCAAAGTCTCTGCCCATGCACAAGGAACTCCCAGTATATCATAAGACATCTGGTATTGCTAATTCAGTTGAACCAAGACATTCATTTACTTGGATGTATCTGAAATGTCAAAGAACAGTTTTCTGCCAGCAAGTGCTTTTAATATTTGCAACATCTCTCTAGCTCCAAAGAACAATTTTTTGAAGCAACTGTCAAGAATGGGAATCAAGGGGAAGATTTAAAATGTAAAAACAGAAAAATTAATTCTAAAGAAGGGTCTGCTGAGAATTTGGTATCTGGTCGTGGATGAGTTGTCAATATATAAAGCAGCCTTAGTTATGACCAGCCTAAGTGGTGCCCCACAGTGTGTTCAGAGAACATCTTGCTGCCACGGGCTGTGTTGCAGTCAGGTTCACATTGCTGTTAGAAAACACATGACCAAGAGCAGCTTGTAGGATAAAAGGGGGTTTACTTTGGCTTAAAGACTCGAGGGGAAGCTCCATGATGGCAGGGGAAAACAATGGCATGAGCAGAGGGTGGGCATCACTTCCTACCCAACATCAGATGGACAACAGCAACAGTGTGCCAAACACTGACAAGAGGAAGCTGGCTATGACACCCATAATCCTGCCCCCAAGAATCCACTGCCTCAGGAAGATTCGATTCCCAAACTACCATCAGCTGGGGACCTAAGCATTCAGAGCACATGTTTATGGGGGACACCTGAATCAAACCACCACATTCTGCTCCTGGCCCCCATAAACTGATAACCATACATGTTGTAAAATGCAATGCATTCATCCAACTTTAAAAGTTCACATAGTTTTTATCACTCCCAATGATGTTCAAACATCCCCACAAGCCAAGGTCTTTTAGTAGCCATAATACCAATTTAAAAAAAACACATAATGGCACAGAATAAACATTCACATTGCAAAAGATGGCATTGGACATAGCAAAGAAATATTCAACCAATACAAGATTTAAACAGGGCAAATATCAAACTCTGTAGCTCCAAGTCCAACAACTCTAACCAGTGATGTGTCTCCAAGTCAGTAAGTTTCACCAGTGACAAGTCTCTGGAGTTCCAATTCTGCGCCTCCATCAATGCTACTCACAGTCCCAGAAAACTTCATCCAGTGTTGGCAGCCCTCCTTGGCAGCCATCCCATAGTCCTGGCATCTCCACTGGGTCTCCACTGCAACCAACAGTTCATCCTCATGGCTCCATTAGGCTCCACACAATTCAACAAGCCTGTTTCACACTGCCCATGGCCATTTCCAAAATACAAAATCGTGTTGCAAATTCAATGACCCTCTCTCTCCTGCATTTGTTATACTCCATCATACCAGGTGGGCTACCAGCTTGTTAATCCAGGGGGGAAATAAAGCAGACTTTGAAGAACAGGACATTCCTTCAGCATTCAGACCCCTTCAAAAGGTTCTGCATTCTTCCTGCTGTCCTAATGCAGGTCAGCTGGCCCAATCTCAATGGTTGTAATCTCTCATACTATTGCAGCTGAACAGGCAGAAGTTTTGGCCTAAAGGTTACATTTCTGTGCCATATCCCTCTGTTCACACCAGTCCATTTCTACACAATACAAGCCTATACAAGTTCCCAGGAACAGGAAGCAGCATGCAGCAAGCCTCTCACACAAATGGCTTCTTGCCCAGTCCAAGCATAGCTCTTCCTCACCCTCATAAACCACACCTCACAGTCCACAGTTCTCTGACCCAAACAAACCATCAAGCCGTACTTACAGCACTGAAAAGTGTTTCTTAGGCCAAGATTTCAAATTCTTCCACATTGCTTCCTCAAAAATCAGCTACAAAAGGCCAAAAGCCACACAGTCAGGTGTCTAGCAACAATGACCCCAATCCTGGTACCAATTTTACTGTTGCAGTTAGGTTTGCATTGCTATTAGAAAACACCTGACCAAGAGCAGCTTGCAGGGGAAAAGGGTTTATTTTGGCTTATAGACTCAAGGGGAAGCTCCATGACAGCAGGGGAAAATTATGGCATAAGCAGAGGGTGGAAATCACCTCCTGTCCAAAATCAGATGGAAAACAGCAACAGTGTGCCAAGCAATGGCAATAAAAAGCTGTCTATAACACCCATAAGCCCACCCCCAACAATACACTGCCTCCAGGAGGATTCAATTCCCAAATTGCCATCAGATGGGGACCTAAGTGATCAGAATACATAAGTTTGTGGGGGGCACCTGAATCAAAGCACCACAGGCTGCTTGATTGGAACCAGAGGGAGCTGGATACCAACCTGGAATCTGGTTCAGTCTCTGCTTCTCTTCAAAATGCTGAAGGTTTCAGGCTTCTGCTGTCTGTCTTAGGACCTGAGTAAACATTGATCTGGTCCTTCACCACATCATGAGGTTTGTGATCAAGGTTTCTTCCAAGGGTATTGCCAGCCTAAAATACTGATAAGGATGGAATCCTCCAGAATAGCATGGGCTGCACAACTTTTTGGAACTGTGTTGAAATTTAAAGATAGGGAAAACCAGTGTGGGGTTCAACAATAGGTCACATGTCCAAGAGGCTGCCTGACCCACGGGCTAAGCTCCCCAGGTGCTAAGCAGGTGACTGCTGTGTCTTTACCCTGTTTGCTCTAGGATCACGTGGCAGGCTCCCTGGCTTGTCCATCATTCCATTTCATTGAATCTCTGGCTTTTTGTCCAGCCTGGTCAGCCACGGTTGGTTTTTTAGGGAGAATTTATTCCCTTTAGACATCAATACTGAAAATAGATTCCATCACAAGGCAAATATGCTTGCAAAACTCTCCCCTTAGACTGGCGAGATGGCTCAATTGGTAATGTGCTTGCTACACAAGCATGAGAACCTGAGTTCAGACCTTTGGTACCATGTAGAACTGACCATGGCAGTGCACATCTGCAATCCCAGCACTTTCTCTGAATCATTTAACTTCAAATTTTTATCACATTGTGATGAAAATACGAAGATATTCACAGTCTCTCTGATTACAAAGAAATTGGAAAAGGCTTACAATTGTACAAGAAGTCTATTGATGGAGGAATAGTTTATCATTGTTTAAATAAAATGGTAAATTTAGATAGAGCCAGGCATGATAGCAGACGCCTTTAATCCCAGCACTCGGCAGAGGTAGGAGGATCGCCATGAGTTTGAGGCCACCCTGAGACTACATAGTGAATTCTAGGTTAGCCTGGGCTAGACTGAGACCCTATCACAAAAAATAAGATGAAAAAAAGTAAATTTAGGCTTTTAAAAATTATTTATAAGCATATAGTTAATTAGGTTTCATTATGATGTTTTCAAGAAAATTTTAAAAAATATTTTATTTACTTATTTACTTGAGAGAAAGAGGCAGAGAGAGAGAGAGAGAGAATGGGCATGCCAGGGCCTCGTAGCCACACACCATCCCTTCCTAAGGAGCACCACCACAGCAACTGTGACAACAGCTGCAACTCAGGAGTTCCTTCACCCGCCTACCGAAAATCCCCAAGGACTGCCCCGAACCCTGTGGGCCGGGTCACAGCTCCACTTCTCTGCGCCTCCACATCAGGAAATTTCCTCCCAAGGAGACACTGCTGACCAATGAACAGACTCTGTGGAGTCCCCCTTCTCCTCAGTCCCATTACAGACCCTTCCCCTGCCTCCAGTTATCCCTGTGGCCTCTGAAAACCTGACGTGTATGTGCTCACCTTAAAAGGTTAAGTCACTGAAGGCTACTAGGAGCAGGGGTAGAAATACCTTGAACATTGATTGACTAACTACAGGCACCAACACAGACCTGAGACAGTGGCTTCCTGTGGGCACAGTTTATGCCTCCGATGAAGACCATGTTGGGCATGATGGGCCTGGGGTGGTCGAACACAAAGTCCCCTCTGAACAGCCACACAGATGCATGGCTGAGAACATCCACCAAGGACACCTCTCTCTGCAACACCTCAGAGGCAAGGCTCTCATAGGGACTGAACATAATATGGCAAATGTACTTCACGGCCAGAGGGTGGAGCATGTTCTTGACCCTTTGCAGGAAGCTCATGTGATCTGAATTTCTTGTTTGTAACCTCGGCATATATGAGGAAGGGTTTGGGCACATCGTCCCCTCAGAGCTTAGCTCACAGGGCATGGAGCGCAGAAAAAACACAGCAGGGACAGACAGGTACTTTGCCAGCACTGCCCCACAGGGATACACAGGGTCCCTAAACAACACCTGGAAAGAACCAGAATTCACATGCTGGATGAGGGCCCTGTTGTGCAGTACAGCCATGCAGGATGTCACATAGAATGCCGATAAATTCTTCAAATATTCAATGCCTTTTAAAAAATGGCTTCAGATCCTGCTTCAGGTCAAAGAACATTTGAAGGTGGCCCACCAAACTGTGTTTCTATTCCTTCTTGGTGTATGGAGCAGCATAGGTGTTCAGGGTGAGAAGTATTCCCCTTTGATGTATGCAGTCACCTCGGGAGCCAGGACCACAGCCTGGTGGCCTCAGGCATGGAGCTCCCTCACGACGTCCAGCATGCTCAGCCAGTAACACCAGCACCTTTCCGCCTTCGGTCCAGGGCAGGCATGCAGCAAGGGCACACATGGGCACCTGGAGTCCCATGGCCATCTCCTGACAGTGGACTTTCCTAACCATGCTGGACCTTCTACCGTCATTCGTGTTTATCTCATCACTAAACCACTTCGCAGCCTGTCATTAGTTGGCACGATGCCGCCTTAAGTTCATTATTGCACAGTGAACCCATCCTTGCCTTTCATTACTGCTCCGCCTTTTGGCTTCTAGCCAGGGAGACCGATCTTATCACTGCTATGGTAGAAAACCTCCTCCTACCTGCTGGGACATGCTAAGTCACCTCTTGCTAATTCATGCCAATTCACTACAAAGCTGTGGAAACCCACTTCCTTCATCACTTCCTTCTCTGTGAGCCACAGTCTAGCAGGCTGCTGAACAGCTCTGCCCTGTGACCAGTGCTTTGACTCACAATGTGCCTCTCCACTGAACATGATCTTGCTTGATAACTCTGTCTGGCCTGTCCCCTCTCACTCACAGGTAGCCCTTGGTATATCATATAACGCAGAACACTGTTCAGCCAGCTTGAATGAAACAAAGACTGGTGCTGTGGTTTTGGTGCATATATAATATCTGGATAACCCTGTAATGCCAGGGAACACCATTTGAACCTGGGGACACCACAGCCACTGTTGTTAGTGAAGCTGCCACCAGCACCACACCTCGTGGGAGAGGCAGCCAGGGCTTGAGGGCGGAACCCCACTCCTTCTGCAAGGGTCAGGATAGCCTATGTGCTCCTGTGACGGCACCAGGTCCCTGTGTGACAGTGTGCTGGGGCAATGTTGGTAGCTCCCACACTGTGAAGGTCTGCTGTGTGCTCACAACTCAAAGCACACAGGCGCCATCTGCCACAGGGAACCAGATCATGGCCCAAGGCCATTGTGTCTGTTCTGCTCAGTGACATAAGTCTACGCAGGCTAGACTCAGAAAAGATTTTTCACTGTAACAATTTTAACTTTACCCTAAATTTAGCAATAGATTTAAAAATATCTTATTTATTTATTTATTTACTGGAATGAGGGGGAAGAGAGAGAGAGAGAGAGAGAGGCAGTCAGAGAGAGAGAATGGGCATGTCAAGGCCTCCAGCCACTGCAAACGAACTCCAGAAGTATGCACCACCTTGTGCATCTGGCTTTTGGGTTATTGGGGAATCGAACCTGGGTCCTTGGGCTTCACAGGCAAGTGCCTTAGCCACTAAGCCATCTCTCCAGCCCTAGATTTTGAAGATAAAAATATTTTAAATACACGCATAAGAATCTTAAAGCCAGGTGTACTGGTGCATACCTTTAATCCCAGCACTCGGGAGGCAGAGGTAGGAGGATTGCCGTGAGTTCAAGACTACCCTGAGATTGCACAGTGAATTCCAGGTCAGCCTCGGATAGAGCAAAACCCTACCTCAAAAATAAAAAACAAAAAACAAAAATGAAAAAGAGAAAAGAATTTTCAGCTTGTAGTAACAGACCCATTGCTTCTGTATGACCCATTCTGCCACAGTAGCAACTGTAAACTCTTGTAAATGTTAATAGGCAAATCTGAATTAATTGAACTGTTAAATTTAAATTCTCTAATATCACCAAGAAGAAGCAGGGTTGAAAGCTGAGGGGGAAGAAAGGGACAGAGTCTCTGAGCGTCTCCACATCTGTGGCTTTTGGCTGAAAAGGCCAGCTTGTGCCGTGCTGAGCCCCTAAAACTCACTGTTCCATGCTGTGATGGCCCCACCCACCCAAGACAGAGGCAGAGAGATGGCAGGAGGTTTAGGAGACAGCTGGATCAGGAACGGGGTGGGTGCTGAAATTTGAGAGGAAATTTCTTTCCTGAGGCTGCAGTAACAACGCACCAAGAGCCAGGAACCCCGCACCACAGATGCATGGCCTCTCACCATTCTGGAGACCTGAAGTTCAACTCCAGGTGTAGGCAGCACTGCATCCCACTGCAGTTTCCAGGGAAGGTTCTTGCCCTGCCTCTTCAGCCTGTGATATCAACCTTGACAGATAAGGGGGACCCACTTCTCCCTGAGGTGCTGAGGGGAGGCAGAGATGGCTCAGTGGTATTTGCAAAACCTGAAGGCCAGGATGCAATTCCCCAGTACCCCCAGAAAGCCTGATTCACAAAGTGGCGCATGCATTTGGACTTTGCTTGCAGTGGCAGGAGGCTCTGGTGCACTCATTCACTCTCTCTAATAAATAAGTAAAAATATTTAAAAGAATACAAGTCTTGGCATTCCCTGGCTTGTAGCAGAGAGCTTCTGGCACACGGAAGTCTTCCTCCCACATGTCATTACACGGCTTCCCTCCTGCCCATCTGTCTCTGCAACCAGTTTTCTGCTCATCAGAATATCTGTCATGGGTGCTGGCTCACTCTACTGAGCTCATAATAATTTGATTATCTCTGTAAATGCCCTGGTTTTGATTAAGTAACAGCCTAAGCTCCTGGGGAAGAGGACTTCAAGATATTTTTATTGTTTCTTTTCCTTCTTCTCTTTCAGTCCCCTCCTGTTCTTTCCTCTCCCTCTCAGAGGGGTGCCACACTTTAGCCTGTAACAAGCATTGTGTGCTACTCTGGGGGCCCGAGCTTCATCACTGAAGGACGTGTGGCACAGCCGGGCTGTGTCCTTTAAATACCCCTCCTGCAAAGAAGTGGAGGACGGTCTGGAGGAGTCAGCCTGGACCCAGGCTGTGCCAAAGTCAAAGCCGCAGGGAGCACCCGCAGACCCATGTGAGAGCAGGGGGTTGAGTCGTCCGCCAGGGGGCGCTCGCAGCTCGAGGGCTGCCGGCAGCGCAGCGCAGACTGCCCGGGGCTAGGTGGTGCCCTGAGTTATGAGGGCATGCGTGGAACAACGCGGACTGCGGGAACCGGTTTGCAAGAGCTTCTTATCACATTACATGGCCCGTAGTGACACTGTATTCACACATTAGCCTTCTAGAGCAAAACACAGGAACAAAGCTTTAAACCATTAAATATTTCTTAGGACACAGAAGGCTGAAAATAGTTAAAAATTCACTAAGTTGAACATCATGGAAATTTGAAACTTTTTCTCTTTGCAGATACTGGTTTTTAAAAGTGAAAAAATTAAGAATATTGGTACAATGTATCTGACCAAGGATCTGTATTAAGAATATATAAGGAGGGCTGGAGAGATGGCTCAGCAGTTAAGGTGCTTGACTACAAAGCCTAATGACCAGGGTTCCATTCCCCAGTACCCACATAAAGCCAGATGCACAAAGTGGCACATGTGTTTGGAGTTCATTTGCAGCAGCTAGAGGCTGGAGAGACGGCTTAGCACTTAAGGAGCCTGCCTGCAAAGCCTAAGCATCCAGGTTCAACTCCCCAGAAGCCGTAAGCCAGGTGCACAAAGCAACACGTGTGTACAGGTTGTGCAAGCACACAAGGTGGCGCACGTGTCTGGAGCTTGTTTGCAGTGGCTAGTGTGCCAGTGTGCCAATTCTCTCTTGCATGTGGGTTCTCTTGCTCTCATAAATAAAAAAGGGACCTTTAAAAGGAAAAGGTGATGACATCAAAATAAAAGAGGGACTGATTGAGAGGGAAAAGGAGTATGAGGGGGAGTGGAGTTTCAAAGGGGAAAGTGGGGGAATGGAGGGAATTACCATGGGTTATTGTCTACAATTATGAAAGCTGTCAATAAAATTTTTTTTTTTTTTTTTGGTTTTCCGAGGTAGGGTCTCACTCTAGCTCAGACTAACCTGGAATTCACTATGGAGTCTCAGAGTGGCCTCCAACTCACAGCAATCCTCCTACCTCTGCCTCCCGAGTGCTGGGATTAAAGGCGTGCACCACCACACCTGGCTAAAATTTTTTTAAATAAATAAAATATTTTTTAAAGTACTTATGGTTGGGCTGGAGTGATGGCTTAGTGGTTAAGGTGCTTGACTGCAAAGCCTAACGACTCGTGTTCAATTACCCAGTATCCACATAAGCCAGATGCACAAAGTGCTGCGAGTGTCTGGAGTTTTTTGGCGGCAGCTGAAGCCACCCCGTCCTCCAGACCTCAATGTACTTCAATCAAACATAGCGGCTTACATCTGTAACCCAGGCATTTGGGAGGCAGAGGCAGGAAGATCATGAATTCAGTTAACCTGGGCTGCATGGTGAGTTGAAAGCCAACCTGAGTCACTCAGTGAGACCCTCTCCGAAAAATAAATAAATAAATCAATGTATTTCAGGTGAGAACCCACTCCCAGTACAGGACACAGTATGTGACCTAGACCTAAACCAACCAGCATATCTTATTCCTTTTTTAATTTTTAAAATATTTGTTTATTTATTTGAGAGCGAGAGAGAGAGAATGGTTGCACCAGGGCCTCCAGTCACTGCAAACAAACTCCAGATGCATGTGCCACCTTGTGCATCTGGCTTACGTGGGTCCTTTGGCTTTGCAGGCAAGCGCTTTAACTGCTAAGCCATCTCTCCAGCCCACATCTCATTCCTTGACTGCAGTGATTAATTAGTTCAGAGCCGGTATGTCACCTAATTGCAATGAACGAAGCAGGGCTTCTTCTAGGAGTACTGCGGACAGGACTCAGCCTGGAGCGCTTGCTGCTTGGGTATCATGAGATGATGCCATTTCCAAGAAAGCAGACATGACAGGACCCATGGTGAAAAGTAGCTTCTGGTGGCATGAGCTGGATCTCTGTTTCAAGCCACATCTAGGCAGACCTACCCTGAGATTGTTCTACTATGTGACCCAGAAAGACAGTTCGTGAGAAGAAAGGCTTGCAACAGACTCATGGAGCGAGTGGAGTCAGGGTCATGGTGAGGCTTGGTGGAATGATGTTTCCATATTATCATATTAAAGATTCATATTCTTGATAACACAGCCCCACTCCCAGCTAGGTATGCTGAAGAAACTCACCCGGGTGCTAACCAGTGTTCATCACAGCATTGTGCACAACAGACAAAAGATGGTGCAATCCTATATACACTGACAGAGGAACAGACAAGTAAACCCGTGACATACTCACACAGAGAAATACTATCGATACTGAAAATGCACACACTAAAAGTTGCAGAACGTAAAACAACACAAATCTCTCAAACTTAAGGCTGAAAAAAAGAAGCAAGGCAAAAACACAGTATGCACATGTATAAGACTTTTTAAAAATACATTAAGATTAAAAGAAACATATACAGTGTGATCCCATTCATATGAAGTACCAAAAACTGGTAAAATACACCCATAATATTTAGTGATGCATAGTTGAGTAGCAAAAGTATAAGGAAAACCAGGAGTGTGCCTCACAGAAGTTGGAGGAGAGGAGGAAGGGGAATGAAGGGGAGCAGGCACCATGGGTAGCTGTCTGGTTCCTGATAGACTAGAGTGGCCACTGGGGCATAAAAGCCACAGCATAGTGCTTTCTGGGTCCCTCAGGTGTGCGGCTAAGGGGGGCACCAGCAGATGAGACTGGACACCACCCTGTGCAGCTTTCCTAGCACTTGGGAGACCACCTCTCCATGGACCCTGGATTATTGCTCCCTATCTACCTATGATTTAATTGTATGAAGGTTCTGTCACACCAGACTCCTGCTCTGATAGCTGGATTGAAGTAAATCCTCCTGCTAAACCTAGGAACCATAGCAGAAATTAACCAGCTACTTAGAGTCCTACATGGGGCAGTACCTTGTGCCTGGCGTGCTGCTCCAGGGATCACCACCCTCGCAGGGTGCACTGCTTCCCAGCCATCAGTGGCCCTGAGATGCCGGGGCTCTTGGGTGGGGATGACGAAGGGGGAGTGGGCAGAGGATGGGCCTGCCATGCCAGGACAGAAGCACAGTAGGAAAATTGGTTCTCTAGCCTCCCGATCACATGTTTGGTCCACTGCTCATGGCCACTGCTGGCCTTAGGTTTGAGGAAGCACTGTCAGACATTCTGGCCACACACCCAGAAGCCAGCAGCCCCAGGCCAGTCAGGACGCCCTCCAGTGCCCAGCCACAGTGAGATGTCTATGGGCACTTGTTCTGATTAAGTCAACTGCGCTGGCAATATAAGATAAAAACCACTTAGAAGCTGGGTGTGGTGGCGCACGCCTTTAATCCCAACACTTGGGAGACAGAGGTAGGAGGATCACCATGAGTTCGAGGCTACACTGGGACTAGTGAATTACAGGTCAGCCTGAGCTTGAATGAGACCCGACCTCGAAAAACCAACCCGAACAAACAATGACAAAAAAAACAAACAAACACTTGGCCCTGCTTTTATGCAAAGGGTTATGCACAGTCCCCAAGGACACCATCTGCACAGCTCATAGCTCAGGAGCACACATGTGAGGTTGGGCAACGAGGCTCGGTTCAAGGAAGTGCGACCTGTGTATCAGCCACATGCAAGGGCTTGGGGCTGTGCTTGATGCTTTGCTATCACTGTCCTGATTTTCTTGGTAAGTTTTTTTTTCTTTTTATTTATTTATTTGAGAGAGATACACACAGAGAGAGGAAGAGACAGAGAGAAAGAGAGAATGGGCATGCCAGGGCCTCTAGCCACTGCAAATGAACTCCAGATGCATGTGTCTCCCTTGTACATGTGGCTTACATGGGTCCTGGGGAATCGAACCGGGGTCCTTAGGCCTCACAGGCAAATGCCTTAACTGCTAAACCATTTCGCCAGCCCTCTTAGTAAGTTTTAAACAAGGAGCCCCACATTTGCAGTTTGCATTTGCACACACAAATGATATAACTGACCTATGACAGGTGAGCCTGCTCGAGGCATTAAAAGGGACAGGCGGAGTCCTGAATTTCTTTCTGCTAGCTGTGAACATGATTTTGCGACTCCGATCTGAGTGAAGACCCTCAGCTTTACCAGATCACTTCCCTCTCTGCAAAGCCCCATCACTCTTAACACACAGCAGCGCCGGCTTCCGGCCTCTCTCCACTGTGGAGGGCAGTCTCTTCTGAGTCTCGAAGAGCGTTTTCCAGCCATGAAGCTTTCCCAGTGTGCGCCCGCTGAACACATGTGCTGTGTTGGTGGATGAGATGTGAGCAGACTTGGGAGAGTCATCCCATGCGTGTCATTCCAACAGCACAGGCAAGAAAAGTAAAACTTGAGCCGGGCGTGGTGGCGCGCGCCTTTAACCCCAGCACTCGGGAGGCTGAGGTAGTAGGATCGCCGTGAGTTCGAGGCCACCCTGAGACTACGTAGTGAATTCCAGGTCAGCCTGAGCTAGAATGAGACCCTACCTCGAAAAACCAACATAAATAAATAAATAAATAAATAAATAAATAAAAAAAAAAGAAAAAAAAAAAGAAAAGTAAAACTTGGTAACTGGGTTGACATAAGCAAAGCCTGAGTATACGTGCACTGCCGACATTCTCTGCTTACAAGAATAGCCAAGGGGGATGGTGGAGGGATGGTTTAGTGGTTAAGGCACTTGCTGGCAAAGCCAAAGGACCCAGGTTCGATTCCCCA
Organism: Dipus sagitta; assembly: GCA_036346955.1. Lineage (NCBI taxonomy): Eukaryota > Metazoa > Chordata > Mammalia > Rodentia > Dipodidae > Dipus > Dipus sagitta. The sequence continues at coordinate 3,956,572 of CM070774.1, forward strand.
GTACCCACATAAAGCTGGATGCATGAGGTGGTGCATGCATCTGGAGTTCATTTGCAGTGGCTGGGGGCTCTGGTGCACCCTGGAGGAAAGCAGGAAACCTTGTGCAACAATTTGAATCCACATACAGAATGAAAAAAGCAGCAGTAATGGTAATCGTGTAATTAGAGAACTACACAGGGAGATCCAGGTCAGCCTGGGCTAGAGTGAGACCCTACCTGAAAAACGACAACAACAAAAAATTGGTCATTTGAGAACTAGACATGATGGTCTGCAAATCCCAGCAATTGGGAGGCTGAGGCAGGAGGACTACACAAATTCAAGGCCAACCTGGCCTACCAGTGAGTACCAAGCTAACCAAGGATACAGAGAAAGATCATGTCATTCATAAATAAATAAATCTTACAAAAAATGGTGGGGGAAACAGATGTACCAGGACAAAGCAACCATAATCCGGGGAAAGGAAGGAGACTAGCAAGAGAGGGAGGAAAAATAGAGGGTTAGGGGAGGGTGAATATCAGAAAAGAGCATGATGTGCAGGCATGAAAATGTCGTAATGAAATCCACCATTTGTACACTGAATGGAGGTAGGGGTAGAGTTAGGGTGACTGGCCCTGAAGATAAAAAGGGCAGGAAAGTTTGCACTTGCTAAAAATTCATCTGACTTCTTATCTCTCTTTGCCTAGCTCAGTAGAACTGTTTTTCCACAAACAGTCAGGACCTCTCCTGGGAGGTAGGTCTTTCACAGGATTTAAATATTGTGGTTCTCTTCCCCCCTCCACCCCAAAGTTGGTGCCAGAGCTGATCTCTTCCTGAGACAGCTCCTAGTCCTAACCAACCAACTGGTCCTCTGGTTCACCTCGGCCGAAAGACAGCCTACCACCCTAAGGTTATAAATATCTTGCAAAGGGAGGGCAGGCTCTTGTTCTCTGACCACTTGGGAACTTCCCCCCATGGGTGAGTTTTTCCACTGGCTGGGCCTGGGCTGGCTCAGGCCCAGGCCCAGCTGGGAGGGGCTCAGCCTAGGCCCTAACCCAGGCCCAGCTGGAAGGGCCCCCGAGCCCTTACTCTCCACTTGGGTTCTTTATCCCCTCCAGCTCCCCACATAGCAGAAGCTCCTTGGGCTTTCTTTTCTCTTTTCTTTCCTCACTTTTTCCCCCATATCCATATCTGGTCACATGGACTCCTGAGCTACATGTGGCCCACATAGGCTTTTGGGCTCCATGTGGTATACTTCTCTTCTCCCAACTTTATCTCCCCTTACCTCCCAGCCTCCCCCTTTCCACACTCCTTTGTAAAATCTGAATAAAATGTGGTATTTTAAAAATCATTCTCTTGAATCTGGAATTGCCAATTCTTTGGTTAGTGTGCAGATATGAACTCAGGGCTTGGGGTTCCAGGAAGCACACCAGAACCCCAATTTTCGCATTACAGAACCAATGTTAATAAGTATTTTAAAGCCCTGTGCTAAGAGGAACACATCACCCATTCCTTTCCTGATCATTTACAAGAATTTTTATGAGTTTGGAAAAGCAGGGCTGGGAAGGCAATTCAGCACTAAAGGCACTTGCTTGCAAAAACACTTTCATGCAAAGTCTGCTGGCAGAGGTTCAAGTCCCAAACCACCCACATAAGCTGGGTGCAGGAGTGGTATGTCCAGTGTTGGTTTGCAGTAGCAAGAGGCCCTGGCAGGCCCACACACATACATCTATGAAGCAATCAGAGTGGCACACCAAGGTCAGGTATGATAGACTTTCAAAACAAAGTAGTCCTTTGTATAACAAGGAACACTGTGCAGCAAGAAGGGCCAGTCCGCGGAAGGCAAACTCAACTAGACACCAAGCAGGAGAGAAATCATAAAACGGAGGCAGGAAGAGCATGGCCAAGACAACAGAGAAGCAACCAGGAAGAAGAAACAAAACCAAAGTTAGTTCTTTTTAAATATCCACAAAATTGACAAACTTGTAGGTAGGCCAAAGAAAAAGAAGCCAACACTGAAGTTACTGAAAGAGGGGCCACTGCAACCAGCCTTTCCGAAAGGCTTTCAAGAAGCATACTCTGGGGCTGGAGGGATGGCTTAGCGGTTAAGGCCTTTGCCTGCAAAGCCAAAGGACCCAGGTTCAATTCCCCAAGACCTATATTAGCCAGCTGCACAGTGGCTAGAGGCCCCAGCACGCCCATTCTCTCTCTCTCCCTCCCTCTTTCTCTGTCAAATAAATAAAAATAAAGTATTTTTTTAAAAAGAAGCATACTCTAACCGATTGCTACAGGTAGACTAGATACCCGAGACAGAGTGACCACATTACTAGAAAGAGGCAAACTGAAACTGAATCAAGAAAAAGCACAAAGTTGGAATGAGTAACGGCAAAATCTCTCACAAAGAGAAGCCCAGGGCCAGATGGCTCACGAGGAAATTCTCCCAAATATGTAGAAAACAAACACCAATTCACAGAAATGGCAGAGGGGGAACATTTCCCATCTCATCCCCAAAGTCAGTAATATTCTGATATCAAACCCAGACAAAGGCTTCACAAAATCAAACTTCTAGTATCTTCTGAATATAGACACAGAAGTCCTGAACAAAATATTATCAACCAGATCTAGTAACATGCAAGAAGGAGTTGTAGCATGGAAAGTGGGATTGTCCCAGAGAGATTTGGTTTAAAACCTGCAATCACTTGCTGAACTCTGCCTTATCATAGAATAAAGGAGAAACTATGGGCTGATCACAATGGACACAAGGAAAGCAGTCCAAATCCAACAGTCTGTGTATGTTAGGAACACTAGACATACGCACAGCAGATGGGAATTGTCTCAGTCCGGCCACCTAAGAACCTAGGCCCACATCCCTGCTTGACCCTTGGTGGTGAACAGGAAGGCTTTCTCTCAAGAGCAAGAGCGAGGACAGGACACTTGCCCTTCTCACTTGCATTGAATACTGTGCCAGAGTTTCTGACCAGGAAAGTAAGCAGCAGAAGAGATAATGTCACTCAGATTGCCAAGGGGGAAGTACAGCTGTGTCTATTGTAGGTGACATGATCTCCTATTCAGAAAATTATTCAGCACAAAATATCCTGAGAAATCCACTACAGAGCTATTAGAACAAATGTACCCAGGAAAGTGTACAAGATCAAAATCCAGAACCTGGTTGTATTTCTACACACTAGCAATATATGATTCAAAATATAAATTAATAAAATAACTCCACTTAAAATTACATCCAAAAGAATAAACTACTTAGGAACAGGTTGAATTTGAAAGTAAGACTTATGCTAAAAATGTATATAATAAGTTGGGAATAATGACTCACACATATAATTCCAGCCCCCAGTAGACTGAGGTAGGAGAAACACCATGAGTTCAAGGTCATTCTGGACTACATAGTGAGAACTGGGTCAGCGTGGCTTAGTATGAGATTACTACCTCAAGAAGTACAAAACAGTGAAGAATAATAAAGATTTTCATGAACATGAAAATGTTCATGAATCAGAAGATTTAATTTTATTAAGATGGTATCAAGAAAGTACAAAAACAGCTGGGCGTGGTGGCACACGCCTTTAATCCCAGCACTCAGGAGGCAGAGGTAGGAGGATCGCAGTGAGTTCAAGGCCACCCCGAGACTCCATAGTGAATTCCAGGTCAGCCTGAGCTAGAGTGAGACCCTACCTCGAAAAACCAAAAAAAAAAAAAAAAAAAAAAAAAAAAAAACCAACCAACCAACCAAACAAACAAACAAAAAAAAAAACACAAAGTACAAAGAAACCCCAGAAGAGGGAAAAAGTATGCATCATGTATCTGATAAGGGACTTGTATCTAGAATGTATAAAGGACTTCTATAACTCAACCACAAAACACTTCAACAAAAATGACTTTAAAAAGCATAATAGACTTGTTGTTTCTCTGGAGAAGACATAGAAATGGCCAATAAACATCTGAAAAGCTACTGAGCATAAAAATCCATCAGGGAAATGAAAGTAGAACAGTGGGACCACACTTTACCACTATGAGAATGGCTGTAATAGGACAGTGAGACCACACTTCACATCTACAAATGGCTATGGTAGGACAGTGAGACCACACTTCACACCTACAGTCATGATCTAAGTGTTGACAAAGATGTGGAGAACCTGGAACCTTTATTCATGACTAGTGGAAATATAAAATGATGAGGCCATTACTAAAGAGTTGTCAGTTCCTCAATATCTTGCACACAAAACTGCCCTATGAACCAATGATTCCATTTCTGGATATGTATTTAAAAGGACAGAACACATGCTCAAACAAAAATGTGTACAAAAATGTTTGTAGCAGCACCAGTCACAATAGTCAAAAAGTTGAAACCCAAATGTTCATCAACTGATTGATAAAATGTAAGATTACATAAATGGAAAATTATTCAGCATAAAAGTGAAACAGCATTGCAGAGATGCCTTAGTGGTTAAGACATTTGCCTGAAAAGCCTAATGACTCAGGTTCAATTTCCCAGTACCCATGTAAAGCCAGATATACAAAGTGGCACATGCATCTGAAGTTTGTTTGCAGTGGCTAGATGTCCTGGCATGACCATTCTACTCTCTCTCTTTACAACTAACTAAATAAATAATTTTTAAAAATATTTTATTTATTTATTTATTTATTTGACAAAGAAAGAGGAGGAGAAAGAGACAGAGAATGGGTGCACCAGGGCCTTCAGCCACTGCAAACAAACTCCAGACACATTGCTCCCTTGTGCATCTGGCTAATGTGGGTCCTAGGAAATCAAACCTGGGTCCTTTTGCTTTGCAGGCAAATGCCTTAACTGCTAAACCATCCCTTCAGCCCCTAAATAAATAATTTTTAAGTGAAACAATGATATGTACTGTAATGTGGATGAACTTTAAAAACATACAAGTGGAGAAGACAGACACAAAAGTCCACATGTTGTATGATTCCACTTATATCAACTCTCCAAATTCAGAAACAGAAAAGAGGTGAAAGGCTGCCCTAGGTTAGGGTTGAGTGATGGGTGATAGGCACAGAATGTCTTTGGGAGGGACCAGAAATGTTATCAAATGGCTGTGGTAACTGACTGAAAATCTATGAATATAAAATAAAATATAAAATAAAATATTTAAGCTGGGTATTGTGGCTCACGCCTTTAATCCCAGCACTCGGGGAGGCAGAGGTAGGAGGATCACCATGAGTTCGAGGCCACCCTGAGACTAATTCCAGGTCAGCCTGAGCTAGAGTGAAACCCTACCTCAAAAACCCTCTCCATCAAAAAAGCAAACTGTAAATAAGCCATTATGCTACAAACATTAAATGAATAAATTATATAGAATGCAACTTATATCTCAATCCATTTTTAGCAATTTTATTTATCTATTTGCAAGCAGAGAGGGAGAGAATGAGAATGGGTGCTCCAGGGTCTACTGCCACTGCAAACAATCTTTTGTGCATCTGGCTTTATGTGGGTGCTGGGGAACTGAACAAAGGCCTTCAGGCTTTGAAAGCAGGCACCCTTAACTGTTGAGCCATCTCTCCAGCTCCTCAATAAATTTTTAACCCACTTGAGAGAAAAAAGAAATAGGTCAAAAAATGCACAAAAACATCAAGAAGACATTTAAGCGCCAGGCATGGTGGCACGCACCTTTAATCCCAGCACTAGGGAGGCAGAGGTAGGAGGATTGCTGTAAGTTCGAAGCCACCCTGAGACTCCATAGTGAATTTCAGGTCAGCCTGGGCTAACGTGAGACCCTACCTCGAACCCCCCCCAAAAAGAAGACATATAAAAATCATTTAATCTCATCCAGCATTATCTAAATTATTATTTAGCCACATCTTTAGCTGTTTGGATGCTTATGTAAAGTTCTTGGAAATGCTGACTCATTCCAACATTTAGCCACTCCTCAGAAAATAGTTATTAACAAAAACACTGCTGCCAAAAGGTTTCACCTCGAGTAATCCCCATGTGTCCAGTCACTAAATAAACAGGGAAGTTTGAAGAAAAGCCAGATAGTGATACCACTGTAGACTAAAAAGTGCATGTTAACAATGACTTGACATTTTGGGGGTTTCATAATAAAGGAAAAAGTTAAAGGTCTCAATCAAGGCTTTATTATGGCATTCTCCCACCTTCCCTATATGACCCCTTCTCCACCCCCACTAGCCTTGAACTCATGATTCTCCTTCCTCAGCTTCCCCAGAATTCTAATATCTTGGCTGTCTGGATTACAGGTGTGTGCTGCCATGTCAGACTTTTCCTTTAAAAACAATAATTTATCAAGGTGAAGTCATACAACATAAAAGCAGTATTTCCCAGGACACACACACACACACATGCACACACCCCAAACCCTTTCCCACTGAGTTACACCCCAGCCCCAAATCAGCCTTTCATAGTATTCCCAGCATTGGACAACCACACCGCATCTACCTGGTTCCAAAGAGTCCCAGCATAGCAGATGTTAACAAAGTGCGGTGAGGGCCCTGGGGCCTGATGGAAGCCTTCTCTGTGATGAAAATGTACTATGGAGCTGGGGAAATGGCTTAGTGGTTAAGGTATTTGCCTGCAAAGCCTAAGGACCCCAGTTTGATTCCCCAGGACCCACGTTAAGCCAGATGAACAAGGGGGCGCATGCATCTGGAGTTTGTTTGCAGTGGCGGGAGGCCCTGGTGTGCCCATTCTGTCTTTCTCTCTGCCTCTTCTTCTCTCTCTCTCTCTCAAATAAATAAAATCTTTTCTTTTTGGTTTTTTTTTTTTTTGGTTTTTCAAGGTAGGGTCTCACTTTGGTCCAGGTTGACCTGGAGTTAACTATGTAGTCTCAGGGTGGCCTCGGATTCATGGTGATCCTCCTACCTCTGCCTCCCGAGTGCTGGGATTAAAGGCATGCACCACCACGCCCAGCTAATAAAATATTTTAAAAAAGAAAATGTACTATGAAAAAAGATCCTGAATGAAAGATAAGAGTGCCCTAGAGCTCTTCAAAGATGCCACTATTTGAATCAAAAACTCAGACTATTATGTTCCAAAGAAACTTTGGAACCTAAGTCAAGAGGGGCAAAAAGAAATATTTGCTTAGGACACCACACTTTTCCTATAAGGTCTGTAGGAACTAATCAGATTTTTGTAGGCCATGGACATCTCTGTCACACATTCTTTGCTGCTCTTGTTACTATCCCTTTAAAACTCCGTAAGTCAGGCTTGTGGAAATAGGACCCTCTGGCCATGGGTTGCTGACCTCTGACTTTGAGGCCAGGGACAAAACACGGGATGGAGTTGGGAGAATAGGTATTGAACTGGACCTGTGTCCCTCACCTCTGTGGGGACTTAACATTTCTAACTAAGCCCATTCGGTGGCTCTCTGACTATCCCCAAGATAGCTAGCCAAGCATGTCTCCTCCTGACATGGAGTACAAGATCTGTCTCCACTGAGCCTCAATACAGCAGGTGCTACTACTCTGAGCCTGGTGTTCCCTGCCCACCACTGTGCCATCAAACCATATTCCCAAGTGACAGCCTGCTGGAGGAGCCAACTATAAGAGGGGAGGCAGCCTATAAGAGCCATGACTGCCCATGGAGAGACAGGGCAGCCCAGAGCAGCAAAGCTACCCACCTGAGACAGCTCTCCATGCTTCTTACAGTTGGTTCCTCCAATGAAGACCATGTTAGGCATGACTGGCCTGGGATACTCGAACACAAAGTCATACCTTAACAGCCACAGAGCGTGCTGATATAAGGTGGGCAAGGACACATCTCTCTCAAGGAGCTCTGATGCAATGGCTTCGTACTTTGAATACAGACAATGAAATAGGTAGTTCTCCAAGATGTTAACAATGAAGTTGGCCACCCGCTGGGGAAATGTCATGTGGTCAGAGAATTTTGTGTAGAATCTGGGAATGTAGGACACGGGACTTGGACTCTGGCCCAGCATGTGCTCCAGAGAGCAGGGGAAGCCCCGGAAGAGGTACACAGAGGGTAGGTTGAGGTACTCAGCCAGGATCACACCACAAGGCATGGCTGGGTCTGTGAGAAGAGCATCGAACTTGCTCTCCCGGAGGAAGTGCAGGGTGGCAGGATCCTTGAGCAGACTCCGGCAGCTGAAGAAACACAAGTCGATGATGATCATGTTGTTCCTATACTCAGTCTGAGCAGCCGTCAAGAGGGACCTCCGGGCAAAGTGATTGTTCCCAAAGGAGAGGAAGCGGTTCTTCAGCTCTTCTTGGTCATAGGGCACTGGGAAGGCTTTCAGTGTGTAGTGCTTGGATTCTTTCAAGAGCAAATTGACTTCTGGCACCAACACCACGATGTCATGTCCCCTGACACTGAGCAGCTCAACTATCTCCTTCATGCTAAGCCAGTGGCTTCCATCCTGAGGGACCACGAGCAGCTTGTCACCTATAGCTAAGCCCCAAAGTGCTAAGAAGAAAATCCCTGAAAAAACTCTCTGAACAGCGGGAAGGAGACAAGCCATCCTAGAGGGAGTTAAATGACAACAGTGAATGGTCCATACACGCTAAGGACAGAGCTTACAGCTCCTGTGTCTAAACTACCCAATGATTTTAACACTCCCCACCTTCCTTTCCCTTGCTCTCTACTGTGCCTTTTGATTGGAAAGAAGCTAAATTAATATTTAACCACCTCTAAGCACACAGTTAACTCTAGTCAACATGCTGTTACCAACCTCCACCTGAGATTTTAAGTTCCTGTTTTTATTCTTCATCTCCACCAATCTGCCTCTCCCTCTTCCTCCCCAAGGGTCCTTGCCACTGTGTGAGGACAACTGGAGAGTGATCTGGGGGTCTAGAAGCCCTCTGTCTGGAGTTGGACTCCTGGTCATGACCATGGGAGAATAGCTGTCAATGCTTTGCCATTTTCTGGTCAACTTAGCTCAGAACAGAAAGGGAGCACTAACTTAACAAAGGACTCCTTCAAGTTCAGAACAACATGGTAGCCTTGTCACCTAAGATTCTGGTCATCACCATAGTGGCTGGATGAAGGCCACTGTGAGGAGCTGAGTGGGCCCTGGCAGAGTCTGAGATCACCATTCCTTCCACCTCCTTTGGTTAAGCCACTAGGATGGGGCCCTTTGTGACATGCTGTCAAATCTACTCCTAGTGGACATGTGCTCTGGGATCCAGTGTGAGTCAGAGCCCAGTTGGTGGACCGCATCTCAGTTGCCACATCTGGGAAGTGAATTTGCATCAGGATCTCCCCCAAGGCTGTTGCAAGTAGTGTCTGAGTTAATCCCCAAGACTGAATGAGAAGATAGGTCCTCTCCACCCTCAGGCTCCTTCAAGACCTGCTCAGACAGTTGGCTTCCATGTGGTATGAACTGAGGGGCACTAAGGTGGTCACAAATCTTACGCATCAAAAGATCTAGTCTGCCTTGTAGATAAGGAAAATACAGGAAAAAGAATGAGGAGCAAATGACAGAGATAGAAAAATGAAATAGAGAGCCGGGCGTGGTGGCGCATGCCTTTAATCCCAGCACTCGGGAGGCAGAGGTAGGAGGATCGCCGTGAGTTCGAGGCCACCCTGAGACTACATAGTTAATTCCAGGTCAGCCTCAGCTAGAGTGAGACCCTACCTCGAAAAAAAAAAAAAAAAGAAAAAAGAAAAATGAAATAGAAAATGGGCTGGAGAGATGGCTTAGCAGTTAAGGTGCTTGCCTGCAAAGCCTAAGGACCCAGGTTTGATTCTGCAGGACCCACCTAAGTCAGGTGCACAAGTGGCACGTGCATGTAGAGTTCATATGGAGTTCACAAGTGGCTGGAGGTCCTAACAGCCTATTCTTTCTCTCAAATAAAGAAATAAATAAACTATACAAAAAAGAAAAGAAAAGAAAAGAAAAACGGGATTAGCGGTTAAGGTGTTTGCCTGCCAAGCCAAAGGACCCAGGTTCGATTCCCCAGGACCCATGTGAGCCAAATGAACAATGGGCACATGCATCTGGAGTTCGTTTGCAGTGGCTGGAGGCCCTGGCGCGCCCATTCTCTCTCTCTCTCCCTCTTTCTCTGTCAAATAATAAATAAATAAAATAAAAAGAAAAGAGAAAAAATATGGAACTATGAATGGTGGAAGACAGCAGAGTGACAGGGTAGTAGGATGTCTGTTGCTTGGCCAGCCAAAGGTTAAAACTAGCAAAAAAAAAAAAAAAAAAAAAAAAAAAAATGTCAGCTCTAGTAACACAGAACAGACAGGGTGGCAAAAACAGCCATGGATTCTCTCTCAGCTCTGGAAGCTAGGGTCAGAAGTCGAAGTGTCACTCTTTGTAATGACTGTGCAGGGACAACCTCCTCTGGCCCTCTTTAGCTTCTGGTGGTTTCTGGTAGTCAGTCTGTAGTGTCCCTTGGTATATAGGCTCCCCACCTTCTCCCTGTGTGCATGTCTTGTCTTTGGGTCCACAGGTCCCCATCTTCATCAGGAAGCTGTTCTTACTGGGTTGGGACCCATCTAAGGACTCCATGGGGCTCTGGGTATCAGCCCCTTCCCCCCGCACCAGGCTCAAGTGGGTGAAGTCTTGATCACCAACAAAGTGGTGCTGATTGGGAAGGTTGGGGAACCGTTATGAGGTGAAGCCTTGCTGGAAGAAGAGTGTCACTGGGAGCTGGCCTTGTTCTCCGGCCCAGCGCTGCTTGCTGTCCCCTCCCCTCCCTCCTCCTGGCTGATGGGATGATCTGATTCCAGTTTCCTGCTCTTGCCACACTTTCCCTGCAGTGATGGACTCTACCTGCTGAACAGTTAAGCCAAAATAAACTCGCTTTCATCAGCTGTTTATGGTCTGGTATTAACTGATATAGGCCTCAGCGAATTACAGCTGTAATGACTGTGTACATAAAGCCATGTCCTGAGGCGCCGGCCATTAAGATTTCAGCCTATCTTGTTGGAGGACCACAAGTCAGCTTGAATGGCCACCCATGTTCATAACCAGAAAGCAAGCGTGGCCATCCTCCTGAGGGTTGGAAGCTGAGCCTTGCTGCCTAAGCAAAGGCCAGTTCTCTGAATTGCTTGTAGCTTTTCAAAGAAAACTAAAATTAGCCACTTCTAGATTAGCTGTTCTCAAACTTTTAGTCTCAGGATTCCTTCACACTTGTCAAATAGTGTAGCATATTGAAATTTTTAGTTTCAAGAACTGGCTTTTATTTGCCATCCTAGGATCAGGCAGCACCTCATTCCATACAGTAGACTGTTGCAGCCACCCAGCAAGGACAGTGGGGAGGCAGCATCAGAACCAAGAAGCAGTTTGTTTGCTTCAAAGTTCTCTCCTTACCTCACCACACACCAAAGCCAGCTTTGCTGAAGCTTGGTCATCACCTCACAGCCTCCTGATCTCTCAGGAGGCGTGGAACTTCCACACGTTTTGATTTGGTCAGCTGGACCTAGCACATGAGCCCAGCACAATGGATGTCTGTCTGTGCCTTTAACGTACCTCACTCTTCACAGTAATGGAACACTTACTCACATGGGTTATGTGATCCACAGGGACTACTTAAGACCTTAAAGCAGACACGTTTTTAAAACAAGAATAAACCCTTTATGTGAACTTAAAACATTCTTTTGTGAAAATGAAACTTTATTTTCCAAATCAAACAGAAATTAGAAGTGGAACTGTTTTACATTCCCCCACACTTATCTAATGCCTGCCCTCGATGGAGGTGAGCTCCCCACTTTCCTTCCTCACCTGAACTGTTGCAATGTCACACACCCTGTGGCCTCTGGAAAGCTCTACTCAATCCTCAGCTGTGCACACAAGAAGCAAATAACAGCTTAGCAGTGTTATGAAAATAGCTTGACCTCTCAGGGGCTCAGGGACCCCCTCCCCAGCTCCTGAGGCATACACTGAGAACAGCTGTCCGTGATCAGGGCAGGTGAACAGTTCTTGTAAGAGCCCAGCCTAAAGCCGGGCGTGGTGGTGCACGCCTTTAATCCCAGCACTCGGGAGGCAGAGGTAGGAGGATCGCCGTGAGTTCAAGGCCACCCTGAGGCTCCATAGTGAATTTCAGGTCATCCTGGGCTAGAGTGAGACCCTACCTCGAAAAACCAAAAAAAAAAAAAAAAAAAAAAAAGAGCCCAGCCTATTCCTGCCATGGGTTTTGCTTGCACGTCACAGATCTCGGCAAAGACTCAGCTCTGCCACTGTGGCTGGAGAGCAGTCATTGACAGTACTTAGCAAACAGCATGATGGCCATCCAGGAGCAATGGGCCGCAGGTCAGGTGTAGCTTGAGGACTGTGGCTATGCCACCCCTGCCCAGCCACCCCTGCCCAGCAGCAATCATAACCAAGATGTCAACTCTGGCCAAGATGATCACACAGCCAAGTCACTCCCTCCCTTTCAGGTTCAGCCAGTTTCCCTTCTGCGAGACCTTGCCTTAAGGTTAACCCACAGCGAACTAGCCCAGTGGTCATGCTGGTGCCCTTCCCTTTTTTCCCTCTCCTGTTACATATTCCCCGTGTCTCTCCTCCCAACCCCGGGAGCACCTTTGGGGCTGGGTAAATGTTCAGATGTGACAGCAGAGCTTCTCAGTGCTGGTTTGTTGCAGAAATGAGCTAGCTTTATTTTATCATGCTCCATCTGCATTCAAGTAAAGAGGGCTCCCTCAAGAAACAGGAGTGTGCAAAGAACCAGGGGTTTCCTTTTGAGGAGCTGGTCATTAACTCTTTACCATGTATATAAGGAAAAAAATCAGCTCTTTTCTCCTTACATATTTTCACTCACCACAGAATACATCTGTGACTAGACGTGTGTGTGTGTGTGTGACCAGTCCTTCTATAATGGCTAACTGCCCCACACTGCCTGATAGCTACAGTTCAACTCTGACACTTCCCAGAGTTGGCGATACCCTCACATGTCGGCAGATCATCCCACAGGCGGTGGGGGAGATGAGCAGAGCCCGCCTATGCTCTTGGGCACTGCTCTCTTGGGCACTGCTCTCTTGGGCACTGCTCTCGCCACACCTTCAGCAACCCAGCTGCTCTGCAAACCCTATCCTTCTGGTTCATGAGGGCAATGCATATGACTGATTAAATCAGTGGCCATTGGGCATCAACACCTTTAGCCCTTTTCTTCCCAACTGCTCCCTCTAATCTCAAGGTTGGTCCCAGGACAACCAGCTCCCATCCTTACGGCCTTCCAAAGGTCACTCCATTAACACAAATGCAGACAGAAAGGGGTTTGTTATAAGTTAACAGAGGAGCATTCAGAAAATAGCAAGAGTTCATGGAGTTATGCAGGAATGGAGACAAAAAGCTAATATATTTCATACTCTTAAATCACAGTCTCACAACACATAGTTTTTTACTTGCCTTTAGGATATTGTTTGAAGAGTGTGAGTCTGGTCTGCATGTGGTGGGAACTCTGGAGTAGGAACTAGAGTCCTGGTGTGGCTTTCAGTCCAGCCACCCACCACTGCCTGGGTGCAGCTCATTCGGGTCAGGTTTCTCAATCCAGCCCAGGGAGGGGAGGAGGGGTCATGTTTGTCTGGTCTGTTAGTTACAAGACCAAGGGAGGGCGGGTGGGGGCTGGATGTGGGAGAAGTGGTTCTTTGAATTATTGGAACAGACTCGCCCAGAGCTAGTCACGCACATTTGAACTGGCACGCGAGGGCCTGCCCAAACCCATGTTTTTGGCTCCCAAGTGTGCTAGGGCCCAGGAAAGGGGTAAAAAAAAAAAAAAAAATCTTGAAGAACAAGATTGGAGGGACCATCCCAAGAGGAGGGGTGTCCCAGAGACAGCAGACACATAAGCTCATTGTTCAAGGCATGCAGAGGCTCGGCTCAGCCCAAGCTAAGACAGCCCTCCCACACCCTCGCGGAGAGGCACCATCAGGACTTCTGCCTGCCAGTGATCACAGGCGTTCTGTCCAAACAGCAAAGAGGCACCTCCCCCAGAAGATCACGGGGTGGCGCAGTGCAGACCTTCCAGGCAGAGCTTAGCAAAGTTCTTTCCAAAAGCAGCAAGCACATGGAAAGCAAGCTGCTGTCAGTGGGGGACCAAGAGGGGCTGCAGCCTCGGACTTCATGCTGGACACCCACTCTGCTGAGGCCCAGGGCCTGGGCCCTTCTTAGCAGAACCTTGTCCTGAAAAATCATATGGCTTGACTAAGGGCACCTTTCTCATTCCCAGCAGGCTCAAAGGGATACAGGTTGGAGACAGAAGAAAAATAAAAGCAACCATCACTTTGATAACATCCCCAGAATGGGGTCTTCCAAGACAAGAGAGAACTCAGAAACATCTCTCGATTTTCTCACGAGATTTGTCTGCGTTACTAAGAATGAAGTGTGTGTGTGTTGTGTATATGTGTGTGTAAATCACAAGGATGGTCTCTGAAAGATTGCTACCCAGGAGGACCAGTCCTGCCATGGGTGCTGAACTGAGTGTCCTCCAGGGTCACCATCCCCCTGAATGTACAGTCACAGTACAGTTTTCACTGACACATGACATTGATGCCACAACTCACTCCACTCCAGTGGTGGAAGCTATAGGAGGCAGAGTGCTCTGAACCAAGTCTTGGGCAGACCCAAAGTGGTCATATCTGACTCACACAATAGGAATGCCAGTGTGAAGTTACCGCCAGTGTCTAACTGCAGAAGCTGGTCTCTGATTTGTCAGGGGGGCTTGCAGCAATGTGGCTGGTGGTCTATGAGACCAGGCCACCAAGAAAGTCATGGAAAAGGTGAGGCAGGCAAGCACAGGGGGTAGTTTCGCCACCTGGGCCACTGCTTGGCTTGAGCAGTAAACACAATGCACCTAGCAACCTTTCAGGAACCTGGGGCCCCACCTGCACCAAGCCACAAGTACATTGTGTTCCATACATGAAGCAGCTTCTCCCTCAGTCCTCTTGGAGACCATTCTTTGTGATCAGAATCCATTCAAATGCATTCCTAGGTAAATCCTGGAACACACAGCAGGGGCTCTCCAACCTGGATTGGTTTGGGGTGCCTGGGCAGTAAGGCAAACTGTGTCCTTCAAGTGAACTTTTAGAGAGGAACCTCTACTTGTCACCTTATGCCTATGTATAATTGGGTGCACACATGATTGAAATCAGATGCATCGTGGGAAGGAATATGTGCGAGAGAGAAAATGTTATGAATCTAGCAATTAAACCAGAGGATCATCCAAATGACAACCCTTGCAACTTATCCTTCTTCCCCTAAAATTCTTGTAAAGAGAAGCCCCAGACCACCTCCTGGGCACTTGAGGATGCGTCACTCTAGTGGCCTGCTGCTTAATAAAGTTCCTTACTGCTTCACTACTTGCGGGTGATTTTCTTCAATTCTTTAAGATGCCAAGAACCTGGGTGAGAGGACGCACACCAGGGACTCTTGCTGCTGCAAAGGAACTCCAGATGAATGTGTCACTTTGTACATATGGCTTTTAGGAGAGTGCTGGGGAACTGACCATAGGACGGCAGGCATTAAGCAAGCCCCTTTAACTGCTGAGCCATCTCCCCAGCCTGCATCCCATGTTTTTCTTCCAAAGCATGCTTCATGTGAGTACCACACACTAACCAACTGCACCACTGAGCTCCTCAAAGCGTGTTTCATAGTTTGTAACTCACTGACCACAGTCAGCCTCTCTATTGGACAGTAAGCTTCTGTCATGTCCATTTGATTCTGGTCACATTCCCAGCCCTTGGTCAGGCACACAGGGACTCAGGAGATAGTTGGTGAACAAAGGACCCTTAAAACTAACCAACGAAGAAACAGAGAGCTTTCTGTCATTCTGTAACCCCAGACAAAACCAATAACTCACAACCGCTGAGGAGTGACAGGCCATGGAGACAAATCAGCCTCACACTAGGCAAATTTCACTGCATGTGACATTCCCAAGAGGCCAATGGCAAGATATTTCCCAAGAAGTGGACTGAGTACACTGATAGGCAGCCAAGTGCAGAGACTGAGACACTGGCCTTAAAACCAGGACTGGGGGTGGGGCGGGGTGGCAAGAAGGCTCAGCAGTTAAGAGACTTGCCAGCAAAGCTAAAACATCTAGGTTCAATTCCTCAGGACCCATGTAAGCCAGATACTCAAGGTGGCACATGCATCTGGAGTTCATTTGCAGAGGCTGGAGGGCCTGGCATGCCCATTCTCTCTTTTTTCTCTATCTGCCTCCTTCTCTCACTCTCTCTCAAATAAATAAAAATGCTTACTTAAAAAAATAATTTAGGGCTGGAGAGATGGCTTAATGGCTAAGGCACTTGCTGGCAAAGCCAAAGGACCCAGATTTGAATTTCCAGGACCCACGTAAGCCAGATGCAGAAGGTGGCATATGTGTCTGGAGTTCGTTTGCAGTGGCTGGAGGCTCTGGCGTACCCATTCTCTTTCTCTCTCTCAAATAAATAAAAATAAAATATTTTAAAGAAAAAATAATTTACTTTTTTCCCCGAGGTAAGGTCTCACTCTAGCCCAGGCTGACCTGGAATTCACTATGTAGTCTCAAGGTGGCCTTGAATTTAGGGCCATCTTCCTACCTCTGCCTCCAGAGTGCTGGGATTAAAGGCATGTGACGCCATGCCCGGCTTAGAAAAAAAAATAATTTAAAACCAGGTCTGGGAAGCTCAACATTTCCGTGTAACTGCATCCCCTCTCCTCTCGCCGAGCGCCGAACTGTCCACACCGAGCCTGACTGCCTGCCAGCTGGGCTTGGTAGCCAATTCCACTAAAACTCACCAAAAAGTGAAAAATCCGGGAGTGACTTCATCCTATTAAGCCTACATTAGGGCTTGGAGGACCTGAGCTTTATCCTCAACACCCATGTAGAAAGCCAGGCATGCCCAGCATGCTAGTAACAATGCTGAGGTGGGCATAGACAGGACGACCCTAGAGGCTCCTCGGTTAGTCAGTCATGAAAGACATGGAGCTGCAGGTTCAGTGAGACCCTGTCTCAGGGAAGTAAGGCAGGAGAGTGATTGAGGAGCATGCGTACCTTCCCTCCACACCCATGCACAAGCGGCACGTGCATCTGCACATACAGGTGCGTGTATGGCACACACACACACACACCACAACCACCACATCCATGTATGTACACACACCACAAAACACCAAATAAACCTTCTTTAATGCACTGCTGATCATGTCCTATTGTTCGTTTTAAAATATGTAATTCCACCCCTGGATATAATTATCCTGGATAAACTCAAGGTTTGTTAGAGGAGGTCCTCAGGGAAATCTCTTCACTAGGGCCTAAGGGACTACTCACACACATAACATAACCTCATCTCTCTCTTGCTCTCTCTCTCGTTCTCTCTCTCCAAACAACATTTTCTTCTCATCAGAGAGAGAGAAAGAGAGAAGATTCAGGTAGGACTCTTGTTCCCCAGCAATACAAAACCATATGTTTTTCCAAGAGAGAGCCTTCCCACACGAGCCAAAGGTGGAGACGCACACAGTCCAAGCTCTCCTGAGGAATTTATTTGCCCTGGTGCTGGCCCACATTCTTTAGTACAGCGCATCTCCCAGACTTGAATTCTTCTTTGTGAGTTGTGCTCGACTCATACTTTTATAAACATATAACTTTCCCCATACATTAAAACAGAGATCCTTTCATAGATTCATGAATGCATATACGTATATACATATATATGTGTGTGTATATGTATATATCCATACATATCTATAAGACTATGGCTCCTTAATTCATATTTGACAGACATATAGATATAAAATAATATATAGTCTAGCCCTGGGGTGATGGAATGATTTTGTGGTTCAGGGTTGCAGGCCCCAGCCTGCACAGATGGCAAGAGGCAGGTGGCACCTGGGTTGTGGTTGGTGCTTTGTTGTGGATGGCAAAGAGAAGGCCTGTGAACATGCTCATGTCTTAAGACCCTGACACCTGCAATTCCTTGCCTGGTCCTGCCAAGAACAGAAAGCCATGCCTCACTGTGACAGACCTGAATCTATAGTCCTTCAGCCTTTTAGAAAGGCATGCTGGATCACACCTGTAATCCCAGAACTCAGGTGGTTAAGACAGGCAGATTGCCATGACTTCAAGACCAGCCTGGGCTACGTGGTGACTTGCAGGTCAGCCTAGGCTACAGAATGAGTCCTTGGTGTCACAAACTGAACAAGCAAACAAAAAGATTATTATTTTGGCTAAAAGTCACTTTTCCACAAAAACACTTGCCAATTAATGAGAAAATATGCATCAGTTACAAGGTTTAGCAGACCTTGAAAGAAGCCAGAACTGCAGATAGCACTCTCCATCCCAGCAAGATGATGCACAAAGATGAGACACTAAATGCTGTGCCAGGCCCTACAGAACAGGCCTTTACTAAAAGTACCACTCTTGTATTTGTCAAGAAAGTGTCAACTGCAAGTGCAGAAAATACATTTTATTTTATTATTTATTCGATTTTATTTTATTTTTTTATGAGAGAATTGGCACATCAGGGCCTCTGGCCACTGCAATCAAACTCCAGGTGTGTGCACCACCATGTGCACGAACATGGCTTTGTTCACATGCGTAACCTTAGGCTTCTGGTCTATGTGGGTTCTGGGGAGTTAAACTTGGGCCCTTAGGCTTCACAGGCAAGCGCCTTAACTTCTAAGCCCGCTCTCCAGCCCAGAAGTGACATTTTAAATGATCTTCACCAACAATATTATTTTATAATGTTTTAGAAGTATCTGTTCTCATAGGAGACAGTAAATGCCATAAGTAACAGGGGAGGGGATCATTTGCACACGTTGTCATACACCTAATAAATCAGCTAACCACATTAGGAATATAGCCAGGTACAAGAGGTATATGCAAAAACCAAAGCCATGTGTTAAGTTTCGATGGGCAGTTCACAACAGAAAAGGAAAATTACCTTTTGCACAACAACTTAAAAATCAACCAAGTATCTAGGGATAAATTACGAGAAAAAAGATAAAAATGCTTATGTCAAGCAAGTTATGAAATTTCATTGATGGACATGATGGACATAAAATGAGATCTGAATAAGTAAAAAGAAACATATTCCTGAATATGAAGACACAAAAGGAAAATACTTTAATGTAATATGAACAGAGCCTTAATGATGTGTTTTTATTTTTCAGAATTAAAAACTTTTGAATTTCATGAAATAAAATGCATTGTAAGACTCACCAAGCAAATTGAGAAAATCAGAGGTATGACTAGTGAGTATCTCAGACATACTCTATAAAGCTACTTAATCAAAATATGGTTTTGGGACTGGATAGATTTCCTAGTGGTTAACGCACTTGCCTGTAAAGCCTAACACCTGGGTTCAATTCCCCAGTACCCACATAAAATCAGATGCACAAGTGGTACATGCATCTGGAATTCAGCAGCAGCAGCTGAAAGCCATGGCATACCCATTCTCTCCTGGCCTCTCTGCTTGTAAATAAATAAATAGATAAAATATTAAATATATTGTTCCACAGCATGAATAGGTGAATAAGCCAATGGGACAGAAATGAGAGTACTGAAGCAGATGAAAGAATCTAGAAAATTAAAATATGGGAAAATGCATTTCAATTCAAAGAATGAATGATGGAATTAGTATCAAATGATTTTGAGACAACAGGCTATCCTTTGAGAAAATACATGAAGCTTATTATTTATACTGAGCACTTTAAAGTTACCCCCACCAAGTAAATAATAAATAAATGAATAAATAAGGAGATGAATAAATAAGGCTATCAACATCAAGAATGAATGAAGACTTAAACATAAATGTGTGTGTACAGATGATAGAAACATAAGTAGGTAGGTAGATAGACAGATAATAGATATTTATTTTAGCCTTCAAAAGAAAATTACAAGTTGATGGGCTGGAGGGATGGCTTAGCAGTTAAAGCGCTTGCCTGCAAAGCCTAAGGACCCAGATTTGATTCCCCAGGACCCACGTAAGCCAGATGCAGGTGCACAAGAGGGTGCATGCATCTGGAGTTCATTTGCAGTGGCTAGAGGCCCTGGCGCACCCATTCTCTCTCTCTCTCCCTCTCTCTACTGCCTATCTCTCTCTGTCTGTCTGTCTCAAATAAATAAATAAAATTAAAAAA
Source organism: Dipus sagitta (assembly GCA_036346955.1). Taxonomy (NCBI): domain Eukaryota; kingdom Metazoa; phylum Chordata; class Mammalia; order Rodentia; family Dipodidae; genus Dipus; species Dipus sagitta. The sequence goes on from CM070774.1 coordinate 3,976,563, forward strand.
AGAAACAAGCTGAAACCCAGAAGACATCAAAGAATTTCATCAGTTTGACTCCTCAAAAGTAAAACTTCCGTATGACAAAAAAAATGAAGACCAGCCAATGGAAACATATTTGTAATACACACAAAAAGGCATGCATTACTGTACCTACTCTTCAAGAAGCTTAGGGCAACTGGCTCTTAAACCATAAGCACTCTATCGTGGTGACAGAGTGGGACTGTGACGCACAGAGGAGGAGTGAGAATGAGCAAGGCAGGCCTGGCCATAGGAGTGGACGCCGAAGCTGCCGTATGAATTTTGGCCACAGAAAAACCAACAAACGTTACCGGTTTCACAGCAAGAACCGGACAAGATGCAGAAACTCAAGTTCTCGCACACGACTGAGGCAGTGCGAAGATCTGAAGTTTGCTTCCCAAATGTATTAAGATGCAATATACGCACACCATTCAGTCCAGCTACTCCATTCCTAGAATGTTGGCCAATTCAGAAAAAGCCACGAATGCAGCATCATTTCAATGTCAGGAAAACAGTTAAGCGTGTTTAGGACCGTCTTGTTCATAAAAGCAAAAAGTTGAAAACCCCTAAACACTGACCAATATTGGGTGGTTTTAAAAAAAAATACTATAAAGCCACCAAAATGAAATCTCTTAAGCAGTTATCTAAGCAGGAAATACCTGTGAGAGCTTAAAAAGATTTGCCTGATTGGTTGGCAAATTAGGAATTTATGGTAAATAAAATAATGTCCAGTCTAACACTAAACTTTATGTGAACATAAGCAGTGATCATTTGCGTAGAAAGACGCTTCTCAAATAGCCAAGACCACATTGTGACACAGGTAGCACAGAGTTAGCAACAAGGGAATTGTTATCTCTCACTGTATTTTTCAGTATTATTTTTCAAAACTGTAGTAAAAATGCAGCCTGGGAGCTGGAGAGATGGCTCAGCAGTTAAGGTGCTTGCCTGTGAAGCCTGAGGTCCTAGGTTGATTCCCCAGTATCCACGTAAGCCAGATGCACAAGGAGGTACATGCATCTGGAGTTTGTTTGCAGTGGCTGGAGGCCCTGGAATGCTTATTCTCCCTCCTTAAATCCATTTCTCTCTCTCTCTCTCTTCAAATATATAAATATTGTAAATAAAATACTTTTTTTTAAAAAAAATACAGCCTGGACAGCATACATGGCTAGGTAATTGTGTATGTATACTTACCAATAAGGCACATTTATAAAACTTGATTAACCCACAATTAAAGAATGGACACAAACAATTCAACAAGCCAGAAAGAAATGTGAACTGAAATAAATGTAAATAAGAAGTCACACTTGAACAAGAAATTCTTCTTTTAATGCTACAGTCTCATTTGGGAAGACTGCTGGGCTTAAACTCAGAAACTCACACATACTAGATAAACGCTCCACCACCGAGCTACATTCCTTTCCAGCTGAGCCAGTCTCCACATGCTAAGGAGAGACAGTGTACCTGAGGCAGTGGCTTTCCCGGGTGGCAGTTGATTCCGCCAATGAAGACGACGTTGGGCATCACAGGCCTGGGGAACTCCAAGACAAAGTCAGTGCGCAACAGCCAAACGGATGTGTGGCTGAAGAGATCAGTCATGGTCACTGGTGTATGGAGGACTTCAGAGGCAATCTCCACAGCACTTTGGAAAAAGTAGGGGCAAAAGGCGTGCTCCTTCATGTAGGAGACATGATTCTGCACTCTCTGCAGGAAAGTCATGCTGTCTGTGAATCTCAAGAGAAGTCTGGGGACATAAGAAGGGGGGCTGGGGCACTGAGCGCCTTCTTCAAGATAGTGACAAAATATTCCTCTGGCGAAGACCACGGATGGAAGAGACAAGTATTTGGCAACAGTTAAGCCACACACGTCAAAAGGATCCAGAAACACCGCATCAAAAGAACTCTCCTTTAAGTATTCTACTAACTTCCTGTCTTTAAACAAACTCCTACAATTTGAGAAAAGCAATTCAAAGTAGTCTTTGGCTGAATTGCTTAATACAGAAAATATGTTGTGTTCTTCAGCCTTCCACTGAGCATCAATGAAAACCTTGAACTCACGGTTCAACTCCTCCAGCGTGTAAGACGTGGAGTAAGTCTTCACTGTGAAATCCTGCGACCGTCCCAGTTGCCAGCTCACCTCGGGCATGACAACCACCACCTCGTGCCCTCTGTGGATGAGTTTCTCCACAACTGACTTCATGGTAAACCAGTGGCTCCCGTCCATGGGCACCACCAGCAGCTTGTCTGCCTGGGCACAGCCACATGCCAGCAGCAGACACACACAGAGAGGCAGGGGAGGCGGCAGGATTACCGGAGCCATGAGCCAAGTGCAGCCGGAGCAGCCCAGCTGCGGGCTCGTCTAACGCCACAGCAGAGACAAAGTGCAGGCAGGAAACCTGCCCCAGAGAAGGGCGGGTTGCAACATTCCTTAAAAAAACACACACACTGCTAGCGCTTTACTAGTAAGAACAATAACAAATGAGCAGTGTCCTGAGGAAAGCTACTTGTATGTGTCCCAGATAAAAAAGAGTTTGTAATCTTAGCCTCAGAGAGAGTCATACAGTGTGAGCTCAGACAGTTATTAAGAAATGTGAGCCTAAGGATTCTAAATGTGAAAAGGCGAAGTAGATCTGAGGAAAGATTTCGTTTCTGAAGTCTGTTCCAAAGCAAGCTTGGATCTATCTTTACACTACTGTATTTGCTCAAAAAAGACTTGCTCCCTAGGGCTCCAGGGCATGACTGCAAGGTCCTCAAGCCTCCTCAGTGGACTGGGGACGAGCAGCGAGCTGCTCGTGAGCATTCTCCTGTGCTCTGTTCAGCAGCTGTTACTTGTCTTGATGTGTTTGCAGCAGAAATGCCTACTGCATTTCTGACTCTCTAAGGCAAACTGAAAACGTTTCCCACGAAAACCTCAAAAATAAATAGCGCGTACTCTCCCCACTTTCATTCAACACAACATTAGAAGTCCTTGCCAAAGATATTAGTGTAGAAAAAGAGGTATGACATTCCAATGCAAAAGGAAGTGAAATTGTCAGTGCTTACTGAGGACATAATATTCTATAAATAAACTTGCATAGAGCCAGGCGTGGTGGCACACACCTTTATTTACAGCACTCAGGAGGCAGAGGTAGGAGGATCGTTGTGAGTTCAAGGTTGTCATGAGACTACATAATGAATTCCAGGTCAGTCTGGGCTAGAGCGACAACTTACCTCAAAAAAAAAACAACAACAACCAAAAAAGGGCTAGAGAGATGGCTTAGCGGTTAAGGTGCTTGCCTGCAAAGCCAAAGGACCTAGGTTCGATTCCCCAGGACCCATGTAAGGCAGGTGCACAAGGGGGCACATGCATCTGGAGTGTGTTTGCAGTGGCCGAATGGGTACTGGCATACCCATTCTCTTTCTCTCTCTCTCTCCCTGCCTATTTCTCTCTCTTTCTTAAAATAAATAAATGAATAAAATTAAAAACAAACAAACAAACAGAAACCTGCAGAGTCCACAAAATTTCTGTTAGAATTAATAAATATACAAATCAAAGTTGCAAGACACAAAGTCAACAGCCAAATATTAGTAGGCCCCTAGACACTAACAACTTAATAAGAAAGTGATTCAAAGAACAATTCCATTTCCAGCAATTTACAAATATATATATATATATATATATATATATATATATATATATATATATATATATTCAGGAATAAATTTAACCAAGTCAATGAAAGACCTACACAATAAAAATCATAAAACATTGATAAAGAAAAATTGAAGTAAACACAAATTCAAAGATCTCATGTCCCTGGATTGGAAGAATGACTATTGATAAAATGTCCATAACCCCCAAAGCAGTCTGCAGACTCTATTCAATGTATATGAAAATAACAAAGAATTATTCACAGAGATAACAAAACAGTCATACATTTATATTGACCACAAAATCATGCAACTGGCCAATACAATCATGAACAAGAACAAAGATAGAGATATCACACTTCCTGACTTCAAAATATACTACAAAGCTTTAGTAAGATAACATGGTGCTGAAAATAAAGAACAGTAGGACAGAATAGAGAACTCTTAGATTTATGGTCAGTTGTTTTGCCACAAAATTACCAAGAATATGCAACGTGGAAAGACCACTCTTATCAACAACAAATAATGGTGGAAAATGGAATGCAGAAAAATGGAATTGGATCCTTATCTCAAACGATATAAAAATCAATTCAAAGTGGTTTAGATACTTTTTTAAAGAGTCAGTACTATGAAAACTAACCAAAAACTTTAAATAAAGTTTAAATGAAGATGTTTAAAGAGCTAGGCATGGTGGCACACACGCCTTTAATTTCAGCACTTGAGAGGCAGAGGTAGGAGGATTGCTGCGAGTTCAAGGTCAGCCTGAGATTACATAGTGAATTCCAGGTCAAACTGGGTTAGAGCAAGACCCTACCTTAAAAAATAAAAAACACAAAACTAAGCTGGGCGTGGTGGCACATGCCTTTAATCCCAGTACTCGGGAGGCAGAGGTAGGAGGATTGCTGAGAGTTCGAGGCCACCCTGAGACTCCACAGTGAATTCCAGGTCAGCCTGGGCTAGAGTGAGACCCTACCTCAAAAACAAAACAACAACAACAAAAACAAAAAAAAACAAAAAAAAAACTTATTTATTTGCAAGGAGATAGGTGAGAGGAGAAAGAGGAAAGAGAGACAGACAGAGAGAGAGAGAGAAGGGGCATGCCAGGGTCACTAGTCACTACAAACCCACTCCGGAAGCATGTGCCAGTTTGTACACTTGTTTTTACATAAGTACTGTGGAATTGAACCTAGTTTGTTAGACTTTGCAGGCAAGCATCTTAACCACTCAGCCATCTCTCCAGTCCCTGTTTAAACACTTTTTAAGACCGGAAAATATAAGACCACTAGGAGAAAGAATAAAGAGAAATGACATATAACATTGGTCTGGGAAATAAAGCTTTGAATATAACCCGGTAGCAGAGGCAACAGAATTGTATCAAGCTAAAATGGTTCTGTACAGTAGACAGAGAGTACCTAGGAATTGGGAAAAATGTATGTAAGGCATACATCCAATAGGGGGTTGATACCCAGAGTCTACAAGGAATAAACAATTCAAAAGCAAGAAAACAATGCTTAGTTTAGAAAGGGTAAAGTTTAAATATATATATTTCTCAAAAGAATTTATGTAATGGAACAAATGATATATGCAAATGCACATCATCAATATTCGTCACTAAAATACAAATCATAACCACAATGACATATTATCCCATACCTGGCAGAATGGCTGTTATCAAAAGAGAGTGGGCTGGGCTAGAGAGATGGCTTAGCAGTTAAGCACTTGCCTGTGAAGTCTAAGGACCCCGGTTCAAGGCCCGATTCCCCAGTACCCACGTTAGCCAGATGCACAAGGGGGCGCATGCATCTGGAGTCCAAAATGAAATGGAGTTCATTTGCAGTGGTTGGAGGCCCTGGCGCGCCCATTCTCTCTCTTTCTCTCTGCCTCTTTCTCTCTCTGTCTGTCGCTCTCAAATAAATAAATAAATAAATAAATAAAATTAAAAGAGAGTGGGCTGGAGAGATGGCTTAGTGGTCAAGCGCTTGCCTGTGAAGCCTAAGGACCCTGGTTCGAGCCTCGATTCCCCAGGACCCACATTAGCCAGATGCACAAGGGGGTGCATGCGTCTGGAGTTCATTTGCAGTGGCTGGAGGCCCTGGTGTGCCCATTCTCTCTCTCTCTATCTGCCTCTTTCTCTGTCACTCTCAAATAAATAAATAAAAATAAACAAAAAAAAACTTTTAAAAAGTACAAAAGAGAGCTGGAGAGATGACTTACTAGCTAAGGCACTTGCCTGTGAAGCCTAAGGACCCAGGTTTGTTTCCCCCGTACCCACATAAGCCAGAAGCATAAGGTGGCTCATGAGTCTGGAGTTCATTTGCAGTGGCTAGAGGCACTAGCATGCTTATTCTTGCTCTCTCTCTCTCTCTCTCTAATAAATAAATAAATTGAAAAACTTTTTTAAAAAAATGACAAAAGGAGGCTGGAGAGGTTGCTTAGTGGTTAAGGTGCTTGCTTGCAATGCCAAAGGACCAAAGTTCAATTTCCCAGGGCCCATGTAAGCCAGATACACAAGGTGGAGCATGCGTCTGGAGTTCATTTGCAGTGGCTGAAGGCCCTAGCATGTCATCTCTCTCTGTACCTGCCTCTTTCTCTCTCAAATAAATAAATAAAAATAAAATATCTTTAAAAAGGACAAAAGATAACAGGTGTTGTCTAGAATGTAAGCAAAGGGAACTCATGTTCTCTGTGGATGGAAACATAAATTAGAATGGCCAATATAGAAAACTATATGGAGGGCTGGAGAGATGGCTTCGCGATTAAAATGCTTGCCTGTGAAGCCTAAGGACCTATGTTCTACCCTCCAGATCCCACATTAGCCAGATGCACAAAGGTGATGCACATGCCCACTAGGTGGCACAAGCATCTGGAGTTCGATTTCAGTGGCTGAGGCCCTGATGCACCAATTCTCTACCTCTCCTCTCTCTCTCTCTCTCTGTGTGTCTCTCTCTCTCTGTCTCTCTCTAAAATAAAAAAAAAGTGATATATGGAGATTCCTAAAATAAAAAATGACCTGTGACCCATCCATCCCACTTCTGGGTATTTACCCAAAAGATGTGAAATCAGTTGGTCAGGGAGCAGCCTGGGCTCCCATGTTCATTGCAGCACTATTCACAATAGCCGAGTGAAGGAATTGACCTAAGGGACCATAGACAGATGGACAAAGAAAACATTGTGGGGGCTGGAGAAATTGCTCAGTATCTCAAGGCACCTATTTGCAAAGATGGACAGTCCAGGTTCGATTTTTCCAGTATCTACATAAAGCCAGATGCACAAAGTGGCGCATACTCTGGAGTTAATTTGCAGAGGCAGGAGGCTCTGGCATGTCCACACTAACTTTCTCTCTCTCTCTCTCTCTCTCTCTCTCAAATAAATAAATAAAATATTTTTAAAAGAAAACACTGTATATATACCACAGAATACCATTTAGCCTTAATCAAGAAAATTCTCTCCTTTGCAACATGGTTGGAATTAGAAAAGATTGTGCTAAGTGAAGCAAGCCAGGCAGAGAATGACAACTACCACATGTTACTAGTCATCTGCAGAATCTGAAACAATCCAGCTCACAGAGCAGGAAGTCAAATGGAGGTTACTGAGGCTGGGTGTGGGAGGAATGGGAGATGATGGATTCTCAGACAGGAGACATATGCTGAAGTTATTTAGAGGGTGACATCAGTAAGACATAACAGAGGACTGTGCATTCCAAAACTGCTGTGTATGAAGCTAAATATTCTTACTATACAAAAGCTATATATTTGACATGATGGAGATGCTAACTAGCTTTATTTCATTATTCTATGCTGTGTAAATAAACCATGTGTCACTTCTTAGCCTACAAAGTTATACAATTTTCTTCAGTGTAAAAATCAATGAAACAGAGAATGAAAAAAAAGTTAATAAAACTGCCAAAACTAGTTTTCTTTTTTTTCTTTTTTTGAGGTAGGGTCTTGCTCTAGCCCAGGCTGACCTGGAATTCACTACGTAGCCTCAGGGTGGCCTTGAACTCACAGTGATCCTCCTACCTCTGCCTCCCATGTACTGGGATTAAAGGCGTGCACCTCCAAGGCTGGCCTCAAAACTGAGTTTTCTTTTAAAGATCAACTCAATAAAGCTCTACCCAGGCTGATTAAAAAGACAAACAACATAAGTGAGTTATCAGTACAAAATGAGTTAACAATATAAAAATGAAGATTCTATAGATATTCCAGATTCTACAGAGATTAAAATAATAGAAGATATCATTAAAAAGATCATATCAAGCTGGGCGTGGTAGTGCATGCCTTTAATATCAGCACTTGGGAGGCAGAGGTAGGAGGATCACCGTGAGCTCAAGGCCACCCTGAGACTACACAGTGAATTCCAGGTCAGCCTGAGCTAGAGCGAGATCCTACCTCAAAAAAAAAAAAAAAAAAAAAAAAAAAAAAAAAAAGAAAGAAAGAAAGAAAGAAAGAGCCAGGTGTGATGGTGCACTCTTTAATCCCAGCACTCGGGAGAGGTAGGAGGATGGCCATGAGTTCAAGGCTACCCTGAGACTACATAGTGAATTCCAAGTCAGCCTGAGCTAGAGTGAGACCCTACCTCGAAAAAAAAAAAAGAAAGGAAAAGAAAGAAAGAAAAAAGAAAAAGAAAATTCACATCAATTAATTCTCTACTAGATGAAATGGGACAAATTCCTTTAAAAACACAAGCTAACAAAGTTCACAACTAAATAACCCAAATTCAAATTGTGGTTTTTCAAATTGAAATTCAAACTTTCTCACATATAACATCAAGCTCATATGACTTTGCTAATGCATTCTATCAAACACAAACAAAAGAAATAATATCAGTTACCCGCAATATATCTTAGCAATCAGAAGCATAAATTTCCTAATCTATTTATGAAGCCAATATTACCACAAAACCCAAAACTAGAGAGAGGTATTCAAGAACTGAGAACTGGGCTGGAGAGATGGCTTAGTGGTTAAGGCCATTGTCTGCAAAGCCTAAGGACCCATGTTGGACTCTCCAGATCCCATGTTAGCCAGATGCACAAACGTGAGGCAAGTGCAAGGTCATACATGCCCACTAGGTGGCACAAGCGTCTGGAGTTAAATTTCAGAAGCTGAGGCCCTGGCATGCCAATTCTCTCTCTCTCTAAAAAAAAAACTGTGGAGGCCTCAGGGCCTCGGCAAAGTAGCAAAGCTCTGAGGGTCTCGTAGTTTCTCCCCGGGCCGGAGCGAAGGGAGACCTGCGCGCCGCGCGGTGGGATGCGGCGTCCTCCCCACAGGTCCAGAGGGCCGAAGTCGGCGCGCCTGCGCACAGCGCTCTTCCGGCAGCGCGGGACGCTCGGTCTGTGGCGGCTTCTCCTAGGCGGCCGGGCGCGCTCTTTGTGGCGCGAGGCTTCTTCCCCCCCCCCCCCCCCCCCGCCCCCGAGGCCCCTCGGCCTGTCGCGGCGGAATGGCCCCGGGCGAGCACGCAGCAGGCGGTCGCGAAGGAGAGGCCGCCACCGCGGGCGGCCTGTAGATATACATAAGGAACATGACCAAGAAAATGGTTGCAGAAGAGACATTGATGCCCTAGGTCTATGTGATCCAAGCAGCAGCTCTGACTCTTCTGTTACCACCTGCTTCATCATCATCAGATAGAAATACTGTCACACTGCTTGAAAAGGATACAAACATGAAAACTCCCAAAGAAAAAACTGTAACAACTTACAAGAAAATACCAGAATTTGAAGTGGATGATGCCCTTTTATCACCTACTACAAGGAATACAGAGAATAGTCCATTTAGATCATCTCTGCTAGCTAAGAAAAGTGATCTTTTCCAGAAAGAGCAAGATCATCTGGTAGAAGAGGTTGCCAGGACAGTCTTATCTGATTCACCACAGCTCTCTGAAGGCAAAGAAGTAAAACTGGAGGAACTAATTGGCTCTCTAGCGTCTAATCCCTTCTTAACGAGGAACCAAATTCCCAGGACTCCAGAAAACTTGATAACTGAAATTCGGAGCTCATGGAGAAAAGCTATTGAAGCCGAAGATAACAAGAGAAGAACCAATTGAAGTGACTGCTGAACCGAGAGAAGTATTGCCAAAATCTTCACATGTAGTGCATAATCTGAGGGAATTTAGCATGGCCAGTTTTTTCTCAGACTTTGACTAGTCTTTGCCTGAAGAGAAAGTTGTTTCAGATTGCCTCAAGCAAGTGCCTCAGAAACATTTGGTGACAAGCCACATAGGTAAACTTTTAACAGAAGATCAGTCAGATTTGTTAAACAAGATAATTTGTGCAAAATTCAGAATGTACCAAGTTTTCAGAAACTAGCCATACAGAGCTGTTCTCTCCTATGGTAGGCAGTAGAACAGACATGCTGGGCAGAAGTGGAGAGGACTATGTTAAAACACTGGACCACTTACACACTGTTGATAGTGAACCATCCATGTATAAAACCATACTCTGGAACTCTTTTCAGATGCTGAGTGACACTGAGTCCAAGAGTCTCAAGGATGTGGAATTTGGACTATTACATGAAACTCTTCCAGAAGAAGTTGGTCACCTAAGTCTTAATAGCTCTAGGGGTTCGGAGGACAGTTTTAAGCTGGAACAGAACAGTTCTGTGCACAGTAGCATTTTTCCAGATGGTGACATGGGGAAAAAACAGACTACTCCAGAGTCAGATTTCAATTTACAGGCTATTCGTAATAGTTATGAGGCTCTGAAGAAATCTCTTTCCAAAATACGGTAAGAATCTTACCTCTCTAACCCTAAGGCACTTGAAAAACACAAAATAGAATTGAACCCTACACCTCAAAACATAAAAGCAGATGATACACTTAACTTTTTGGACACTCATGATTTGTTTATTGACTGTACAAAACCATCTTTACACATGGCCTTTGGTGAAAGAAAACAGTCTGTTACCACTCATCAAGTTTTCTCTGGTGGATCAAAAATTGAGGACCATAGTACCATGTAGTCTTGGAGAACTTCCAGCTAACTTAAAAGAAGAGGTCTTAAAGAAGAGCCTGGATGGAAAAGAATCCTTGACTTCAGAAGATCCAGTTAATTTAACAGATGGACTTAAATCACAGCTGTTACAAAATAGAAAATGATTTATGATTTATAATTTAAATATACATTGGAAGTATAACATTCTCTCAAGGTCTACAAATGTCTAAATGCCTTAGCTCCATGTAATGTATTTAGGTAAGGAAAGTATGCTTGAATTTTTTTCTTGGTAGATACAAAGTTGTAAAGTATTTGGAAAGAACAAAGAACAAGGTTTGGGAAGCCATTTTGATTTTCTTTGAATAATCTTTCAAGTATTAAGTAAATGACAATTATAACTTTAGTTAACATAAACAAGTGATTTTGATGTACTTTTAGTGTGTACAATCTAATAACAACCAAATATCTTATTTTTTCATTATAGTAAAATGAGATGCTTTAATTGGGTTTTTATGGAACATTCTGGTACTAACTGAAAACAAAGGAAAAAATGTAGAAAAGTAGTGCCTTGGGATATATAGTAAAGACAAAAAAAAAATAAACATTCCATATAATATTAAAAGAAACTGTGGTAAAATACACATGACACAACATTCACTATCTTACTAGTCTTAAAGTGTACAATTCAGCAGCCTTTAGTACAATCAGAGTTTTGTGCTCTAAACACTACTACATAGTTTTAGAAGGTGTTCACAACCTCAAAAGATAGCTGTCGTTTCCTCCCCCTCGGCCCACACGTGACCCCTGAACGGCTCTATGCCTCTCTGAATTTGCCTGTTCTGTGTGTTTCCCACAGCAGAACCATGCAGTGTGCAGCAGTCTGAGTTCCTGTACTTTGCTTATGTATGTGATGTGTTCGGGGTTCCTCTGTTTTGTAGCTTCCTTCTGCTTGCAGCTGAATACTATTTCATTGTCTGGATCAACCATGGTTTTCAAACCTATTCACCCTCTGAAGGTCTACAGGGTTGCTTCCACCTGTTGACTGGTGTGAATTGTGCTAAGAATATCCACAAGCACTTGTTTCAGTCCTTGTTTCCAATACTTTGGAAGATGTTCAATAGAACTGCTGAGTCATAAGGAAATTCTAGCTTTCACTTGCCTTGTTCCATGCCCACCTGCCTATGTTAGTGTTCTCATTCCTCCTCACCCACATATGCATTTTACTTGTCTAATCTTCTAAATACCAATGGTATTTGGAGTTTCTACTTGTATTTTCATAACAGTTCACATATCTTGTCAGGAAGAGGAAGCCATCCCCAATTTTCAAAGTCCTAAAACTGGAGTCCTTCTAATTTAAAAACAACACATTATTTCACTTTCCCCTCAGTTGGCTGAAAGGTCACCCAATCACCAACCTCATGCCACTTTCTGAGAGAATATGACTGAAATTCATAATCAGCCAAAACAAGGATAAAAATGCACAGTCTTGCCCTACTAAAACAGATGTGGAGGGGTTGGAGATATGGCTAGCAGTTAAAGGTAATTACCTGAAAAGCCTGATGGCCCCGGTTCAATTCCCCAGTACCCACATAAAGCCATATACATAGAGATAGCACAGCGTCTGGAGTTTGTTTTCAGTGACAGGAGGCCCTGGTGTGCCCATTCATTCTTATTCTCATTCTCATTCTCTCTCTCTCCTTACAAATAAATACATAAAATATTTTATTATTTTTATTTATTTATTTGAGAGAGAGAAAGATACAGGGAGAGAGAGAGAATGGGTGTCCCAGGGTCTCCAGCCACTGCAAACCGACTCCAGATGCATGTGCCCCCTTGGGCATCTGGCTTATGTGGGACCTGGGGAATCGAACAGAGGTTCTTTGGCTTTGCAGGCAAATGCCTTAACCACAAAGCTATTTCTCCAGCCCAAAAATATTTTTTTTAATGTGAGAAAGACTCCAGGTGTTTGATCTGAATTCAACAACTATGGAATTTGCCAAGAATTTGTACTCTTGTACTTGTCAACACTTTCCAATTTCTCTTTCTCTCTTCCTCTCCTCTCCTCTCCTCTCTTTCTTCCTTTTGTTGAGGCAGTGTCTCACTCAAGCCCAAGCTGGCCTTGAACTCATGAACATCCTCATACTTCAACAGTGGTGAGATTCAAGGCAAGAGGCACTACACTCAGCTTTGTCAAAATTTTTTAAATTACAAGTGATTTAATCTCAACTTAAACAACCTATATCAACAATACTATTCCAAAATGTTTTACATTTACATTAGATATCCTCTAATAGGGTAGATAAATGGTATAATAGTGGCAGAATGTTTTTGCATATGGTATTATTTACCTGATAAATCTTACAGACTAGAGCTGGAAAAATGACTTAGCAGTTAAGGTGCTTGCCTGTGAAGCCTAAGGACCCAGGTTCAACTCCCCAGAACCCATGTAAGTCAGATGCACAAGGTGACACATGCACACAGGTGGCACATGTGCACAATGTGGTGCATGCATCTGGAGTTCTTCTGTAGTGGCTAAGGCCCTGGTGTGCCAATTCAATCTCTCTCTCTCTCATAAAAAAAAAATCTTACAGACTAATAAGTATATATAATAATATGGCTAGAAACAAGTTAAGTGTACAAAAGACATACTTTATCAATAGCTACTTCAAAATTGAAATAGTTTCAAAATAATAAAATGCATAGAAATAAATTTTAATGATAAAGATAAAATTGCTCTTGTAATATGCAAAATTTTACTAATGGGCTAAAGTAAAATCTAGTTACAATGAAGTACATCTTCCAGAATAAGAAGACAAGAACAAGTCAATGTTTCTTAAATTACTAAAACATTTAATGTAATATGAACAAATCCCTAAGTGGCTTGGTATTATTTATAGGACTCAACAAACTTAACAAAACAATTTTCTATTTTTATTTCTTTAAATATTTTATTTTTATTTATTTGACAGACAGAAAGAGGCAGAGAGAGGGGGTGAGAGAGAAAGGGAATAAGCATGTCAGGGCCTCCAGCCGCTGCAAATGAACTCCAGACGTATGTGCCACCTTGTGCATCTAGCTCACATGGGTCCTGGAGAATCAAACCTGGGTTGTTTGGCTTTTCAGGCAAGTGCCTTAACCACTAAGCCATCCCTCCAGCCCCTTTGTTTATTTTTTTTATATATTTTCTTTATTTGCAAGGAGAGAGAGAGAATGGGCATGCCAGAGCCTGTAGCCACTGCAAATGAACTCCAGATGCATGCGCCACTTTGTGCATCTGGCTTTAGGTGGGGACTGGGAAATCAAACTCAGGTCGTTAAGTTTTGTAGGCAAGCGCCTAAACTGCTGAGGCATCTCTCCAGCCCCAATTTTAAGTTTTATAAAGGAGAATACTAACACATCATAAATCACCAAAAATGTTGAAAAACTGGTAAATGAATATGAAGGCTACACAAGTTCTATTAAAGCCAACTACAAAATTGCTTACTTAACATATGGTACTATGAATGAATAGATAAATGAAACACTAAGGAACTAAGGGTTTAGACACAGACAGAAATAAAACATGCTAAAGATACATTTGAATTCAATGGATGAAGAGGGAATTTGTTTTTAAATGGTATTGGAATGTTAGATGGTATTAGAATACTGAAAATTCACTGAGCAGTTAAGTAAAGTTAGATACTGACACTGTGGAGGATAAAGTTCTCCTAATATATAAAAACACAGGGCTGGAGAGATGGCTCAGTGGTTAAGGCACTTGCCTGCAAAGCCTAATGACTCCTGTTTGACTTTCCAGTTAAGTCAGATGCACAAAGTGACACATGCATCTGGAGTTCACTTCAGCAGCTAGAGGCCCTGTCACTCGCTCACTCACTCTCTCTCTCCTTGCAAATAAATAAGTAAAAATTAAATAAATAAAAAATACTATTAGTAGAACTAGAAACATCCACACACTGAGATAGGGAAAATGTTCAGGTATTTTGGACCTAAAAAGATCAAAACATGTTGAAACCTATACAATTTTAAAAAGTTAGGGCTGGAGATATGGCTAAGTGGTTAAGGCACTTGCTTGTGAAGCCTAAGGATCCAGTTTCAATTCTCCAGGTACCATGTAAGCCAGATGTACAAAGTGGCACATGCATCTGCAGTTCATTTGTAGTGGCTAGAGACCCTGGTGCACCCATCCTCTCTCTCTCTCTCTGTCTCAAATAAATAAACAAAAATAAATTTAACAAGTTAATATGTAAAGGAAAAATTAACCAATTTGGCTTCCCCAAAAAGAGAAGTGTGTAAAACAAAGATGAGGAACAGCCGAGGAAAAAGAAGTGACAACACATACTTCAAAGGCTAAGTGCTATTATTTCCTAAGACTCAAGGGCTGGTAGCAATTAGCTATAAAAAGAAAGTGTCCTGGGCTGGAGGGATGGCTTATTGGTTAAGGCATTTGCCTGCAAAGCCAAAGAACCCAGGTTCTATTCCCCAGGACCCACCTTAGCCAGATGCACAAGGGGGCATAAGTGTCTGGAGTTCATTTACAGTGGCTGGAAGCCTTGGCACACCCATTCTTTCTCTCTCTCTCCTTCTTTCTCTATCAAATAAATAAATATAAAATTTTAAAAAATGTTAGAAAAAAAGAAAGTGTCCTGTAAAAGTGGTTAAAGAGTGTGAGTGTGCGATTCACACAAGGGGAAATGAAACGGCCAACATGTTTAGGGAAACAAGAAGTGAAAACGGAAGCAGCTACACAGAACGTTTTGCCTAGAATATTAATAAAACTTGAAAACTTTGAAACATCTAAAATAGCAGAGGACATGGGCAACGAAATGAGAACTCTCAAATCATGCAGACTAAGCTGTGAAGTGGTTTGAAGCTTTCAAAGTAGTAAAATTTGTCAGTATGTAATACCTGCACCCAGTCCCTGTTCCCATGGTTCTCTGCTACCGAGCTAAGAGCAGGCATACAAAACGCTCTAGTTTATTTATTTGTTTCTTTTAAAAAAAATCTTTCTTTATTTGCAAGCAGAGAGAAAGGGGAGGAAGAGGAGAGAGAGAATGAGAATGGGCACACCAGGATCTAGTGTCCACTGCCAAAGAGCTCCAGACACATGCACCACTTTGTGCATCTGGCTTTATGTGAGTGCTAAGGAATTGAATCTAGACTGTCAGATTTTGCAGGCAAGTGACTTTAACCACTGAGCAATCTCCCCAGGCCCCCATTCTGAGTTTCAAGAACACATTTAAGGATGTTTGGTTCAGTCTTGGACTACATATCAATCAGTGTCAGTTGGCTGAAAACACAATGGTGCATCTAAAACAAGACATGCAGCTATTTAAAAAAAAAATGTTAAGACTGGGGAGATGACTCGGAAGTTAAAGACACTTGCTGCACAAGCCTGATGACTAGAATTTGGATCCCCAGACCCATGTACACCTGGACACAGACAGCACAAGCATCTGTAAATCCTAATGCACCTAAAGTAGTGGGAGCAGGTTCGGAAGGCTCCCGAAGCTGTGGGCCACCTAGCATGGTGTTTGCAGAGGCAAAATGACAAGAGAGGCCCTGTTTCAAACAAGCAGCACAAGAGCCAACACCTCAAGGCTGCCCTCTGACCTCCACACACATGCCATGGCATGCCAAAACTTTGTAAAAGTGAGGGCTGGGGAGATGGCTCAGTGCATGTGTGTACCATGCAACCCTGGGTACCTGAGTTTGGATCCCTATACCCCACGTAAAAGCTAAAGGCTATGGCAGGCTTCTGTGACCCCAGAAAGGAGGCAGAGATGGGAGATTTTCCCAGAAGCTCATGGACCAGCTATCCTGGAGATCGAGGCCCTGCCTCAAAACGAGGTGGGAGAAGAGGACATGTTATTCCAAGTATTGGTTTGTAAAGCTGTCTGTAACTTACTGGAAAAATGCAATGCCAATAACATTATACCCAGGTAAATAGTGCATTTTATTTTAATGATTTTATTTTAGAATTCTATATGCATTAGTTATAAAATAGTTCCCCAAAAATAAATAACTACAAAATTGTGAAGAGTATTTTCCTACAGGGAGTACAACATTGGAACAGTAAAGAAGAAAGTTTCTTTTTTTTTTTTTGTACTGTGTTTCACAATTTTTCCCAAAACATTATTATAATGTGGCTTGACAATCATATTCAGACATAGAGTCTGTGCACACACAAAATCACCAAACACATTTATAAACTGCACTAACCAACAAGCCAATGAAAGATACAAAATAATTTGTCAAACCAGAAGAAAGCGACAAATGCCAATGACAAGTCACAGCTCAATGAGTGAGGAATCTTTTCTGAAAGGTTCAAAGCCAGGTCATGCTTAATGTGCCAAAGGAGAGGCAGCATACCTGAGGCAGTGGCTTTCCTGGGTGGCAGTTGATTCCGCCAATGAAGACGATATTGGGCATCACAGGTCTGGGGAACTCCAGGACAAAGTCAGTGCGCAACAGCCAAACGGATGTGTGGCTAAAGAGATCGTATGCTGTGACTGGTGTTTGGAGAATTTCAGAGGCAACTTCTATGGGAGTTTTGTAAAAATAGGGGCAAAATAAATATTTTTCCAAGTGGATAATTTGGTTGAGTACTCTTTCCTTGAAAGTCATGGAATCCAAGAAGCCAGAGAGAAGTCTGGGGATGTAAGAAGGGGGGCTGGGGTACTGAGTGCCTTCTTCAAGATAGTGACAAATTATTCCTCTGGTGAAGACCACAGATGGGAGTGACAAGTATTTGGCAACAGTTAAGCCACACACGTCAAAAAGATCCAGAAACACCGCATCAAAAGAACTCTCCTTTAAGTATTCTACTAACTTCTTGTCGTTAAACTAACTCCTACAATTTGAAAATAATAATTCAAAAAAACCATCAGATGATCCCAATAATAGAGAAAATAACCTTTGTTCCCAAGTTCTCCAGTGGGCATCAGCAAAACTCTTGAACTCACGGTTCAACTCCTCCAGTGTGTAAGATGTGGAGTAAGTCTTCACTGTGAAATCCTGTGACTGTCCCAGTTGCCAGCTCACCTCGGGCATGACGACCACCACCTCGTGCCCTCTGTGGATGAGTTTCTCCACAACTGACTTCATGGTAAACCAGTGGCTCCCATCCATGGGCACCACCAGCAGCTTACCCACCTGGGCACAGCCAAATGACAGCAGCAGACACACAGAGAGGCAGGGGAGGCGGCAGGATTGCAGGAGCCATGGGACAGGTATAGCCCAGAGCTGTCCAGCTACAGGACTCCAAGCTCCTCTATACATCAGCAAGGAAAAGTACAGACTCAAAAAAAAAAAAAAATCTGTGCCAGAAAAGGGTGTGACATACAGTAGGAAAATTACACTCACTAGAGATGATTTACTCATGTGAACAATAATGGGACAGCATGTATTGAAATACCTACTAGCTGTTTCCCAGACAGAAGTAGATCAGGATGTCTGCCTTGGAAGATAACCATCCATTCCCCATACCACAGTGTGGGTTTAGAAACAGAATTGTAAAGGAGTGTGTTTAGGCCTTGAGGCCTTAGCAAGATAAAAAGGAAAGTTTGGGGGCTGGAGAGATGGATTAGAGGTTAAGGCATTTGCCTGTGAAGCCTAAAGACCCACGTTCTACACTCCAGGTCCCACATAAGCCAGACACACAAGGTAAAGCAAGCGTGCAAGGTCACACATGTGCCCAAGGTGGCACACGCGTCTGGGGTTTGATTATAGTGACTGGAGGCTCTGGAGCTTCTCTTTCTCTCACAACCTCCCCCCCCCCCCTTGTTCTTGTTCTCTTGGGCAAAACCAAAACAAAACAAAAAAGTCCAGTCTGTTGGGCTTGCCTCAAAAAATAAAAATAAAAAATAAGAAAATAAAATTTTGGGCATGCAGAGATGGCTTAGCAGTTAAGGTACTTCCCTGCAAAGCTTAGGACCCATGTTTGACTCTCCAGGTCCCATATAAGCCAGATGCACAAGGTGACACAAACGCACAAGGTTGCACATGTGCACAAGGTGGCACAGGTGTCTGAAGTTCGATTACAGTGGCTGGAGGTCCTGGCATGCCAATTCTCTCTCTCTTTCCCTCTCACTCTCGCATTACAAAAAAAAAGTCAGTTGCGCCTGCCTTAAAAAAAAAAGCAAAGTTTGTACTTCTAGAATTTGTCCCAAAACAAAATTTGGATACTTTCTTCAGACTACTACATACTTTGTTCAAAGGGAATTTCTATCTCTGAGAGGCAGGACTAGACGAAGTTCCTAGACATCCCCTGGCTCACTGGTAAGTAATGTATTGTTCACAAACCACTCTGCATACGTAAGTGTTCCTGCTATTCTCCATGTGCTTACAGTAGGATTCACATTAAACTTCCAAATGCTCTTAAGACCTTGGAATTGATGAAATAAAATTGACACCAACCTGCATGGGCTATTCCAGGGTCTAGAAGGAATATGACTGCCATCCACTTTACATCACTTGTCCTTGATATGCCCGGTTCAATGGAAGGTCACCTGGCCAATGCTGGCCAGAGCACTTCACTAGAAGCTTCTGTTCTTTCCCATTCCAAAGAGAGTTTGAGACCACGTCTAGTCACCCAATGCCCTTCAAGTGTCAGTGCATTTATTTGTTTCACCATCTTGACACTGGGTGACATGATATCCTCATGTCTTCATCACCTTCCACAGGACCCACCACATGGGCTTTCCACCGGACTCACCAGCTCTCTGAAGTTTCTCTATCTCTACACAGGTCAGCCTGGTGAAAACGCACTGAGGAATATTTGGTGACAGATAATGTAGCAAACCCAGCAGGATGGGCCTTGTCACAGTGCAAGATGGCTCCTTCTTGCACCGCACATGTCAGTAGACACTTGCTTAGTCACCATTTATGTTGGTAACTGAAAGACTTTTCAGATGCTTTCTTTGAAAAATAAATAAATAAAAATGGTTGTCTGCAAGATGAAGGAATAGGAATTCTCCAGTGTCATTCCCCTTCAAAGAATGTTTATTAGCTAATTACAGACTAGAGACCTCAAAAAAAAAAAAGGAGACAGAGATCACAGTGACCCACATGTGGGTGTTGGTGGTTCCTTGGTGGCACCAACTCACAAAGCTGAGCCAATGGTTTAGAAGCAGGAGATGAAGTTCATAGACTGTTTCTCCCAGCCCAACCTCGATGCCACCCCACTGACCCTCACAGGCAGAGAGGCACCCACCTCAACCCATCTCAGAAAAATGTAGGGGCCAGTACTATTGGATCCAGGAAGCAGTAGCTTCACTCAGCCACAGAATGGCACCAAACAACCTGACCCAGACAGCCAGACTTCTAACTCTGAGGGCCACATATAACACAGTCTAGTAGACTTCAAGGTCTCCAACCTTTCGACATTGTTACATGTTATCATCTACCAGGTGCATGCTTCAGAACCATGTAACTGAGCTACAAAAAAAATCACAAAATACTCCTGATGTATTAAATTAGTTTATAGTTTTGTGTTGGGCTGCCTCCATAGCTATGCTAGGCCACATGCAGCCCCACAAGGTTAGACACCCCATTCTTCTGAGAAGTCAAACAGCAGCTGAATTCTGGGGGGGAAAATAGTGCCTACTGACCCTATCCATGCAAAGACTGCCACCTCTGTGGAGGTCACAGGGGAGGAGGGGTTATTCTGGCTTGGTTGAGAAAGCCTGCAGCAGCTATCTATCAACAGCTCCCCCCCGCCAAAAAAAAAGTTCCCAATGACTCCACCCAGACAGGAGGACTCCATCCTTCAGATTTCACGGACCTGGAAGAGCTAGCCCTACCTGATTTGGAAAGTCAAGCAATGGCTCCCCCGCTGCTCAAAAGCTTGTACATCTGCCCCACCCAGAAACTTAAATCCCCCTGTGAAGAAGGAGTGAGGCCTGCTTGACTTGAAAAATCAGACAGCCTCTCAATTCAGCCAAAAGTCCACACACAGCTCTTCAACTAACCATGCACGCCTGAGGAGGACAGCGTCTGCTGCTCTCCACCCCGAGCAGGACAGTCTCTAAGCCAAGTCCAGCCTGTAGTGCTGCTCAACATCACATAGCAAACAGGAGAACCACTGGACCAGACTAGAGAAAATAACATACAACTCACCTGACTAGAAGCCACTGCAGTACCCAACGAGCAACTCTGCCAGTGATCCCACTGGACAGCAACCCCATCTGATAGCAGGGCAAAGAAGTGGCCCAGTAACTAGGCCACTCACTTTAAGTCAGCCTGCCTGGGGTTGTTACAGCTGGTCCTTCCAGAATTACACACTATACTGAATAGTGTGTCCCTGCCAAAGACCGCCTGGAAAGAAAGCCCAGAGGAGGGAGATGGCTCCTTAAATGCCACACACAAATGCCACGCTGTTGGCATGATGAAGAGTCAAGAATCATGACTTCTTCAAAATAAATTAATAAGCTTCAAAATAAATTCATAAAGTTCCAGTAATAGACCTCAAAGTAAAGGAAGCCTAGGAAATCGCTAACAAATTCAGAAAACCACTAATTAAAAAATCTCAGTGAATGTCAAGAATATCTAGATGGAAAGTTTAATAAAAATTTAGAAAGTAATACACAAAAGGAAGTTATGAAAAGAAATAAAAATAGTAAAGAATATTCCATCCACTGATGGTTTTGTGGTTTGCTTTCATCAAGGGCCCTCTCTTTAAATCCCTGCTTAAAAATCAGAGAAAACGACTGTCTTACAAGACCTACTTAACCTGTGAGAAGACAGAACAGCAGATAAAAATGCATAGTCCCACTCTAATAAAATAAAGTACATCTATCTGCTGTTTAACTTGAATTTAGTGATTATGAATTTCTTAAGGAGTGTACTGCGATATTTGCCAAGATTTGTTCCATTGTAAATGATGGACTCCTAGTTTAATTGCCTAGACCGATTGTATTGTTCCACTATGTTTTGGAAGTAAATGCTCCAAAAAGGCAATAAGAGGTTGTGTGGTTGGGATAACCATATGTGTTAAGGACTCAGCTCAGGATGGTCTATTGGGAGTGGGGTGGAATCTTTGAGAGGTAGGCCTAGAAGGAAATCCATGTGTCACTGAGGAATTTCCACTGAAGGGGACTGGGACACCCCTGCTTCCTGCTCTCCTGCTCTCCTGCTACAGACTAACATTCTGGCTGGAGAGTCAACATGGTGGGGACTCTTGATCTTGGATAGGGAACTTCAGACCCTTGACAATGCCTCATAAGTTAAAGACCTCAGTTAGTTTGTGACAGTAATGTGAACGTGACTAATACAAGTAGCATAAATATCATGGGGGATGATTTGCATAAGATATAGTAAATTTAGTAAATCTCAAATTAGTGAGAGAAACCAGAGATTTGACAGATAGATCTAAGTGTGGAAAATCCAAAGCAGTACCATAATTACTTATAATCACAACTTCACAATTGAAATGGAAATTGCTCTTGATACAGTAGGTTAAAAATTAATAAAATACCTAATAATAAATTTTATGAAGAAAAATAAAACACATTCATAAACTGTAAATTTTTACTGGTGGACGTAAAATAACATCATAATAAGTAAAAAAAAAAAAAAGTAATATCTACTCTTATAGAGGAAGACAAAAACATGAAAACTTTTCCAAATTATGGTAAAATTTTAATGTACTATAAAAAGAACTCTAATGACTTGTTTTCTTTTTTTCTATTATTTTTAAAATTTTTTATTTATTTATTTGACAGAGAGAGAGAAACAGGCAGAGACAGAGAGAAGGAGAGTGAGAATAGGCGTGTCAGGGCCTCTAGCCACTGCAAATGAACTCCAGATGCATGTGTCACCTTGTGCATCTGGCTTACATGAGTCCTGGGGAAACGAACAAAGGTCTTTTGGCTTTGCAGGCAAATGCCTTAACTGTCAGGCCATGTCTACAGCCCTTGTTTTATTTAATTTTATTTATTTATTTATTCATTTATTTCAGAGAGAAAGAGAAAGAGAGGGAAAAAAGAATGGGTATGCCAGGGCCTCTAGCCACTGCAAATGCACTCCAGACCCTCCACCTTCTGTATCTGGCTTATATGGGTAGTAAGGAATCAAACCTGGGTCCTTAGAGTTCACAGGCAAGTGAACCACTAAGTAATATCTCTAGCACTTGTTTTATTTTGAAACTAGACAAAACAATTTTAGATGTTGTGAGCTGTGAGGTGCTTGGTGATGTGGACATGGGACCCCGGCTACTCGCGAGGCCGCAGCACCAGGATCAAAGTCCGAGGCCGGGATGGGCTCCGGGGTGATTTTCAGGAAAGCCCGTGAAGCTTAGTGTGACCCTCACCTCAAATCAGAAACCACAGGAGGGCTGATGCGGCAGTGTAGTAGTGCTGAGCATGCCTGGCATGCACAAGGCCCTGGGTTCCACGCTGAGAACCACCCTCAAATGCCAAAACCCCCCAAGACAAGGGAAAAGACAAAAAATAGCTCCGCAGAATATTTTCTTACACAGGGCTAGAAAGGCTGCCAGCCCCCTTCATCATTCACGCTCCCGTCAGCTCGTCCAGCATTATAGTCAGTTTCTCAAGTTTATTAAAACGTAACACATGGATACAATTAGACCTAGCCACGCCACTTTGAAGTAGAGCAAACCTCACACAACAACCTGGAAATGTAAAGCACATACGCCCAGATGGCCAGCAATGTCTATTCATAAAAGTAAATATAGAATTAGTGCAAATATCTCTCACTTGTTGACTGACTGGTTGACAAAAAAGCAAGTTGTACCCAAAGTAAAGAGCTTACTGAAGTTATGAATGAGCACGTGAAATCTCAAAGCAGCCTGATAATATGTCTATGATTTTATTTCCATGTGAAAACACAAAGCAAAGAGGAATATACTAAGCCCGCTATTACAGGACATTTTTTTTCTTTTTTTGGTTTCTCAAGGTAGGGTCTCACTCTAGCTCAGGCTGACCTGAACTAAACTATGTAGTCTCAGGGTGGTCTTGAACTCACTGCGATCCTCCTACCTCTGCCTCCCAAGTCCTGGGATTAAAGGTGAGCACCACTATGCCCGGCTAAGACTTTATTTTAATGAAATCAGCATAAAACTGTACACATATGGAAGAATTTATAAAAAATAGAAAAAAATGCACAGCTACTAAAATCACTTTATAAAATGGGAAACATAGGGTTGTAATGCAGACATACTTTATAGGAGTTTCTGCACCACTAATATTAAAAATGCAGGTGAAAATTGGGGCATGGTAGCACACGCCTTTAATCCCAGCTCTTGGGAGGCAGAGGTAGGAGGAGCGCCGAGAGTTCGAGGCCACCCTGAGACTACATAGTGAATTCCAGGTCAGCCTGGGCTAGAGTGAAACCCTGTATCAAAAAAACAAAAAAAAAAATGCAAGTGGAAAGTATACATAATTATATAAATTGAATATACATATGCATCAACAAGAATATCTTAGTAAAGCTTGTTAACCCAAATAAGTAAGTTGGCAATAAACAACTCAACAAATCAAACCAGGAAGAAATTCCAAATGTGATAATCATAAATGACACCCACAGTTTGGTCAGGAATCTTTCATTAAAGGTTCAAAGCCAGCCATTCTCTGTGCACAAAGAAGAGACAGCATACCTGAGGCAGCGGCTTTCCCTGGTGGCAGTTGATGCCCCCAATGAAGACCATGTTGGGCATCACAGGTCTGGGGAAGTCCAGTACAAAGTCAGTGCGCAACAGCCAGACAGACACTTGGCTGAAGAGGTCATATGTTGTCACTGGTGTCTCAAGAATTTCAGAGGCAACTTCTATGGCTTTTTTGAAAAGCAGGGGACAAAATAATATTAGATCTAAATAAGAATAATGGTTCCATAGTCTCTCTTTAAAAGTCATGACATCTGAGAGGCCAGACAGAACTATGGGAACAAAAGAAAGAGGGCTGGGGCACTGAGCACCTTCTTCAAGACCCTGGCATAATGGTCCTCGGCTGAACACCACAGATGGCAGAGCAAAATACTTGGCAACAACTAAGCCACACACATCAAAGGGATCCAAAAACACTGCCTCAAAGGAACTCTTCCTGAGGTCATGTACTAGTTTTTTGTCGCTGAACATATTCCTGCATCGTGAAAAACTGATGTCAAAAAATCTCTTGGCAGTGCCCACTGATAGAGAAAACATACTCTGTTCTCGGGTCTTCCACTGAGCGTCAGCAAAATGCTTGAATGACTGGTCCAAATCCTCCAGTGTGTATGACGTGGAGTAAGTCTTCACTGTGAAATTCAGTGAACGTCCCAGTTGCCAGCTCACCTCGGGCATGACGACCACCACCTCGTGCCCTCTGTGAGAGAGTTTCTCCAAAACTGACTTCATGGTAAACCAGTGGCTCCCGTCCATGGGCACCACCAGCAGCTTACCTGCCTGGGCACAGCCACATGCCAGCAGCAGACACACACAGAGAGGCAGGGGAGGCGGCAGGATCGCAGGAGCCATGAGCCAAGTGCAGCCGGAGCAGCCCAGCTGCGGGCCACCAAGCTCATCTAACACAGCCCGGGGAAGATGGACAGACACAAATCCTGCTGCAGGAGAAGGCCTGTGTTTATATACTCAAAAGAGAAGGTCAATACACTGCTAATGATTTACTCATATGAGCAATACAGTAATGAGTAGCATTTGTTTATATAGCTGTTTCTGTATTTTCCAGAAAAAAAAAAGTAATGGCCTTCATCTTGAGCAGGTCACGTCCTGTACCACAATGTCACGTTTCAAACAGTTGTGAAACAGGGAGTTTGGATCTTCAGAATTCAGAAAGATTAAAAACTAAAGTAAGCTTGAACAAAGGTTCTAATACTGGTAGTTGGTCAATAGTGAAATTTAGTTTCTATCTTTTTACTATCAGAGCCTCTGTAAGCAGAAAGAAATCAGTCACTCTGCTCTCTAGGAAACACTGGCAGACACCCAGTCCTGTCCTCCTCACTGCCAGTGTGATCAGGTACATAATGCCTCTGTCTAGGAGAGTCATTGCTGTCTTGTTCTTCCTGCATGATTCCAGTTCCATTTTGAAGCACTCTGGAACTTGTATAATGCTACATTAGACTCACACACACCTAGAGGTACCCCTGTACATATCTGATAGAATGTGGCTGTCACTCCTTAAAAATCTTGACAATTCAGTGCATCTGGCAGCCACCTTGGACACTCTCCAGAGCACAATCTGAAACACCTTCCTCTTGCATAAGAGGGGTAGGCCCTCTGCTGGGAGCTCACATCCATCACCCTGGAGCACTCCTTCAGGAGTCTGTATTTATTTTCTTTCCTTGAAGTCAGGAGATATGATTTCATGCTTCCATCTCCTTCCACTTAACCCACACTATGCCCTGTGCCTGTGCCAAGTACATTAACCATGGGTGCTGCAGTAGACTCAGTCCGGGGAGGCAGGCTCTAGATGCTTTCATAGTGAGCACCATGATGGAGGGGAGGCACATTTATGTAGTGAGGGATTCCACAGCCAATCTCACTGTGTTGTCCCGATAAAAGCACAGCATAGCTCATTCTGGGAGTGTAACTGTTTTTAGACATTTGCTGAGTCATTATCTGACCTAGTGACTGGGGCACATCCAGATCAGTCTTTGAAAGGAACAAAAAGGAGAATGGTGATGTCAGCAACATCATCTGAATCCTCATGGTCCACCTCATCCCCGATATCCACCAGCGCCTACCCACCAACTACAGCATCTTCTTGAACCTCAGGCACGTAGACAGAAGCCTCTGTCACCTTCACGGTGCCAGGAGCTGAGTCAACTTGAATTTATACACACAGAAGAGCAGGTCACGGTACCCAGCTCCCTTCCCCATGCCTACACACCACTGGGGACCTTCTGTTACTTGTGGTCTACAAGGGAGAGAAGGGAGGCAGTCCTCCAGTTACGTACGAGCATTCGGGGATGCCTCCGGGGAGCTCACTTTGTGGTCTCTGCCCAGGAAACACTAGAGGAAGTGTCACAGTAAGCCTTTCAGGATGAAGAATAACTGCGAGAGGAGTGTGTGTTCATAGCAACTGTGCTGACCCTGGCCGGTCACAGCATGGGGGTTTGAATGTGAATGTATATGCTCCATAACCTCAGGGATTTAAAAAAATTTTTTATTGATTTGTTTATTTATTTAAGAGAGAGAGATAGAAGGCAGATAGACACAGAGAGAGATTGGGTGTGCCAGGGCCTCTAGCCACTGCAAATGAACTCCAGATGCATATGCCACCTTGTGCATCTGGCTTCCATGGGTCCTGGGGAATGGAACTGAGGTCCTTTGGCTTTGCAGGCAAATGCCTTAACTGCTAAGCCATCTCTCCAGCCCAACCTCAGGGACTTTTTTTTTTTTTTATTAAGGTTAAGTTTACTACTTAAGTCTCCAGCAGCCTGCTGGAGGAGGTGTCACTGGGGGCCAGGCCAACCTTGTAGTCCTTGCTCAATCTGGAATAAGAAACTGGGGATTCCCCTTCACGTCCCTCTACTCTCCTTTTTCTCATTCCTCCCTGCTCCCCTGATCTCATTTGCCCCCCCAAGACATTTTTCTTCTACTTTATTTTGTAATTTTAAATAATTTCCTATATTTACATAATGTTTCTGAACCATATGCAACCCCTCTCTTATCACTCTCCCATTTCTCCCCTTCTCCCCAACTAATCTTTCTTACTTTCACATCTTTTTTTCCCCTGGGGGGAAATGCACCTGGTTAAGTTGGGATTGTTTATATGTGGAGGGCTATTTACTGGAATATTGGCAACTTACTGGTGTCTGCACCACAGATGAACATGACTCCCCCCCAGCAACCACTCATTGCCAATAGCTAATATTGGAAGAGTGGGTCCTTGTAAGTTCCTCCTCCATCTGTGCTAAGATGCTGATTGGCTCACTCTTGTGCAGGATTCTAGGGCTGCTGTGAGTTCATGAGTGTAACCATACTGTATTGTCCAGAAGACAGTATTCTACAGCACACCTCATCCTCTGGCGTTTAACATCCTTTCCTTTCCCTCTTCCATGGTGTTCCCTGAGCCTTGGATGTGATGGTATAATGTCCCTTTTAGGCCTTACAATATTCACTTATTTTCCAATGTATATGTTTGGCACTTTGTAAGAAATCAGGTGACTATAGCTGTGTGGATTTATATCTGGATCTTCTATTCCATTAATCTTTGTGTCTGTTTTGTGCTAGCTGTATTTGTTTCTGTGACTCTGTAGTTGTGGTAGTTTGAATAGATGGTCCTCATTATATTTAGTGTTTTATTAACTTGTAGTTTGTATCTGCAGCTACTTGGCTAGAAGCAGTGTTACTGGGTGGATCTTTTAGGGTCCACCCCTAAGAGTGTGGTGGTGGGCTTAAAGTTCCAGTCTACAGGTATACAAAGTGCCTGAGTTCGTCCCGGAGTTTCTGAAGTATACTGTGGGGGTTGCTTTGGCTTGTGGCTTCTCTCTCTCTCTCTCTCTCCTTAGTCCTTTAAGAGGGGCCAACTTCTTCTGCCATTAGGGAACTTCCCCTGGATCTGTAAGCTTCAATAAATATCTCTTCCTCCATAACTGTGCCTGGTCTAGAAGATCATCTCAGTGAACCTGAAGCTGTCTGCTACAAAAATTGGTACCAGGAGTGGGGTGAGATGAATCTGACCATGTGGATTTTGGTGTTTTTGAACTTTTGGTTTGGAGTAATGGACATGGACTTGGTGCTTGAAACTGAAGACACCTTCTGGAGTGGTAAGCCAAGTTTTATGGGCTATTCTAATGAGTTTGGAAATGCTAAGTACACACAGTATTGAACTTTGAGGCTTGGCTTATGAGATTTATAAGGGGAAGCAAAGAATGTAGAGGACTTTGTTGGAACTGAGCTACTGGCATTCTGCTGCTGAGGTCCAGAGAGTTTGATCAAAGTTAAATTTGTAATGGACTGATGTGTTTGGCTAAAGATACTGGACTGAGAAATTCAGATTTTAAGTTGGAAAACCTCAAGCAAGTTAAAATTACAGGTACTGAGACTGGTTTTAGGTTACTGAAGCTGCTATTGTGAAACATATTAACAATCTTAAGAAATATGGCCCAACTGCTTTACATTAAAACAATAGAGAAGATGCCAGAGGAAAGACTTATAAAAATACAAACTCTTTTGGAAAGAGTTGACTGGAAAAGGAACTTGCTTTTCAAGGTTATGATTTATTTTGTCTCTGAATTAAGACTATGGCTGTGTCCTGCATACCTGGTATTAATTTTGGAAACATGAAAAATGCATAGAGTGGGTCAGGAAGTGCACATAGTTCCAGATGCTGCTGCTGAGATGCTGCTTAAGGCAGTGCATGATGCCGATAGGTGGACAAAGCCATTGGAAGATGGACCATGGTTTGCATGGAGCCACAAAGATGTTTGGGATATATCAGGACTATGCAAGGGCTACCATGAAGCACACTGTTGGCCTGGGATAAAAGTATTTCCTGGCTACTCTGCCCAGCTGGAGGGAAGGAATTGGAAAAATCTAAAGACTATAAATCTCTGGTTATATTAAACTTAAACATAGAAGTTTGATGTTTGTTTGATGTTGGTTGAGTTTGCATTGTTTTAGTCTCTTCTTGGTATGCCTTGTATCAGTTAAAAATGTTTACTCTGTGCCTTTATATGTTGAAAGTATTTAACTTGTTTGATTTTACAAAACTCACTATCTTAAGTTGGGTAAGACTGTAGGGACCTTTGAAATTAGACTAAATACACTTTACAATGTGTGATGGTTTTAAATCTATTGGAGGCCAAGGGGCAGAATGTGGTAATTTGAATAGATGGCCCCCAGTATATTCAGTGTTCTATTAGTTTGTAGTTTGCATCTGCAGGAACCTGGCTGGAGGCGGTGTCACTGGGTCCAGCCCTAAGATGTGGTGGTGGGTTTAAAATTCCAATATAAAGATATGCAAAGTGCCTGAGTTCCTCCTAGAGTTCCTGAAGTGTGCTATGTGGTGTGGCTTTTGAATTGTGGCCTCTGTCTCTCTCTCTCTCTCTCTCTCTCTTTCTTTTTCTCTCTCTCTCTCTGGTCCTTTAAAAAGGGGCCTACTTCGTCTGGCATTATGGAACTTCCCCTATATCTGTAAGTTTCAAAAAATATCCCTTCCTCCACAACTGTGCCTGGTTTGGAAGTTCATTTCAGTGAATCTGAAGCTGTCTGCCACAGTAGTTGTGGTGGTCTGAATAGAATAGATGGCCCCCAATATATTCAGTTCTTTATTGTTTGTAGTTTGCATTCTGCGGCCACCTGGCTGGAGGCAATGTCTGGGTGGATCTTAAGGTGTGGTGATGGGTTTCAGATTTCAATCTAAAGATATGCAAAGTGTGCCTAGCTGGAGTTCCTGAAGTGTGCTGTGGCCTTTGACCTTGAGGCTTGTACTGCTCTCTCTCTGCTTGGGCCTGTGAAGGCAGGCCAGTTTCTTCTGCTTTTATGGAACTTCCCCTGGATCTGTAAGCTTCAATAAATTCCTTCCTCCATAACTGTGCCTGGTCTGGAATTTCATCTCAGTGAACCTGAAGCTGTCTAATACAGTAGTATAATATGATATCAGGTATGGTGATACCTGCAGCATTACTCTTTTTGCTTCAGATGGTTTTGGCTATCCGGCATCCTTGTGGGTTTATATAAATTTTATAATTGCATTTTATATTTCTCTGAACAATAATATTGGAATTTTCATGGGTATTACATTGAATTTATAGACTGTTTTTAGTAAGATAGCCACTAAATAGGTTTTTATTTATTTGATTTTAAATGCTTATTTATTTGAGGAAAACAGAAATAAAGACAGTGAGAGAGGATAGAGAGAATAGACATGCCTTCTGACACTGGAAACAAACTTGAGACAAATGTGCTAATATGTGCACCTGACTTAACTGGGCACTGGAGAATCAAACCTGGGTCATTATGCTTTGCAGACAAGTGCCTTAATTGCTGAGCCATCTCTCCAGCCCGTAGTTTAAAATACTTTTTTTTTTTTTTTTTTTTTTTTTTTTTTGGTTTTTTGAGGTAGGGTCTCACTCTAGCCCAGGCTGACCTGGAATTCACTATGGAGTCTCAGGGTGGCCTCGAACTCATGGCAATCCCCCTACTTCTGCCTCCCTAGTGTTGGGATTAAAGGCGTGTGCCACCATGCCCAGCTAAAATACTTTTTGACACCAGAAAAATATAATACCCACAGAGTCATCTCTCCAAACCTGTTTTAAAAAATTGTTTATTATTTCTAACCAGAGAGAGATAGAGAAAAAAGAGAGAAACAGACAGAATGAGCTCATAAGGGCCTCTAGCTGCTGGATTCCAGATGCATGTGCCACTCTGTGCATTTGGCTTTATGTGGGTACTGGGGAATCAAACCCTGGACATTAAGTTATGCAAGCAAGCACCTTAACTGCTGAGTCATCTCTCCAGCCCTCTGTTTTTTTTTTTTTTAAATACTTTTAGCTGGGTGTGGTGGCACACGCCTTTAATCCCAGCACTGGCAGGCAGAAGTAGGAGGTTTGCCATGAGTTCAAGGCCACCCTGAGACTACATAGTAAATTCCATGAAGGCCTGAGCTAGCATGAGACTCTACCTTGAAAAAACAACAACAAAAAAGATAAATAAAACACTTTTATTTATTTATGAGAGAGAGAGAGAATGGGCATTCCTGGGCCTCTAGCCACTACAAACTCCAGATGTATGTGCTAGCTTGTGCATCTGGCTTATGTGGGTACTGGGGAGTCGAGTGTGGGTCCTTAGGCTTCACAGGCAAGTGCCTCAACCGCTGAGCCATCTCTCCCACCCTCTAAATGATTTTTAAAATAATACTTAGTTATATTCTATCTACAAGAGACAACTCTACATCTAAGGACACAGATTAAAACATGAGGAGATAGAAAAAGATATACCACCAAAACAGAAACAAAAAAGCAGGAACAGTTATATTTATTTAAGATAAAGATGACTTTACATGAAAAGTATACAAAAAGACAAGGAGGGACACTGTGTAATGATGAAGGGGTAAATGCATCAGCAGGGAGAAACCTAAATATATAAAACAAATACTAAAGGGCAGAAAGAGAGATCGAGGACAATGTGGTAACCACAGGGAACTTCAATATCCCCTGTAATAATGAAAGTATTGTCAGACGGAAAACTAATAAGGAAACATTTGACCAACTGTCCTTTGCTAGGGACTTAGAGGTCTCCTGTAGCTGGAACATCAGCTGTCATCATAGTTGCAGTACAGAAATGTTTCCAGGTTTTCAAAAACAGGCAGGAAGGAAAACACAGAGCTGATGTTGGACTTAGCCCTCACTTATGCAAACCATCTCTGGGACTACTGGGTAGAAAATAGAGGCAAGATTGTTGGGACCCTTGACATCTTGTTCCCTCTCAACCCTCTGGAGATGGACAGATTTAGTTGATCCAGGTATAGTGGCCAGTGGTTCTTTGCTGAGGTATATTGTGGCTTGGGACTGCTATTGTCACCATGGTTCCATGAGAGGAAACTTAACAGGTTCCCAAATACAGACTGAAAAGAAAACATGGGGCAGGAGTTGGACTTAGCCCTGCTGTTGGTTGGTCAGAAGATGCGACCTTGCATCCAGCCTGTTTAACCAAGATTCTAATCACTGTTAATGACTGACTAAACAGTAGTCACGCAAAGCCTTTGGCAGATATACAAGCTGGTGTTGTTCTCAGTCTTCTCCCAGGGTTGCCTCCCGTCCACAATCACCAGTAGGGAACAGTGATACCTAGGAAGGAGCCCGAGGAGCAGCTGGCATTGTCTTGTCCCCAAGCCCATCCCCAGGGGTCTCACCCTTTCTATCTTTGGTGTTTCCATCCTCTAGGAACTCTTCTGTCATTGATAAAACTATGCACTGTATCAAACTGGATACTTCTTGGTGTTTCTTCAGAGTAGAGAGCTCGAGAAGCTCCGGTGTCAACACTTACGTCATGATGCTCTGGAGGGAACGTGTCTTCCCTTCACCCAGGATGTGCTAACAGACAAGATGTGCGTGCCCAGAGTCCCCTCATGGGTCACACATCAGTCTTCCTCTAATCACCCGCTGGAAACAGCCTCCTCCCTCTAACCTCTGCATCACCACCTGGCTCCATTCCCCAACACACAGCCAACCAAAGCACGGGCCAAGGGGCCTGCACACACCATCGCAGGCAGCTGCTAGCCGGGCAGCCAATAGCTGGCTCTCAGCATGTTCCCCGGGGGAGTCCAGTCTTCCCACACCAGCCCTAAATACGGAAATATGGGCCATGAAGAGGCTCCCTCAGGGTAACTGCTCAGGCTCTCCTGCATGATCATGGCACTGAACAGAGAGGTTTTAGAAAAACTCAAGAGGGCTGGAGAGATGGCTTAGCAGTTAAGCGCTTGCCTGTGAAGCCTAAGGACCCCGGTTCAAGGCTCGGTTCCCCAGGACCCACGTTAGCCAGATGCACAAGGGGGCGCACGCGTCTGGAGTTCGTTTGCAGTGGCTGGAGGCCCTGGTGAACCCATTCTCTCCCTCTCTCTCTCTCTATCTGCCTCTTTCTCTCTCTGTCTGCTGCTCTCAAATAAATAAATAAAAATGAACAAAAAATTTCAAAAAAAGAAAAACTCAAGAACCCTCATCTTCATTGCTCCTTGGGAGGAGCAACTCAGACTCACGCATGCATCTGACAGAGATGAGACTCAACCTCCACAGCATGTTGAGAAGCCATGGATGGAAAGACGGGACAAGGGTACTCATTATGGTACTGTGTGAGAGAAATAATCATGAATGCCTTTGTATTTACCCACTAATGCTGAATTAGAATTTGGGTTTCCAAAGAGAGCCAGAATATAAAAGAACAGGGGTAAATAAATACAGATTGCTTATTGCTGTGTCACCACATCATACCTCCCCTCAAATGTGCAGAACTCAAACTGTTACAATCAGTCTAGTGGCATTTAGAGGAGCCAAAATATTGTGGCACGGCCACCACTCTGTAACCACACAACATTTTCATCACTCTAAAAGGAAGCCTTTCCCAATGAGCTGCCACTTCTGGTCCCTTCTGCCCCCAACCTCTGACACCCACAGAGACGCTCTGTATCTCTGTGGCTTTGTCTGCTCCAGGATTTTACATAAATAGAATCATACATCACTTCAAATAATATTTTCAGGCACATTGGTAGTAGATTTATCTATCCACCATTTCTCTGTATGGCTGAACACTGTGCTATTGTATAAATGTGTGTTCTGTTGATCAATCCACTGGTGGCTTTGTGGGTTGCTTTCATCAGTGGACTATTTATCATGTGTCATGTTTCTATGACACTCAGGCACATGTATTTGTTTCAGTACCTGTTTTCTACCCGAAGGGATTTACGCAGGAGAGTTAAATTACTCAGGCACATACAGTTTCTATGTTTAAGCTATTGAGGAATCATCAAAAGGTTCCCCCAGTGACTGACCCATATTACACCCTACCAGCCACTGCTGAGAGATCCAATTTCTCTACATTAGAGCCAATTTTTATCTGTTGATTTGTCTACATGAGGGTGACATACAATCAGACGAGCCCTCTCTACCTCTGGACCATGTAGGTGAACCAATCAGCTGTGCTGAATTCACTGCAGATCGAGGAAGAAGCAGGGCCGTGTCTCGGAGGAGAGAAAGAGTCTATGTGGTGCCTCCGTGTTGCTTCCTGCTTTGTTGACATATGGCTGAGAGAAGAGAGTTGCCTGTGGACAGGAGCAGGCTCTCAGGGTCCTACAACTGTTCTCTCTTGGCCCTTCACCAGAGAGCCATGCCTATTTTCAACATGCAAAAAACTGTAATCACTCAGCCTGTTAGAAAGAGCATCACTTCATCCCACTAATTTGATGAAAAGACCCTCTCTTCAAATCCCCACGGAAAAATCAGAAAATACAAATCCCTTACATGATCTCCTTAACCTGTGAGAAGACAGAACAGCAAATAAAAATGCATAGTCCTGCCAGGCGTGGTGGTGCACGCCTTTAATCCCAGCACTAGGGAGGCAGAGGAAGGAGGATTGCCGTGAGTTTGAGGCCACCCTGAGAGTCCATACTGAATTCCAGGTCAGTCTGGGCTAGAGTGAGACCCTACCTCGAAAAACCAAAGGAAAAAAATGCATAGTCCCACTCTAATAAAATAAAGTACATCTATCTGTTGTTTAACTTGAATTTAGTGATTATGAATTGTTCAAGGAGTATACTATGTTATTTGCCAAGATTTGTTCGATTGTAAATGATGGAATCCCAGCTTAACTGTCTAGACCAATTGTATTGTTCACTATGTTTTGGAAGTAAATGCTCCAAAAAGGCAATAAGAGGTTGTGTGGTTGGGATAACCATGTGTGTTAAGGACTCAGCTCAGGATGGTCTATTGGGAGTGGGGTGGAATCTTTGAGAGGTAGGCCTAGAGGGAAATCCTTGTGTCACTGAGGAATTTCCACTGAAGGGGACTGGGACACTCTTGCTTCCTGCTCTCCTGCTACAGACTAACATTCTGGCTGGAGAGTCAACATGGTGGGGACACTTGATCTTGGATAGGGAACTTTAGACCCTTGACAATGCCTCATAAGTTAAAGACCTCAGTTAGTTTGTGACAGTAATGTGAACGTGACTAATACAAGTAGCATAAATATCATGGGGGATGATTTGCATAAGATATAGTAAATTTAGTAAATCTCAAATAAGTGAGAGAAACCAGAGATTTGACAGATAGATCTAAGTGTGGAAAATCCAAAGCAGTACCATAATTACTTATAATCACAACTTCACAATTGAAATGGAAATTGCTCTTGATACAGTAGGTTAAAAATTAATAAAATACCTAATAATAAATTTTATGAAGAAAAATAAAACACATTCATAAACTGTAAATTTTTACTGGTGGACGTAAAATAACATCATAATAAGTAAAAAAAAAAAAAGTAATATCTACTCTTATAGAGGAAGACAAAAACATGAAAACTTTTCCAAATTATGGTAAAATTTTAATGTACTATAAAAAGAACTCTAATGACTTGTTTTCTTTTTTTCTATTATTTTTAAAATTTTTTATTTATTTATTTGACAGAGAGAGAGAAACAGGCAGAGACAGAGAGAAGGAGAGTGAGAATAGGCGTGTCAGGGCCTCTAGCCACTGCAAATGAACTCCAGATGCATGTGTCACCTTGTGCATCTGGCTTACATGAGTCCTGGGGAAACGAACAAAGGTCTTTTGGCTTTGCAGGCAAATGCCTTAACTGTCAGGCCATGTCTACAGCCCTTGTTTTATTTAATTTTATTTATTTATTTATTCATTTATTTCAGAGAGAAAGAGAAAGAGAGGGAAAAAAGAATGGGTATGCCAGGGCCTCTAGCCACTGCAAATGCACTCCAGACCCTCCACCTTCTGTATCTGGCTTATATGGGTAGTAAGGAATCAAACCTGGGTCCTTAGAGTTCACAGGCAAGTGAACCACTAAGTAATATCTCTAGCACTTGTTTTATTTTGAAACTAGACAAAACAATTTTAGATGTTGTGAGCTGTGAGGTGCTTGGTGATGTGGACATGGGACCCCGGCTACTCGCGAGGCCGCAGCACCAGGATCAAAGTCCGAGGCCGGGATGGGCTCCGGGGTGATTTTCAGGAAAGCCCGTGAAGCTTAGTGTGCAAATGCCTTAACTGTCAGGCCATGTCTACAGCCCTTGTTTTATTTAATTTTATTTATTTATTTATTTATTTATTTGTTCATTTATTTGAGAGAGAGAGAGGGAAAAATGAATGAGTATGCTAGGGCCTCTAGCCACTACAAATGCACTCCAGACACTCCACCTTCTGCATCTGGCTTATATGGGTAGTGAGGAATCAAACCTGGGTCCTTAGGCCTCACAGGCAAGTGCCTTAACCACTAAAGGATATCTGTAGCCCTTGTTTTATTTTGAAACTAGACAAAACAATTTTAGGTGTTATACAAGCTAGTATAGTATGAGAACCATAGATAGCACTTAGGAAAACAAATGGTGAGTATGGCATTTGCCCCATGAGACATTCAAACTAGCCACAGAGCTACTAACCCCAGCAGAGCACTGCCATGGGGGTAAGATTACTGAGTAAGGAGATGGGCAGTTCAGGAGCACAGACGGGGGACACAGAAGAGCTACACAGGATAAATATGCATGTCATATAAATAAGGAAGAAATACACACTGGAAAGATGCAGAAGAACTGATTCTTTAACAAAGCTAGTTCAGTTCTGACACTGAAGAATAAAGTTCTCGTTGCGCACATCCTCAACGTGGGAGGAGTACCGGAGTCCAAACATAATACAGAGAAAGGTTTTTTGACATCTCAGGCTTGGCAAAGCCTAAACAAGGTAAAATTCAGAAACCACTTAATAAAGTTAAGCAACTTGACTACATTAAAGTGAAAAATGGAGGACTGGGGAGATGGCTCAGTTATCAAAGTACTTGCTGAACATGCCTGAGGACATGGGTGCCCATGTACACGCTGGGCTTGGGGGCGCCTGTGGTTTCAGCACTGGGGAGGTGAAGACAGGTGGCCCCTTGGGGCATGCTGACTAGCTAGTCTACCTGAATCCATGAGCTCTTGGTGCACAGGAGATCCTGTCTCAAAAATAAGGTGGAAAGCAATTGAGGAATGCACCAACATCTATTTCAATTACACACACACACACACACACACATCTGCACTCACTTGTGCCCACATTTATACAAACTATACTAACACATGATACACAAAAAGGTGAAAAAAATGTGTATATCAAAAGAGTTAAAATCCAACAATACAAAATAATTTTCAGAACACAGAAGAAAAATCGTGTTAATATTTCTAGTCCTCAAGTTATTAGCTCATGCTAATATGGAATTCACAAAAAGAGAAACTGCAAAGCGCCACCATTTCTATGAAACAGGGTGTAAAAGACACAGCAGCTGCGAGGTGCCTGGTGATGCGGATGTGGGACCCCAGCTACTCCTGAGGCCGCGGCGCCAGGATCAAAGTCCGAGGCCGGGCTCGGCTCCGGGATGATTTTCAGGAAAGCCCGTGAAGCTTAGCTGAGCTTGCCTGGCATGCACAAGGCCCTGGGTTCCACGCTGAGAACCACCCTCAAATGCCAAAACCCCCAAGACAAGGGAAAAGACAAAAAATAGCTCCGCAGAATATTTTCTTACACAGGGCTAGAAAGGCTGCCAGCCCCCTTCATCATTCACGCTCCCGTCAGCTCGTCCAGCATTACATTCAGTTTCTCAAAGTTATTAAAACGTAACACATGGATATAATTAGACCTAGCCATGCCACTTCTAAGTAGAGCAAACCTCACACAACAACATGGATACAATTAAATGTAAAGCACATACGCCCAGATGGCCAGCGATGTCTGTTCATAAAAGTAAATATAGACATAGGGCAACCATCTCTCACTTGTTGACTGACTGGTTGACAAAAAAGCAAGTTGTACCCAAAGTAAAGAGCTTACTGAAGTTATGAATGAGCACGTGAAATCTCGAAGCAGTCTCAGAGAACACGGGTACAATTTCATTTTCACATGCAAATACAAGGTAAAGAGAAGTATGCTCAGTCTACTATTATAAAACTTCATTTTAATGAAATCAGCATAAAACTGCATGCACACCGAAGAAATTAAAGACATTACAAAAATACACAGCTACTAAAACCCTTCATCCAATGGGAAACATAGGGATGGAATACACATATATTTTTGCAGGAGCTTCTACACCACTAATACTAAAAATGCATTGAAAATGGAAAGTATATATAATTATATAAATTGAATGTATACATGCATTAGCAAGGGTAGCTTAATAAGCTTGTTAGCCCAAATTAAATAAGTTGGCAATAAACAACTCAACAAATCAAACCAGGAAGAAATTCCAAATGTGATAATCATAAATGACACCCACAGTTTGGTCAGGAATCTTTCATTAAAGGTTCAAAGCCAGCCATTCTCTGTGCACAAAGAAGAGACAGCATACCTGAGGCAGCGGCTTTCCCTGGTGGCAGTTGATGCCCCCAATGAAGACCATATTGGGCATCACAGGTCTGGGGAAGTCCAGTACAAAGTCAGTGCGCAACAGCCAAACAGACACTTGGCTGAAGAGGTCATATGTTGTCACTGGTGTCTCAAGAATTTCAGAGGCAACTTCTATGGCTTTTTTGAAAAGCAGGGGACAAAATAATATTAGATCTAAATAAGAATAATGGTTCCATAGTCTCTCTTTAAAAGTCATGACATCTGAGAGGCCAGACAGAACTATGGGAACAAAAGAAAGAGGGCTGGGGCACTGAGCACCTTCTTCAAGACCCTGGCATAATGGTCCTCGACTGAACACCACAGATGGCAGAGCAAAATACTTGGCAACAACTAAGCCACACACATCAAAGGGATCCAAAAACACTGCCTCAAAGGAACTCTTTCTGAGGTCATGTACTAGTTTTTTGTCGCTGAACATATTCCTGCATCGTGAAAAACTGATGTCAAAAAATCTCTTGGCAGTGCCCACTGATAGAGAAAACATACTCTGTTCTCGGGTCTTCCACTGAGCGTCAGCAAAATGCTTGAATGACTGGTCCAAATCCTCCAGTGTGTATGACGTGGAGTAAGTCTTCACTGTGAAATTCAGTGAACGTCCCAGTTGCCAGCTCACCTCGGGCATGACGACCACCACCTCGTGCCCTCTGTGAGAGAGTTTCTCCAAAACTGACTTCATGGTAAACCAGTGGCTCCCGTCCATGGGCACCACCAGCAGCTTACCTGCCTGGGCACAGCCACATGCCAGCAGCAGACACACACAGAGAGGCAGGGGAGGCGGCAGGATCGCAGGAGCCATGAGCCAAGTGCAGCCGGAGCAGCCCAGCTGCGGGCCACCAAGCTCATCTAACACAGCCCGGGGAAGATGGACAGACACAAATCCTGCTGCAGGAGAAGGCCTGTGTTTATATACTCAAAAGAGAAGGTCAATACACTGCTAATGATTTACTCATATGAGCAATACAGTAATGAGTAGCATTTGTTTATATAGCTGTTTCTGTATTTTCCAGAAAAAAAAAAGTAATGGCCTTCATCTTGAGCAGGTCACGTCCTGTACCACAATGTCACGTTTCAAACAGTTGTGAAACAGGGAGTTTGGATCTTCAGAATTCAGAAAGATTAAAAACTAAAGTAAGCTTGAACAAAGGTTCTAATACTGGTAGTTGGTCAATAGTGAAATTTAGTTTCTATCTTTTTACTATCAGAGCCTCTGTAAGCAGAAAGAAATCAGTCACTCTGCTCTCTAGGAAACACTGGCAGACACCCAGTCCTGTCCTCCTCACTGCCAGTGTGATCAGGTACATAATGCCTCTGTCTAGGAGAGTCATTGCTGTCTTGTTCTTCCTGCATGATTCCAGTTCCATTTTGAAGCACTCTGGAACTTGTATAATGCTACATTAGACTCACACACACCTAGAGGTACCCCTGTACATATCTGATAGAATGTGGCTGTCACTCCTTAAAAATCTTGACAATTCAGTGCATCTGGCAGCCACCTACTGGATGCTCCCCACCCAAGCTTGGGGACATAACTGTCCCATTCAAATCTGAAAGAAGCTAGAAACATAATGCATACAAAGAAACACCTTGATTAGTTCCAGAAGGTTTTGCAGACCTATAAACCAAAAAAAAAAAGGACAATTTTTTATTTTTTATTTTTATTTTTTTGCTTTTTCGAGGTAGGGTCTCACTCTAGCTCAGGCTGACCTGGAAATCACTATGTAGTCTCAGGGTGGCCTCAAAATCATGGCAATCCTCCTACCTCTACCTCCTGAGTGCTGGGATTAAAGGTGTGCGCCACCACGCCTGGCAATGATAAAATTTTTGATGACAGGCCTGGAGAGATCACTTAGCAGTTAAGGCATTTTTATGTAAAGCCAAATGACCCAGGTTTAATTCCCCACAACCCACATAAGCCAGATGCATACGGTGGCACATACATCTGGAGTTCATTTGCAGCAGCTGGAAGTCCTGGTATGCCCATTCTCTCTCTCTCAAAAAAAATGCTTAAAATTTTTTTTTCAATAACAGAACCTAAAGAAGAAACATTCCTAGAATATCTTATTGTCACAAGTTTGAGGAATTAGTGTTATTAAATGTCCACATTTCAAAACAGAATTTACAGAGTTCAAGTAACCCCCATCATAACACCAATGATTCTTTCCACACCAAAGAAAATCCTAAAGTTCATAAGGATCCAGAAAAGACTTCAATGAGCCAAAGCAAAAAGGACAAAGCTGAAGATCTAACATACCTTCTTGCAAACTATATTGCAAAGCTATAGCCATTAACACAGCATAGAGGCTGGGCATGGTGTTGCATGCCTTTCATCCCAGCCCTCGGGAGGCAGAGGTAGGAGGATCACCGTGAGTTCAAGGACACTCTGAGACTACATAGTGAATTCCAGGTCAGCCTGAGCTAGTGAGACCGTACATTAGAGCGCACGCGCACACACACACACACACACACACACACACACACACACACAAACAGTAGTATATTCTAGCAAAAACATACAGAGTGATCAATAGGACAGAATAGAGACCTAGCAAAGAGCCAGTTATGAGCAATGGATTCTTTAAGTTGTATTCATTCATTTATTTGTTATTTTTAAGGAGAGAGAGAGAGAGAGAGAGAGAGAGAGAGAGAGAGAAGGTGCATCAGGCCCTCTAGCTGCTGCAAATGAACTCCAGATACATGGGCTACTTTGTACATCTGGTGTTATGTGGGACCTAGGGTATGAAAACTGCGTCCTTTGGTTTTGTAGGCAAGTGCCTTAACCACTGAGCAATCTCTCCAGCCCAGCAATGAATTGTTTTGAGGCACGATCTCATTCTAACACAAGAGACCTGGAACTCACTCTGTAGCCAAGGCTGGGTGGAAATCACACTGATCCTCGTACCACAGCCTCACCAGTCCATGTACTAGGATTAAAAGTGTGAGCCACCACATTCAGTTAAAATTAATTTTTTTACATTTTTCCTCTTTCACATTTTGTTAAGCAAAATGTACCTTTTCGAAAACAAAAACAGAACAAGGCTGACAGAAAACAAAAGAAGAATGCAAGCAAGAAACACAATGCAAAAGGTGGGCCATGGTTGGGCATTAGGGTCAGGCTTGCTCGTGTCTTAATGAAGTGGAGCAGCAGCATGGGTTACTCTTACTAAGCACCACATTAAAGCCTCTTTTCACATCCCAATGGCTCATGGACTCCATGTACATGGGCATCCTTTGAATGTCAATGGACTTGAGGTCCTGCTTGTGGCAATCAGCAAGCAAGGTTGAGTGTAACTTCTGGTAGGTGGTGGGTGCAATGTCTTGATGCAAGAGTAGAGCTTCCAGTAGGGCCAAGCAAGTTTGATTTAGAAAACAGTGAGGGTCTCTCTCTGTAGCCCAGTTGACTTAGAATTCACTAGGTAGTCTTGGGGTGGCCTGAAATGCACAGCAATCCTACTACCTCTACCTCCTGAGTTCTAGGATTAAAGGTGTGTGCCACCACTCCCGGAAAACTGCAGACTTTAAAAGAACATATATGTATGATCTCGTTGCCCTTTTTCTGTCTTCTCCTCCCATAATCCTTCAAAACACCATGCTTTTTTGCCATACTTTCCTCTCTGCAAGTACCAACTGCT
The DNA here is from genome assembly GCA_036346955.1 of Dipus sagitta. Lineage (NCBI taxonomy): Eukaryota > Metazoa > Chordata > Mammalia > Rodentia > Dipodidae > Dipus > Dipus sagitta. Next base: position 4,018,805 of record CM070774.1, read on the forward strand.
ACAACATGCATAAGCCACAGACTCAGTGAAAGAAGCTAGTGTTGAACAGCCTCATAATGTAATTTCATTTCTATTAAATGCCCACAATAGGCAAATCCATACAGCCAGAAAGAATCAGTGCCCGTGGCCTGGAGAATGGGATTAGATGGGGAGTAACTATTGTATTTTGGGCTTCCCATTGACATGAGGAAAACAATTAGAAGTTAAGACAGGTAATAGTTACTCTTATCTGTGAAAGCACAAGAAGCTACGAAACTCTACACCTTAAATTGGTAAAATTTGCACTATGTTAAAATCTGTACGTTTATATAAACAAAGAATGATTTGGCTTGAATCTTTGTAACATGGGCAATTCACTGGTCTTGTCTGAACCTTAGTTTCATCATTTGAAGTGGGCACACAAACAATGCCAACCTATGCATAAGTGCTTAGGGAAACACCTGGCATACGATGTACGTTCACTTTCAGTTTACTTTGTAAGCTTTGCTAAAGGAATAGTGTGTCGAATTGAAGGTTAAATAATTCATGAGAGGCTCCCAACACAAGGAGAATCACATCTGATCAGTATGCTTTGAAGAGACTCTGAAGGCATGGTTAACATTATTAACATTGTGGAGGCTGGAAAACGCTGATTACCTGCCTCACTGTGGCCGGATGCCGACTCCCGCTGCTTCACAGGCATCTGCCAGCATCACATTTCATCAGCAAACCAGCTCTGAACGTTTCTGGTCGATCCCTCCATTTGCCCAACATACAAACTCAGGTTCTTATCCAAGGATACATAAGTGTTAAGGCTGGGGTACGCTTCATCTCAAGGGTAGGGAAAACAGTCCTCCAGAATCTGGGCCAAAGTGACCCCATTTTGCAGTAGGCCACCATTTACCTGTTCTATATACTGCTGCTAAGTGCCAGACTGCAGCCAAAGGCGTTCATTCTCCCAGACAGCGCTCTGGGAAGGAACACAGGTCCACTCCAGTTCTGGCTGGCTTCTGCCCTCTGCTGGGCGCTGCATAATCTTAAAGCTTTGTGAAATAGGACCCTGATGGGTGAGTGGGGGAGTGTGGCTCTAGTGAGTGCAGCTGCCTATAAGTCACCCCATGTTTTGTGAAAGCCCCTCGTAATCTCATTTTCCTCACCAAGATGGACTGCTCAGAGCCATTCTTTGGTCTGGGGTAGCATCCCAATAACAGACATTTTTTTCACATCTCCCCAGGAAATTCCCACATCAGGTTTGGATGGCTTTTGGAGCTATGTTTGAAAACTTGTATTGAATCATCTCCCAACGTGCTCTAGTACCCAGGACTCAGGGTAGTAAAACTTTCCTGTCTTTTGCTAATTACTACCACCCTCTATGCATGGAGAAGCCAACAGGAAGTTCTTTCTCTTCTGTTCCTGTGGTTGGTATTTGTTAGAACCAGAGTGTCTCCATTTTTGGACTCTGACTGCCATTTCATTATAATTCTGTTTCCCAAGAGTGACCCAGACCACCCATCCCAATGATCACTTTCCTGGAATGACCCAAACCACCTGTCTGATCATCACTTCCTTCAAGTGGCCCAAGCTCTGAGGCAAGGTGGACCGCCCTGCAACCAGACAGCTCCAATGACCTGCTGCCCTCTATGTGTTCCCTAGTCTGTGAGGGGTGTTGCTTCTGACCTGCCTGGTCAGAGTCCTTCTCGGGCTTTCCCTGAACAAAGCCTGTCCCAGCTGCTGAGCCAAGTCTCTCTCATTTCATTCCCCCCTTTTCTAACAGTATTTGGTTGGGGTTGGTTTTAGTTTTAGTTTTAGTTTTAGTGTTTTCAGTGCTGTGGACTGAACTCGGGGGGGGGGGGAGGGTCTCTCTCCTATGCTGAGTAAGCATTCTGTCAATGAACTACATCCTAGGCCAAGTGGTTGCTTGTGAGATGGGTTTTCACTACAGTGGAGGCTGACCTTGAACTTGGGATCCACCTGCCTTCTCATCTTGAGTAAGGGATTATAGGTGTGTTTCACTACACCTCACTAGAAGCAGTTTCCTTTTTAAATAGTAACTTCTGTTTTTTTTATTTAAAAAGGTCTTTTTAGTATTTTATTTATTTGTAAGCAAAGAGAGAACAGAGACAGACAGAGAGAATAGGTGCTCCAGGGCCTCTAGCCATTGTAAATGAACTCCAGAGGCATGGGCCACTTTGTGCATCTGGCTTCACATGGGTCCTGGGGAATCGAACTGGGATTACCAGGCTTTGCAGGCAAATGCCTCAGCTGCTGAGCCATCAATCCAGCTTCAACTTTGATTTTTTTTAATTTGTATTGACAGTTTTCATCAGTGTTCAAAGTTGATCCAGATCCGGTGGCCAGTAGCTCTTTGCTGTGGACTTAGAGGTCTCCTGGGTCTTGGGACTATCGGTTGTCACCATGGTTCCAGGAGAGAAATGTTGCCAGATTCCCAAACACAGATAGGAAAAAAAACATGAGGCAGATGTTGGGCTTAGCTCTACTATTGACTAGTCAGGGGATGCGGCCATGAGTCTAGCCTATCTCACCAAAGAGTCTAATTACTTTAATAACTGACTGAACAGTAGCCATGCAAAGCCTTTGGCAAGGGTGGAAAACAGTGCCATTCCAAGCCTGCTTCAAGCTCCCAGTGCTCTGCCCCACCTGACTGGCACCAAGACAGCCCTGCGGGGAAGAAGCTCTAGGAGGAGGAGTAGGGTTGCCTTGACCCCCAAGCCCATCCCCAGGGGTCCCACACTTTTGATCTTTGATGTTTTCCATCCTCTAGGATCTCTGTTACCTTTTATAAAATTATGTACTGGAACAAACCAGATATTTCCTTGGTGTTCCTTAATGGTAGAGAGCTTGAGAAGCTCTGGTGTAAACACTTAGGTCGTGATGGTCTGGAGGGAATGTGAGTGTCTTACCTCCACACAGGATGTGCTCACAGACAAGATGAGCGTGACTGGAGTCCTCTCAGGAATCATGAATTCAGTATCCTCATTTAAGTTTCCTAGTAGTACTAGCCTCTTCCCTCTGACCCCTACATCACCACCTGGCTCCATCCCCCAACGCAGAGTCAACCACACCACGGGGAAAGGGGCCTGCACACACCACTGCAGGCAGCTGCCAGCCGGGCACGACAACTGGCTCTCAGCATGTTCTCTGGGGGAGCTTGGTCGTTTCACTCCAACCCTAATACAGAAATATGAATCAGGCAGTGATGCACTCAGATCAAGCCCCTGGTTCCCTTGGGGGGTCATCAGGCTGACTAGGTTGATTTGGGGAGAGAAGCTTGGGAGCCCCTTCAGTCTTGACCTTTGAGATAACAGACTTAGATCTCACTCATCTGCCTTTCCCTCTCTTCCTTCTTTGAGCATTTCTAGACATCTGAACACCTAACTTTATCAGGCACTGAATTTTTAAAAAATATTTTATTTATTTATTTTTTAACTTATTTATTTATTTATTTGAGAGTGACAGACAGAGAGAGAAAGAGGCAGAGAGGGAGAAAGAAATGGGCACACCAGGGCTTCCAGCCACTGCAAACGAACTCCAGACGCACGCGCCCCCTTGTGCATCTGGCTAACGTGGGTCCTGGGGAATCAAGCCTCAAACTGGGGTCCATAGGCTTCACAGGCAAGCGCTTAACCACTAAGCCATCTCTCCAGCCCCAAATATTTTATTTTTATTTATTTATTTGACAGAGAAAGAGGGAGGGAGAGAGAAAGAGACAGGCACTGAACTTTATCTCCTCTTGTGGGAAGGATTATAATCATATGTTTAAAAACTTTCCCAACTCAATCTTTCATCACGGAGACCAGGGAGAAGGGAGACTTCTTCCTGCAGACATTCCCTGTGACTCCCCAAGTCAGATGTCACAGATTCTGCCCATCACCACCCAGGAGACAATGATTACACCTGGATGGGCCACAAAGTATGTCTGTCATCTTGATGGACTGGAAGGAGATCACACTTCTAACCTTGTCAAATCTCTTAACGATCAAGATACCACTACTCCCTTCCCCACCACTGAGGGGCCTTGGAGGACAGCTCTGAATTTTGGTGAAGGAATTGACTGAAAGACTGCACATAGGCTAGCATTTCCCTGCATCGTGCTTGCAAGTCCCTATGGCCTCATCATGGGAGCTGCATCAGGTGTCAATCACAAAGCCTTCCTCTCCAAACAGCCTTGTGAGGACAGACTCCTTAGGTAACCTCATTCTCATTCATCTGCCCAACATTCTGACACCTGCTAGGGGCACAGTAACATACAGCCAATTCTGGTTCCTCCCTTAGGGAGCTACAGCCAAGGGAGGCACCAAAGACCTGATGAGAGAACGTTACGGAAGAACTCACTAGTTTTCATTGTGACGACTCCTAGAAAACATGGTCACCAAGCACCATGAGATCTATGACTTGAAGGTGTAGCCTCCTCTGGCGACCATGGAAAGTTTCCTAAAGAAGTGTCATCTAGAACAATCAGACACTCTGTAATGTCCACTGTAAAGCAAACAAGTTCAACCACACCAGAGCCACCAGACAAACTAGAAGTTAAGACACCAGATCAGTTACTACAAGCCACAGCAGTTTAAAAAGTAATGTTTTTCGAAGATGATTGTTGTAGTTACCTTCTTGCTACTTCGATAAAGCACCTGACCAAAAGCAGCTCATGGGAAGAAAGGTGTTTTTTTCTTCTTTTCTTTCTTTCTTTTTTTAAAAATTATTTTATTTTTGAGAAGGAGAGAGGCGGGGTGGGGGGGAGGTGGAGAGAATGGGCACACCAGGGCCTTTCAGACACTGTGAACAAACTCCAGGGGCATGCGCCCCCTTGTGCACACGTGAGACATTGCACACTTGCATTACTGTGCATCTGGCTATGTGGGACTCGGAGATTCGAACATGTATTCATAACCTTCACAGGCAAGCTTCATAACCGCTAAGCCATCTTGCCAGGCCTTTTTTCGTTTTTCATTTTGGTTATAGTCTCAATGGGGATGGCAGGGGAAACATGGCATGAGCAGAGGGTGGACATCACCTCTGCCACAGCAGACGGAACACAACAGCAGGTGAGTGAGCCAAGCTCTGGCAAGGGGAAGCTGGCTACAGCACCCCTAAGCCAGCCCCCAGCAGCACACCTCCTTCAGCAAGGCTCCAGTTTCCAAATTCCATTAGCTAGGGACAGAGCATTCACAACACACATGAGTTTATGGTTATGGGGGACACCTGATTCAAACCACCACAATGGTACTGTTGCCTTCATTCAAGGTCGTGCTGATGGGTTAGTGACTACCGCAGTGAGGTCCCACATTGGGAGTGAGACATAAGACTTCAGTGCCACAACACTTTTTAAAATGGAAAGGAGGGCTGGAGAGCTGGCTCTGTAAATGATCCAGGTTTGAGTTCCCAGTGCCTACATAAAGCCAGATGCCCAGTGTGGCACATGCATGTGGTGTTTGTTTGTAGTGGCAGAAAGCCCTGGTGTACCCATTCTCTCTCTCTCTCTCTCTTTCTCCTCTCTCAAATAAAACATTAAAAAGGGAAATGGAGCCAGTCATGGTGGTGCATGCCTTTAATACCAGCACTTGGGAGGCAGAGGTAGGAGAATCATCATGACTTCAAGGACACCCTGAGACTACAGAGTGAATTCCAGGTCAACCTGAGCTAGAATGAGACCCTATTCTGAAAAAGAAAAGAAGAAAAAAAAGAGGGAAATAGGGTTAGGGATAGAGTAATACAGTGTAAGAACAAATAATATAATGCGAGAAGATATTTGTCTTCTGATGCACATCAACTATTGTAAAGGAGTTTTTCTCATTCAATTTAAATGGTGAAAATTACACCTGACAAAATACCACTGTACAACAAACTATTCAAGGGCATTTAGGACAGACATGATTCTGTACAATCACCAGCATTCTAGTTCTAGATTCTCATCACCCCCAAGAGACCCCTCCTCCTATAAGCACTCACTCTGCAGCGCCCTCCCCTCAGCCTCTGCTGTCTCTCTGGATTGACCTAGTGTAGATATTTGATGTAAAAGGACTGTGCCTTATGTGACCCAATGTGTGTGATTCCCTTGCTTCACATAATGTTTTCCAGGATAGTGTGTTTTGGGGTTCATGCTTCATTCCCATTTTTAGCTAAATACTAATCTACTGCTTGATCTGAACGCTAGGTTCCCAGCTGATAGAGATTAGGGAATTAATGTCTCCTGGAAGGAGTGTATTGTTGGGGGCAGGCTTATGGGTGTAATAGCCAGTTTTCCCCTGCCAGTGTTTGGCACGCTCTCCTGTCCCTGTTGTCCACCATATGTTGGCCAGGGGGTGATGTCCACCCTCTGCTCATGCCATCGTTTTCCCTGCCATCATGGAGCTTTCCCTTGAGCCTATAAGCCAAAATAAACCTCTTTTTCCCCCACAAGCTGGTCTTGGTTGGGTGATTTCTACCAGCAATGTGGACCTGACTGCAACAGTAACTGGTACCAAGGAGTGGGATTGCTGCTAGACACCTCTGTGTGGCTTTGATCTTTTGGAGCTGATTTTCAAGAGGAATGTGGAAGGATTTGAAATGTTGGCCTAAGAGATGCCTTGCAGTGCTATAAGTACAGCTTGATGGACTATTCTGGTCAGAGCTGAAAGACCTGAATGCAATAAGAACTATAGACTGTGAAGTTTGGTTTATGAGGGTAAGAAAGAGTTGTGCCTGGACTGGGCTAGAAGCAGTTTGTGTGGGAAGTTTGCTCTTATGCCTGAGTCATGAGAAGTTGTTCAGGGTTGCTTTGCATAGAAATGAACTGGTGTGAGCAGAGGGATATGGCACAGAAGAAAATGAAATCTTTGGGTCTAAATTGCTGCCCACTCACCTGCAAATTGATTACAACCTTTTAGATTGGGCTAGCTGATCTTCACTGGGGCAACAGGAAGAATGTAGACACTTTTAGCCGGGCGTGGTGGCGCACGCCTTTAATCCCAGCACTCGGGAGGCAGAGGTAGGAGGATCGCCATGAGTTCGAGGCCACCCTGAGACTCCATAGTGAATTCCAGGTCAGCCTGGGCTAGAGTGAGACCCTACCTCAAAAAAAACAAAAAAAAAAAAAAAAAAAAAAAAAAGAATGTAGACACTTTTGAAGGGGCCTGAGTGTTCAAGGAGTGTCCTGTTCTTAAAAATCTGTTTTGTTCCCCCCTGGATTAACAAAATGGCACCCTACTTGGTATTGTGGAATATAAGAAATGCAGGAAAAAGAGGGTCATTGAGTTTGCAACATGGTCTTGTGTTTTGGAAATGGCCATGGGCAGTGTGAAGCAGGTTTACTGGATGCCTGCATAGAGACCCCGTGGGGCCATGAGGATGAACCGTGGATTGCAGTGGAGACCCAGTAGAGATGCCGGGACCACGAGATGGCTGCTGAGAAAAGCTGACGGCCCCTTTGAAGTTTGCCAGGACTGTGAGCAGCCTAGCTAGAGGGGCGGAATTGGAATGCCAGATACTTATTGCTGGTTAGAATTATCGAACTTTGTCACTGGCTAGAGTTGTTGGACATGAAGTTACAGAGTTTGATGTTTGCCCTGGTTGTTTTAAATCTTGCATTGGTTGAATATTTCTTTGGTATGCCCAATGCCATCTTTTGCAGGGTGAGTATTTATTCCGTACCATTATGGGTTTGGGGGGGGGGATTTTTTTTGGTTATTATGGCTCAGTTAAAAGATCTTGGATTATGGGGATGTTTGAACATCATTGGGATTGATAAAAACCATGGGGACTTTTTTTTTTTTTTTTTTGGTTTTTGGAGGTAGGGTCTCACTGTAGTTCAGGCTGACCTGAAATTCACTATGTAGTCTCAGGGTGGCCTCGAACTCACGGCGATCCTCCTACCTCTGCCTCCCAAGTGCTGGGATTAAAGGTGTGCGCCACCACACCCGGACCATGGGGACTTTTAAAGTTAGACTGAATGCATTGCATTTTACACCATGTATGGATATCAGTTTATGGAGGCCAGGGGCGGAATGTGGTGGTCTGATTTAGGTGTTCTGCATAAACTTAGGTGATCTGAATGCTAGGTTCCCAGCTGATGGAGATTTGGGAATTAATGCCTCTTGGAGGGAGTGTATTGTTGGGGGTGGGCTTATGGGTATAACAGCCAGTTTTCCCCTGCCAGTGTTTGGCATGCTCTCCTGTCCCTGCTGTCCACCATATGTTGGCCAGGGGTGATGTCCACGCTCTGCTCATGCCATCGTTTTCCCTGCCATCGTGGAGCTGCCCTTCAAGCCTGTAGGCCAAAATAAACCTCTGTTTTCCCACAAGCTGCTCTTGGTTGGGTGATTTCTACCTGACTACAACAAATGGTATATGTAAAATCTTGTCATTTATCAATATTAATGGAAGAGATGAAAATTTGTGATATATAGGGAAGAGATGGAAATTTGTGATATATATATATATATATATATATCACAAATTTCCATCTTTTCCATTAATATATATATATACACATTTATACATATACATAATATATATACATAATATATATATAAATGTGTATATATACATATATATATATATATACATATATGTATGTATGTATATATAAACACACATTTGGTTTTTCAAGGTCGGGTCTCGCTGCTCTAGCCCAGGCTGACCTGGAATTCACTATGTAGTCCCAGGCTGATCTCGCCGGAAAATCTTTAATCCTGAGTGCTGGAATTAAAGGCATGCACCACCATACCCAGCTTGTGATAACTTTTGATAAGACAGCAACTCCCACTTTGAATACCAACTCAGTGAAATGTTATACCCTGGATAAAGAATTCTAGTCTCATTGGTTTATAAGCCTGTATTACAGAAAACAAAGCAAAATTGTTGTATTTTTGAATCTCAAAAATACAAGTCTGTTAAAAAAAACAAAAAACCCTGGGCAGGAAAGATGACTCAGCAGTTAAAGTGCTTGCTTATAAAACCTGGTGGCTTGGATTTGAATACCCAGTACCCATATAAAGCCAAACACACCAAGTGCCACATGCATCTGGAGTTTGTTTGCAGTGGCAGGATGCCCCAGTGTGCCCAGCACCATCCCCACCCCTACCATCTCTCCTTCTCTCTGCTTGCATATAAACAAATAAATAACATTAAGAAAAGCTGAACTAGAGTTGGGGATGATTCAGTGCAGTGAATGAAGCCCTTACAACACAACGCCGAGTACCTGAGTTCAGATCCCCAGCCCTGCTTAAAAAGCTGTAGTGGGCTTCTGTCATTCAAGTATGCCTAGTGTGAGAAAGGAAATGGAGACAGAAGAATTTCCTGGGAGCTCATGAAGGGAGAGGTGGGCTACAAGAGACCCTGTCCTAAAACCAGTTGGAAGGCAAGGACCAACCCAAACGTTGTTCTCTGACCTCCACACGTGCATCACTGCACGTGTGCACCTGCACTCACGTATGTGAGCATGCTCTCACACGGTAATTTCTAAAGTTGAACTAAATAATCTTGCTGGTGAAATGGGGTTCAGGAAAGTCCTTGAACTCCAAATGCTAAGTTTGTGTCTAATTTTAATCAAAGAATTGAATGAAACAAGACTGAAAGGGTAATTATTAAATTATTATATTGTTTAGGGAAGTACAGAACCAAGGGAAGGAATATGAATACACCCACAAGACTTGAGACCCCACGTGGTGGCCCTGGAAACACCATGGAGAGGACAGAAAAGAAAGTATAGAGAGTTCCAGCCATGTGGCAAGCAGGAGAGGTAAGAGCCCATGTGGAAGTAGAGGTCAGGGGTTCTCCCCTTGGCTTGGCCCAGATGAACTGAGCAGGGGGGTAACTCACCAAAAACTGGAGGTTCACCAGTGGTCAGGCCACCCAGAGACCTTGCTCTCCCCTCACAAATGTATTTATAACCTTATGGTAGCGGGCCCTACCTTCTGGCCCAGGTGAGCCAGAGGGACAGCAATTGGTCTGGGGTAGGGGCTGTCTCAGGAAGAGGCTAGCATGACACCAAGTCCTGGGGTCTAAGTTTGACCAACCACAATGTCAGGATTCAAAAAAAGAAGGAAGGGAAGGAGAAGGGGAAGGGGAAAGGAAGGGGAGGGAAGGGAAAAGAAAAGAAAAGAAAAGAAAAGAAAAGAAAAGGAAAGGAAAGGAAAGGAAAGAAAAGAAAAGAAAAAAAGATCTCCCTCCCAGGGAGGGGCTCAGGTATGGAAAAATAGGTCTTAGGAGCTAGGCAAGAGATAAGAAGTCAGATCATCCCTTGATCTCCAGCCAGTGCAGACCCTCCTGCCTTTCTGTTTACTTTCAGGAGCCACCCTCACTGCCTAACAAAGCTGCCTGACACCCTCTCACTGTAAGCCTGCATTCCCACAAATGGCCACACTTGAGATTGGATTTTGGAATAGCGCCAGAGCAGGAGAGAAATAGGACATGCGCACAATCTTTTGCTGCTGTCCATCCCAGACCCAGTTCTCCAGAGCTTAAAACTCCCATGGATGGAGGCTGGAGAGATGGCTTAGCACTTAAGGCGCTTGTCTGCAAAGCCTAAGGACCCATGTTCAATACTCCAGATCCCATGTAAGCCAGATGCACAAGGGTGAGGCAAGTGCAAGGTTGCACAAGGCCACTAGGTGGAGCAAGCGTCTGGAGTTGGAATGCAGTGGCTGAGGCCCTGGGGCACCAATTCTCTCTCTCTCTCTCTCTCTCTCTTCCTCCTGGACCCACGTGTCAACTCCACTGGAGAGCCTGCTTTCTGCCAACAGCACTGATGTAGTCTGGAATGATACTTGGCCATTTTTGCTGAAGAATTTTGTTTAGCATGCAAAATGCCTCATGGAAACTTTTACCTTGCTGTAGGATTTAGTCAATCCCTGTATATAATTCCTTCATATAGACTCATGAATATTGTATTCTAAGACAGCATCACTAAAGTTCCCATGTAGGACTGACACACTGCACACAAACGCATGTCCTTGGCACACACAGTCATGCAGAGTCTGTCATCAGTGTCTCATTTTCAACAGGCAGATGTAAACTGGACTGTTATGCTTGTCCAGTAGCACAAACACTGTATGCTTTCCTGGAAGAGGGCTTGCCATCTGAAACAAAGGTGGAAAAGTACATGTGGCCCACATTTGTTGACAGAAACTCGGGTTTTCTAGGGCCGTATGCAGGCTCCTTGTCAAAGAGCCCTCTTCAAGATTTGAATTCATCGTTGATGATTTTTCTAGCCTTATATTTGTGTTTATTAAAATGTACATAAATATGCTATCATTCAACATGTGAAATGTATATACATATTTTTTCAACATATATAAAACAACACATTTTACTTATTCCTAAGAATAAATGTGGAAACAAACATACATAAAATCAAATATATAAAACTATGATTCAATGTGTTTCATGTTTCATACACATCTCTATATAACAGGTGATATAAAAATCATTTATAGCTTCTATATCTCTATATCATTTTGTGCCACACTGAACTTTCACTTGGTTGACGGAGTGGCAGGGCCCCACCCTTGGGCACAGGGCAAGGTCTCGGACAGGGCCTGCTGTGTGCTACTTGGTGTGGTGTTGGTGGAGGGTGGAGAGGTGAGAAGTCCCTGGAACAACTCTTGGGGTCTGCTACGACTTGCTTCTCCTCCCTTTGTCTTATTATAGCAGGAGATCAAGTGATGTCCTTAACACTGGAGTCCCCAAGGCTCTTGGAAGGAACTTTATCTCACTTTCCCACCACTTAGCTGGAAAGTCACTCTTACCAAATTCATGTCAATCAGAGAGAATAGGACTGTCACAAAGTCTACTAACCATGAAGAAGCTAGAACAGAAGGTAAAAACAGGTAAAAATGGATAGTCCATCCCCACGCAAATCACACATACACAGCCTTGACATGTAGCATGTTTCACTGGACCATAGCCCCCATGCACCTTATGTCCATTATGACTGTTCAATTGCAAGTGACTGGGTCCCAGTTCAAACTGCCCCCTGACCAAGTAGAGCACTCCAAGTCAACAAAATAAGTAATAAAAATAGGGAGAAATGAATTATTTGCAGATGATATTGCATGTCTAGTAACCTTATGAACTAAGGAAAATTAAGAATAGATCTAGATGTACCAAATACCTTGCATAAGTTGTCATTTACCATTAGGTACTTCAAAAGAAATGGAAATTGCCTTGTAGAAAAGAAATGCCTAGAAATTAATTTTAGTAAAAAGACCATGTTTTATATAGTGTCATTTTTTTTACTATTGGATATAAAAATAATCTGAATAAGTAGAAAAGAAATGCATCTTCCTAAATAAAAAGATGAAAGAAAAGCATGCTAAGATTTCACTAACTGATTTTCAATTACTGTAATATAAACAGAGTCCTGATAGTTTGTTTCGATTTTTGAACTCAACAAAACATTTTAAAGTATTTATTATTATAAGAATCACCAAGTGGGTCTGGAAAGATGGCTCAGTGGTTAAGTGTGCTTCCTTCACAAGCATGAGGGCCTGATGGGACCTAAGACTGAGTTCAAATCTCCAGGTCACATGTAAAGCAGATGGGCATGGTCACACATACCTGCAACTCCAGTCCCATACAGTAGCAGAGACCTGAGAAACTTTGGAGCCCCACAAGCTCTGAAATCAGTAAAGCAGACTCTTACTCAAAACAAGACCAGGTGGAAGAACTATAGAAAGCGAAGACTGACATTCCACCCCAGCCACCACAGACCAGTGACTCCACCACAGGTGAGCAGATGGGGCACCACAAGGGCATGTATACATGCACACCACAAACTACACCACATTACATATGTACACATAAGCAAAATAAAATTTAATTAAAAAAGAATCGAGGACTAGAGAGATGGCTCAGCACTTAAGGTGCCTGTCTGCAGAGCCTAATGACTCCGGTTTGATTCCTCAGCACCCACATGAAGCCAGGTGCACAGAGTAACACCTGCATCTGGAGCTCTTGTGCAATGGCTGCAGGCCTTGGCAAGCCCATTCTCTCTGTCTGTTTCTCATCTGTCTATCTCTACTTGCAAAGAAATAAAAATATTTTTAAAAAAGGAATTGAGTAAATTTAGAACAATGAATAGTTTTTGAGACAGGGTTCACCTGTACCTCAAACTCATCAAGTTCATTAGGACAGCCTTGAACTCTTGATCCTTCTGCCTCTGCCTCCCGACTGAGCACCCCCCCCCCCCAGCTTCCCTCGCAGATACTAAAACGTATTGCAAAGCTGCATATCCAGCAGCATGGAAGATGAACATGCCAGTCAACAGAAATGAAAGTTCAGGAACAGAGCAAAGAATTGGAAAATTAAGGCAAAATAAGATGCCTGTCAATGAAACTAATGAAGAATGGAAATAGTATGAGGACTTGTTATGAGACAACAGGCTATCCTCTGAAGAAAAACAAAATAAAAAAAAATAAAATCCAGTCATTAGATGTGTAGATAAGACTCATTGCATTAAAAATGCCACCCATTCTGGAAGAATGAGAGCAGTACACACAATATGGAGGAAAAGTTTCAGAGTCTCAGGTCTAGAAAGAACAGGGCAAGTTGAAGTCCAGAGCGACTGAAGAACAAGCCAGCCAGTTGGATTCCCCTGAAATCAAAGTTCTCCATTACGCAGATAAAGAGCACGCCAAGGCAGAGGGAAGGCCTGTGTGGGAAGAGAAAGGGGCGGTGTGGGGAGCGGCTGGGGAGGCAGGCCTGCTGGAAAAATGCTTGCTCACAAGCATGAAGACTTAACTTCCACTCCCAAAGCCACGTGAAAGTGCAAGTACAATGGCACTTGCTTATGATGCCAGCTCTGCTGAGGCAGAGACGGGAGGCTCTAGGGCTTGCTGACCAGCAAGTCTCGCCTGGTTGCTGAGCTCCAGGCCAATGAGGCCCTGTCTCAAAAAGGTCGATGGCACTCCTAAAGATGACCCCCAGTTATCCTCTGGCCTCCCTGCACAAACAGACCCAACACATGTATGCACACACGAAAAAGGAGGTAAGAGGGGTGGGGGAAGACAAGGAGAGAAAGGGATGGATTTCATACGTACATGAAAATGCCTAATAAAACCTATTACTCTGTATGCTAATTAAAACATTAACAAATAAAACGAGTCTCTCCAATACACATTTTTAGAGAGCCATTAACATTCATAATGCCCATCGTCCTTATAGCAATTAGTTACAAGAAGATCAAGAGCTATGTTAAAAATAGGGCTGGAGAGATGGCTTAGTGGTTGAGTGCTTGCCTGTGGAGCATAAGGACCCCGGTTCGAGGCTCGGTTTCCAGGACCCACGTTAGCCAGATGCACAAGGGGGTGCACACATCTGGAGTTTGTTTGTAGTGGCCAGAGGCCCTGGTGTGCCCATTCTCTTTCTCTCTCTGTTGCTCTCAAATAAATAAATAAAAATGAACAAAAATTTAAAAGACAAGGAGAAACTAACAAAAAAATAATAATTAGGCAGGGCATGGTGGCGCATGCCTTTAATCCCAGCACTCGGGAGGCAGAGGTAGGAGGATCACCGTGAGTTCGAGGCCAGCCTGAGACTACATAGTGAAATCCAGGTCAGCGTGAGCTAGAGTGAGACCCTACATCAAAAACCAAAAAAATAAAATAAAAATAAAAATAAAAAAAATTAATGGTGAATGTGAAATTCACAAAAGAGGAAATATAAGTGGCCAACGTGTAGGAACTGAAGCAGCTATACACAATATATATATTTTTTTTACCAGAAAATCAACAAAACTACAAGTTGGACAATACATGTAGCTACAGCTCCCAGCTGGGGACATTTCTCAGTGGTACAGCACTTGCCTAGCATGTACAAGGCTATGAGTTCAATGTCTAGCACCACCAAAAAAGTAGATAAATAAATGAAAATAAGAAAAGAAAAGCTGCAGCTCCTGGATACAGCTGATCAGAAGGCACAGCTGTTCAAAATTTTGAACTTTATTACAATGTGCTAGGAGGTGCCATCCTACCCAGCAACAGTACTTCCGACACGACACTTGCCCACTTGGGTAACAGAAAAGCTATGCAAGTATATTTAGTGTAAATGAAAATCCAAGAACTGTAAAGACAGTCTTGTTCGCAAAAGTAAAATGGAAAATTATTAACTATCACTAGTGATTAGTTAAAAAATTAAGACTGTTCAATGTGAACATGTTAACATGCTTATTAAAGAAGCATGTCAAATCGTTAAGTGTCTGTGATTTATTGGCAGTGCAAAATGAGAGATAAAGAAAATATATATATTATTTAATAAAATAAATGTGTCTACTTTGCAGGCTCTACATATAATTTTTGAAATTTGGGCATTTTGTGAGCATTCTCCTATAGAGGGTAGCAAAGAATTATTAAAAATGAATGCTTCAGCCAGGCGTACGGGCACACGCCTTTAATCCCAGCACTTGGGAGGGAGAGGTAAAGGGATTGCCCTGAGTTTGAGGCCACCCTGAGACTTCATAGTGAATTCCAGGTCAGTCTGGGCTACCCCACAAGACCAAAAAACAAAGAATGTTTTGGGATAGAGAGATGGCTTAGCAGTTAAGGTGCTGTGTGCAAAGGCTAGCGACCTGAGTTTGAGTCCCCAGTACCCACATAAAGCCAGATGCGCAAAATGGTGCATCCATATGGAGTTAATTTGTAGCAGCTGGAGGCCCTAGTGTACTAATTCTCTCTCTGTGTCTGTCTGTCTGTCTGTCTCTCTCTCTCTCTCTACTTGCAACTAAATAAATAAAAATTTAAAAAATTAATGTTTCATAACTTGACTGGATTTTCAGTGTGTCTGCAAAAAATACTATTGTAAATGTAGCCTGGCGAGTTCTTTGTTTCTTTTTAAAAATCAACTGTGGGCTGGAGAGATGGCTTAGCAGTTAAGCACTTGCCTGTGAAGCCTAAGGACCCTGGTTCGAGGCTCGATTCCCCAGTACCCACATTAGCCAGATGCACAAGGGGGCACACGTGTCTGGAGTTCGTTTGCAGTGGCTGGAGGCCCTGGTGCGCCCATTCTCTCTCTCTCTCTCTCTCTCTGCCTCTTCCTCTGTCTGTCGCTCTCAAATAAATAAATAATAAACAAAAACTTTAAAAATCAACTGTTAAGTTAGCAAACACAGTGGTGGGTGGCATCACGTCCTTTCCTGCATGTGTGTCATTGCCCTTTGCTGCTATCTCCCTGCCTCTCTCCCACTGCCTGGCACCATCCCCCGGCCCTTCTTGCTGAATACCTTCCCCACCTACAGAGTCCCCATTTCTTCTTTCAAATAACACTACTCCAGTACCCTCTTTCCTTTCCCCTCCCTTAAGATCTCTTCCTCCTCTCTCATCCCCTTTCTACCTTCATTACCTACACACACACACACACACACCACCACCACCACCAACAACAACAACAACAAAAACGAAACTAGATACACACTATATAGATATTCAACTCCAGATTGTAGCTTGGAAGTGTTATGTAATAATGTCACGAATATACATGTATATGTCAATAGGGAAGCTATATATAAATTTTACCTCAATGAATTGGCAAGAACAATTCACAAAACCAGGAAAAAATTTCAGGGGCATAGAATAGAAACAATAAGTCACAGTTCAGGAAGAAATGTTTTTATGTCCAAAGACAAGCCAGTCTCCACATGCTAAGGAGAGACAGCATACCTGAGGCAGCGGCTTTCCCGGGTGGCAGTTGATTCCGCCAATGAAGACGACGTTGGGCATCACAGGCCTGGGGAACTCCAGGACAAAGTCAGTGCGCAACAGCCAAACAGATGTGTGGCTGAAGAGATCAGTCATGGTCACTGGTGTTTGGAGGACTTCAGAGGCAATCTCCACAGCACTTTGGAAAAAGTAGGGGCAAAAGGCGTGCTCCTTCATGTAGGAGACATGGTTCTGCACTCTCTGCAGGAAAGTCATGCTGTCTGTGAATCTCAAGAGAAGTCTGGGGACATAAGAAGGGGGGCTGGGGCACTGAGCGCCTTCTTCAAGATAGTGACAAAATATTCCTCTGGCGAAGACCACGGATGGAAGAGACAAGTATTTGGCAACAGTTAAGCCACACACGTCAAAAGGATCCAGAAACACCGCATCAAAAGAACTCTCCTTTAAGTATTCTACTAACTTCCTGTCTTTAAACAAACTCCTACAATTTGAGAAAAGCAATTCAAAGTAGTCTTTGGCTGAATTGCTTAATACAGAAAATATGTTGTGTTCTTCAGCCTTCCACTGAGCATCAATGAAAACCTTGAACTCACGGTTCAACTCCTCCAGCGTGTAAGACGTGGAGTAAGTCTTCACTGTGAAATCCTGTGACCGTCCCAGTTGCCAGCTCACCTCGGGCATGACGACCACCACCTCGTGCCCTCTGTGGATGAGTTTCTCCACAACTGACTTCATGGTAAACCAGTGGCTCCCGTCCATGGGCACCACCAGCAGCTTGTCTGCCTGGGCACAGCCACATGCCAGCAGCAGACACACACAGAGAGGCAGGGGAGGCGGCAGGATTACCGGAGCCATGAGCCAAGTGCAGCCGGAGCAGCCCAGCTGTGGGCCGCCAAGCTCGTCTGTACAGCCCGGGAAAGTACAGGCACTGGAAGTAGCACGGTAAAGGGCGTGTGCTTAGATACCGATAACGTTATACCCCTGCCAATGACTTTCTCAAACAATGATTTATGAGTGGCCTTTGCTTATGGTGAGAATAATGCAATGTCCTCTAGTGTGAATTAGAAACACAGTTTCAAGAAGTGATTTTTTTTACTATGAGAATTCCGAAAGACAGAAAGTAAATTTCAATAATGATTGTATTTAAAAAATACTTGCAAGCAGAGAAAGGAGAAGAAAGTACAGGTACACCAGGGTCTTTTGCCCCTGCAAACAAACTCCAAACACATGTGCCACGTTTGCATCTGGCTTTATGTGGGTCTTGGGGGATCAAACTGGTGTGCTTTGCAAGCAATTTAACCGCTGAGCTATCCCTCCCGCTCCAGGATTGCACTTTTGGAATTCTTTCCAGAAGCAAATTTGTAGTTTATACTTCCAAAGGCTCTTTGTTCAGAAACAAATTGGAAACTCAGGAGGATTGCCGTGAGTTCGAGGCCACCTTGGATTACATATTGAATTCCAGATCAGCCTGGGCTAGAGTGAGACCCTACCTCAAAAAAACAAAACAAAACCAACCACAACAACAACAACAAAAACTCTGCCTCAGATATGTGTGGCTGCTGGTTCCGTTTCCAGCAGGAACGACACTCCATTTCTATTCTCTCTGAGGGGTTGAGGTAAGATTGATGACTCACCTCCCTGGGCCATTCCAGGTATATGATGGTATCTGACTACCTACCGTCTAGTTTATGCCACTTTCTCCTGATGCATCCAGCATGGAGGGTAACTCACCTATGTAATGCGATGCAGTGAAGTTCCTTGAAGCAGCCACATCTGTGTTGAAGGTTCTGCAGGCTGAATCACGGATAGAACTTCATGACTGTGCACACATGGAAGGCTGCAGATTGAGAACCACAACTATCAACAGCCACTTATTACCCATCTTGTTACCAGAGTTGCCAGGGGCAGAGCCTGCACCCTGACAGCCCCTAATAAGCCAGGCTTGCCCACTAATCTCCAATAGGTCAACTGAACAAACAAGTGATGGTAAAAAGCAGAAAAATAGAGATTTATTCAATGTGACCTATTTGAGCTGGGAGTCTATTCTTGTGATTGTTTGTTTTTGTTTTTGTTTTTCCAGGTAGAGTCTCACTCTTCGTGTCAGGCTGGCCTTGAACGCACAGTGATCCTTCACCTCTGCCTCCCAAGTGCTGGGATTAAAGGTGTGTGCCACCACGCCCGGCTATTCTTGTAATTGAATGCTGTCTGTCCTGTATCCTAGCATCTTGTAAATACTACTGAGGTTGGGGTTGCTGGAGATATGCCTCAGTTGTTAAGGCACTTGTTCAGTACCCAGTATCCATGTAAAGCCAGATGCACACAGTGGGCATGCATTTAGAGCTTGTTTGCAGCAACTTGAGGTTCTGGTGTACCCCTTCTCTCTCTGTCTCTGTCTCTGTCTCTCTCTCTCTCTCTGTGTGTGCGTGTGTGTGTATGTGTGTGTGTGTGTCTGTTTGTAAATAATAAAAGCATTTTAAAAAATACTACCGGGCTTCTTTTGACAGAGGCTGTGCTTCTAGAAAATGCTTTACACAAACACAACCAACAAGAGCACATAAAAGAAACTACTTTGAACATTAAATATGTGTTTATAGATGTATGGCTTTGATAATCAATATCTAATACATTTTATTTATTTTTTAAAGGTTTTGTTATTTTATTTTTATTTCTTTATTACAGACAGAGAGTGAGTGAGGGAGGGAGGGAGACAGAGAGAGAGTGAAAATAGCACCAGGGCTTCCAGCCACTGCAAACAAACTCCAGACACATTCACCCCCTTGCACATCACGCTAACGTGATGGCGCTGGCTCAATTCCACAGTACCTACGTAAAGCCAGATGCCCATATGTGTCTGGATTTCATTTGCAGAGCAAGAGGCCTTGGCATGCCCATCCTCGCTCTCTCCCCACTCTGTCAAATAAATTAATAAAATATTTTAAAGATATAAAACTGCTCAGAGTCATTAATGATCAAGGAAATCAAAACTGCAACTTAATTTACATACTCCTTAGGACAGCTAAAGTGGGAAAGATCAACCATCAAGTGTCAATGAGCAGGTAGAAGAGTTGGGCCTCTCACACTGTTGGTGGGGATAGTACAATGATATTACCATTTAGGAATATGATTTGAAAGTTTCTTTAACCCCTGCAACTTAACCTAGTTATGTATTTGTCCATGAAAAAAGAAAACATACTTCCTACATTGTTTACTTTTTAATTTTCTGTATATTGTAATATTACCACATCTTAAAAAACCTTTCTGGCCAGGGGTGAGGGTGGACTTCCCAGGCGAGCCAACTGTTAGACACAGTAAAAGGACCACTCTTTATATCTTAAAGTCCACTGAAGTCATCCACACTGGCCAATCCTATACTGTTTACCCTGTTCTACCTTGCAAAACTCCAATATGGCCATGACTCAGACCACTCCCTCACTCCAGCCCTTTCTGCTTCTTGGTGCCCCAAGTCAAAAAACATTCAAGGGCTGGAGAGATGGCTTAGCAGTTAAGGTGCTTGCCTGAAAAGTCTTCAGACCCATGTTTGACTTTCCAGATCCCACGTAAGCCAGACATACAAGGTGACACATGTGCAAGATTGCACATGTACACAAGATGGCACATGTGTCTGGAGTTCAATTTCAGTGGCTGAAGACCCCGGAGCACCGATTCTCTCCCACTCTCTCTCTCTCTTTTTCTCTTGCTTTCTCTCATAAAAAAAAAAAAAAAAAAAAGGCATTCAAGTATTCCCCACTGTCCAAGCATCCAGCCTGTATCAAGCAGGGTCTGTCAAAGAAGCAAGAGTTTATATGTGTGCATAAGCTAAAGGACTTGTCAGAGGGACTGTGAGAGTGGAACAATCTGTGTCGTAAATCATGGTAAGACCACAGAGGTCTTCAGCAAAGCCTATGGGTGCAAAGTAGAAGAGCACAAGGACAAGCTGAGTCCTGAAGAACCCTGAGGCTTCCTCACTGCTTACAATTCTTGACTATGCGGGTACCCTGCAGAAGCAGTAGGCCCCTTCCTCACAGGCCTAATTGTATTTGTCCCAGTTGTGGGAGGAGCCAGGGAAAGGACCTGAGTGAGTAGAGAGATCTAGTCTTAATATTCACCTTTAGTGGAAGAAAAGGGAGCCATGAAATGGAATAAATACCTCCAGACAATATTTTGAGTTTCAACTAGTTGGACAAAAAGTGAATGTTAAGGCAGGCATGGTGGCCCAGCATCCCAGGCAGAGGTAGGAAGACCATCATGGGTTCCAGGCCACTCTGAGACTACATTGTGAATTTTACATCAGTCTGAGCTAGAGTGAGACCCTATCTCGAAAAACCAAAATATAAATAAATAAATATAAATACAAATAAAGTCAACATTTAAAATACTTCATAGCTCCGTGATTTGGGTCCTCGATGGGGGACAGGATGGTGGTGTTAGGAGATCATTCTTTTGCTCAATTAATATTTATGAGGATTTTATAACAAGACAGGCATGTGGAGTTTGTTAGGGACAGAGCTGTGTACAAAGGCAAGCCTATGCCTTCGAAGATCTCACCTTAGAGTGGATCTTTCTTGGTGGGGGAATGAAGGTTGGAGCCACATCTGCAATTTCAAAGAGGACATGTGGAACAATCAAGGGAGACGCAGTCAATGTGCAAAGAACCGGGGTTGAATGTCACCCATTAGGGAAGAAGTCATAAAAAGGAAGGTGCCACAGAAGCGACGTGGCCATCACACTGAGGAGAACTGAGAGCAGCCTCGTCTCCTAGCATAGACCTCTTGCTTCCTAGCCCACTCTCTCTGCCAATCCTTTCCTTCCAAAACTTCCTGAACTTTCTAGTCACACTAACCTCCTTCAACCTTCAAATGTTCCAAAGACAAATTGCTTGGGTTGCTGTTCACTTTAATTTCTTTCTTTTCAACTTTCTCCATCAGTATTTCGGTCCTCAACCTCTCAAACCCTTAACCTTTATTCCTGTCTTGATGGAGGCTGGGTTGGACAGGGAAAAGACAAGATGGGGAGCCTAAATACGTGTGGAACAGCTCACGCAAAGTGCTCAGTGCAAAAGGGGATCATTCTGAAGGGGTGTGTGTGTGTGTGTGTTTGTGTTGTACTTATGTACACTACTTACAGTCGGTGAAGATTAACACAGAGGCAGGTATGAGCTATAACGCTTTGGTTGGGTTGTGGCACATCACCCCCTCCCCCCCCCAAAAAAACACACACGATTTTCCCAATGGAGGTACTGTTGGAAAGATGCCAAAAGTGCTTGGCAAACCTTGAGTAGGTTGAGAATTAGTCACGCTAAAGACAAGCGACCTTTCTATACCCAACCTCAGCTATTACGGCTAGTGAACAGCAATAAACATAAACTTACATGTGCGCGAACCAACGCGCCAGCGACAAGAGCTAGGGGGAAAGCGCAGGCGTCGGCCGCCACGTCTGTCATTGCCAACCAAAGGCACTCGTTTGCCCATCAGGCCCCGCGCGCCGTGCTCGGCGCCGCCGCGGGGCACTCTGGGAAATGTAGTCCGCGCGCCGCAGAACTCGCTCTGCAGAGACCCGCTCTCGCCAGCATGGCGGCGCCCGTTCGCGGCGAGTACTTTAGTCCGATGTTTTGGCCGGAGCGGGGGTCTGGGCTCTAGGCAGTAAGTGGGCATGGGGATCCAGGGAGAGTCGGCGCTGGCGAGGGAGCCCGGGGTGGTCGGTGGGCTGGGAGGCCGCGGCCTGGGCTGGGGGACGGGGCGACAGGCCTTTAGCCCCTTTTCCTGTGCCTGTCCTCCGAGCGACCACGGGGCAAATCCTGGCCATTCGGCGCCGCCTGTCACCGGCGCTTGGCCCTTTGCCTCCGAGGGACCGTCCAGCACAGTGCGCGTGGAGCGTCGAGCTGGTCAGCCCCTGGCCCCAGGTTGGGTCAGTGGGTGTGGTGGGAGGCATGAGACGCCGGTCTTTCTTCCTCAGGAAACCTCCTCCCGGCTCTCTGGTTTGGACTCTACAGAAGATAAACGCGACCCACTTAATTCCGCCAAATGCCATGATCTGGTGCAGTCTAGAGATGAGAGAGGCACAGATTTTAGGGAGCCGCTGACAGGCCCAAGTGGTCTGTCCACTCAGAACCTAGGATTGGCTTTCCACTCGGAACGGTGGATGAGATGCCTTTTCGAGAGCAGATGCAAACCACTTACTGTGAGCCAGGCCCTGTGTACTAAGTACTAGTCTTTTATTATGTCCCTTGCCTAGTTAAATGACTACAGGACGTGTACTATAACGTTTTCCATATAAGAAAGTTTAAGTAACTTGCCCAATGTCACACTGGTTAGTTAGCATTCTGGTAGGGATGAAATAAAAATTCAGATCTTGCTGTCTCCAAAACACAAACTAATATTTTCTAAATGGCAAAGTGACTACTCCCAAGTGCAAAGTAGAGAATTTGGGGAAAATTTATTTTGAAAATGAAAGCATTTATGTAACATGGCATTTTCTTTAAAGGATAGTATTTAGTTTCACAATGTTTGGGAACCTGTTTGAAGAGGATTATTCCAGTGTGTCAAATAATCAGTATGGAAAAGGAAAGAAGTTAAAGATTACAGCTTTGGCACCACCTGCTCCTAGAGAGCTCACCAATTTAAGTGGACTCAGAAATCAGGGTGGAACCTGTTACCTCAATTCCCTCCTTCAGACTCTACATTTCACACCTGAATTCAGAGGTATGGTATTTACTAGCATTTCAGCAACAATAGGTACCATGGAATTTATATGTAATTAATTATACAACAGTCACAAAGTATCTTAAAGACATATTTATGTAAGACATGAATTAGTGATGTTGGACAGAGAAATGTGAAGCTTAAATTTTTTTTTTATTTGTTTGCAAGCAGAGAGAGAGAGATAGAAGAGAGACAGACAGAATGGGTGTGCCAGGGCCTCCAGCCACTGCACACGAACTCCAGATGCATGTAGCACTTTGTGCATCTGGCTTTATGTGGGTACTGGGGAATCAAGCTCAGGTCATTAGGCTTTGCAGGCAAGTTGCCTTAACCACTGAGCCATGTCTCCAGCACAAAGTTTTAAAAGTATATTCTGTGTGATTATTGTAATGTTTTATAACAAAATTTTAAAACATAAGGCGATATGTTTCTTTTCTAATTCTTGTAATCTATTAAACTGATAAGAACAGATACTACACTTGATCTTAGCCAAAAGGCTGAGAAGCAATAATTCTTGTAATTTAAAATACCACATAAAGGCAGTTATGTCATGAATGCTAGATTTTATTATTATCATCTGCAGTTTTAAATTTAAAACATTCTCTAAAATAGCAAACACTTAAGTCAGGGTTACCTAAATAATTATATCCTGACTTTTGGGGTAGAGACGGGTGTCATAAGATTTATACATACCCACAATTGACATTTTTGAAATCCAGAAAGCTATGACCCTGATGTGATCTGACTTGAACTTTGGCCTCATAACCTGACCTATGTGATGCTACTCAGTACTTTAGTTCTCTTAATAGTATCTTCATATGTTTGTTACAGGATTACTAGTTTGCTTGATTAGTGGATATAATCTGTCCTGAAACTTGTTAGGATTGGAAAGTAATATGTAAACACTTCTTTCATTTTTCTAAAATCTGGAAATTCTATTCTAAAAACCCAAAAATTCTACATAAGAGATTGTGTGCAAAGAATGGACACCCACTCAGATTAGCTTTATTTAAAATAGGGGTTCTGGAGAGATGGCTTAGCAGTTAAGTGCTTGTCTCTGAAGTCTAAGGACCCCAGTTTGAGGCTTGATTCCTCAGGACCCATATAAGCCAGATGCACAAGGTGGCACATGCGTCTGGAGTTCATTTGCAGTAGCTGGAGGCCCAGGTGCGTCCATTCTCTCTCTATCTATATGTCTGTCTGTCACTCTCAAATAAATAAATAAATAAATAAATAAATAAATAAATAAATAAATAAGAAGGGGACGATTAGGAAAATCAAAGTAGAAAGTAGGTACAGGAAGCCAGGCTAGCCTCACCGGATCCTTGGTTTCTTGCCCATTTCTCTTCCTTTGTCCCATCCCAGCCATACACCAGCTTCCTTCACCAGGATCTTGGTGTCTGTGTTCCTTTGATTCCAGCATGGGCGTTTAACCTGTGCATGGTCCTGTTGGGGTGCCCCAGTGTAACGTGACTTTGTATCTCACATCTCCACTGGATCTCCATATTCTGAGGATTGACAGACAATCTGACTCATTTTATTTCATTTTATTTTATTTATTTATTTTTTCTCTTTTCTTTTTTTCTTTATTAGTTAGTTTTGTATTCAGCAAATACAGTCAGTTTGGTACCATTATTAGGCTCATCCGTGACCTACCCCCTCCCCTTGGCCCCTCCTTGTTGAGGTGTATGGGTCATGCATTGTGGAGTTAGCCCACAGTTATGGGTAAGATAAATGTCTCTGCATATCATGACCCAACATGTGGCTCTGACATTCTTTCCGCCCCCTCTTCCGCAAAATTTCCCTGAGCCATGTTTGGTTCATTTTTGGTCTGCTTCAGTGATGAGGTGTTGGGGGCCTCTGAGGCTCTGGGACTCCCAAGCTCCTCTACCAGTATCACTGAGTTTATCAGGTCTTTGGGTATCTTCTGTTGCTTCTCCAGAGACTCAGTAAATAGTTACATTGTTTCCTCAGTGCCATTCTAATGGATTGGACTGCCTATGGAATTTTCTCATGTCCATGACTGTAACCTCTCTGACGCAGTCAGTAATTACTACACTTTTAGAATTTCATCATTACTAAGAGGGATAAAATTTTTTCAGGTTGAAGTTAAAAAGGCAACTTGAAGTAGAAAAGTGGCCTCAAAAAGTTTCCTGGGGCTGGAGAGATGGCTTAGCGGTTAAGACAGTTTCCTGCGAAGCCTAAGGACCCAGTACTCTTCAGGTGTCACCTAAGCCAGATGCACCAGGTGATGCAAGTTTGCAAGGTCACACATAGGAACAAGGTGGCACATGTGTCTGAAGTTTGATTGCAGCAGGTGGAGGCCCTGGTGTGCCAATTCTCTCTCTCATAAAAAAATTAAAAATAAATAGTTTTATGAATGGTCTGTTTTAGAAAGAGTCAAGCTAATTTGGATTCAGTATATTAACAGGATATAGTTTTAAATGTTTGCTATTGAATCAGTTGTACATTTTAATACTTTAAATGTATTATATATCTGGCCCTTATAAAGATGTTTCCATTATACTGTTAAGAAATTTCTCCTATGAGTGTTGCTCTACTACGTATAAAACTTCTACACTTAAGTTCCATGTGGCACTCATTTCAGTATTTAAAACACTGAAAGTAAGACTCAGAGTACTTACAAGGTGGAGGCAGGAGTCTCAGGAGATGAGGAGTTATCCTCAGCTCAAGGCCACCATGAGACCCTATCTTGGAGAGAGAGATGCCATGTGGCACACACCCTGTCATTTGAGCACTCTGCAAGAGAAGGCAAGATGATTGAGAATTTGAGGCCAGCTTGGGCTACATAGTGAGACTCTGTCTCAGAAAAGAGAAAGACGAAGAAGGTAGACACTGGGCCTGTCATGAGGAATGCCAGGAGGCAAGAGTAGGGCTGAGAGCTGAAGAGTGACAGGCACATTCCTTTGGGCTGGTCAAGCCTGATGACCTTGCAGCGTGCAGTGGGCACTTCTTGTGTGACTTAGCACCATCCTGGTGCTGATGAAGGAGGTATAATTTGGAAAGGATAAACAGCAGCTGAGCACTGAAGGAGAAAAGTGGGAGACTTTTAAGTAAGGCCAGCTTGAATTCCATTGTACTGCCAGTACGACACAGCTGGGAGTAGTAGGAGATGATTCTCAAAAGTCTTGTACGGTTTTGTGCTGTAACATGTAGGGTGACATGTCGTCATTGCCCAGTCCCAGCACTTAATGAGCCGGAGAGTTTACATACCAGTAATCACTAGAACATCATGCTTTTTTTGTTTTCTTCCATCTCCTCCATTGTTTGTCTCCCTGGAGTAGTCCTAGAAGGTATTCTTACCAAAGTCTGGAATGACTTCTCCAAAGATTCAGATAGGGCTGGAGAGATGGCTTAGTGGTTAAGCACTTGCCTTTGAAGCCTAAGAACCCTGGTTCGAGGCTCGATTCCCCAGGAGCCACATAAGCCAGATGCACAAGGGGACACACACATCTGGAGTTTGCGGCGGCTGGAGGCCCTAGTGCGCCCATTCTCTCTCTCTCTCTGCCTCTTTCTCTGTCTGTCGCTCTGTAATAAATAAATAAAAATAAATAAAAAATTTTTAAAAAGATTCAGATATACTCCATAGTAAATGGCAGTAGATGTTAAATTTTAAAAATGTTCTGGAGACCAGTATGGGGGATTGCCAACTTCTTTTTCCAAATAGGATCACAACTTTTATTACCCTTACCACAGAAAAGACACTTTCATATCAAAACACCAATACTGGTGGTAGCATCCTAAAAAGAAGGGCACAGTCTAGTCCTTCCCATGACAGGTTGGTTGGCGTTGCACATGTGGTGTGTGAAAAGTCACAGCTGTGACACTTCTGTACTTGTCAAGATCCTCATGCCTTTTGAGTCCCCTTGCCGTAGTCAGTGAAAACCAGTAAGTTCTGGTGCTTATAGGAGTTTCCTTTGTTTTGGGAAGTGCTAGGGAACAAACCAAGGACCTTGCATATGCTAGGTAAGCACTCTGCTCCTGAGCATCCCCAGCAGTTGGATTTTTGAGGCAAGGTCTTGCTAGGGAGACCAAGCTGGCCTTAAACTGGAGATCCTTCTGCCTCTCCTGAGTAAAGAATCACAGGCATGTGCCTGCCTGCCTATTTGTAGCTGTATATGTGTAATATGGACCTCCCAGACTGAAACCTTAATCTGTCACTGCTTTCTTAGGTTCAGTGGTCAGAGATGTTAAAAGAATACAAAATGCGCACATTAATGAACAAATATTGCCGCAGTATTTCTGTCTTTAGCAGATTTTGTGTAGTGATAGTCTTGGATTTGAGTAATTCTAAGATGAACTCATATCATTTAATCTCTAATTCTAGTTTTTTGTTGTTGTGTAGAGGCTTTATTTTCTCTTGGTCCGGAAGAGCTTGGTTCTCTCGAAGATAAGGATAAGCCTGATGCAAAGGTACTAAGTCTGTGAGTTTCGGGGGTCTTTTAGAGATTCGGGAAATAACTGCGCTTTCAAGCTTGCCTCCCTTTGCTGTGTGTGTTCTTGCCGTGAAGCAGATATTTGCAAATCGCCTGTGCTGGCTTACCAAAATCGATTCAGTGTCCTTGTTGTAATGATACAGGACGCAGGAAGGGTGTACAGACCAGTAGTTTTCAATTTGATTTTGTAGAAATATGAGAAGAAATGGGTGTACTGTTTTGTATGTTTCTGCGGTGAGATTGTGGTTAATGTGCAGCTGTGTTCATGCTTTACCTGGTTAACCTCGAAGTCTCACCATTCAGCCTCAGTCTTTGCTTAGCTGTACTGCCCCACGATGCAGCCTAGTGCTTGCAAACCAGCTTTGTGGCGAGGGGACAGTTGTATGGATTTTTTTCTTCCCAGTCTGTTGTAGATCAGTACTTTCATAGCATGTGTATTTTTTAATGTCATGGGAATATAAAATTGCCATAGGAGTTCTAAATACTTTTTCTCCCTTTTAAAGTCTAGCCTGCAGATTGGCCCCTGAAAGGCATTGCTGTCAGGCTTGGAGCCAGCAGAGAGAGAAGCAGGGCACCAACTAACCCCTTGCAACATCAGAACTCTAGAGTGAGCTCCGTGTGCCTGCAAAATTCCTGGAGTGTCTGTCTATCTGTGTCGGAGGTATTTTAGACAGAATGAACTAAGGAATATTCATCCTGCTGCCTCTGATCATCCAGTTGTTTTTATTAGGGCCTATTTGAGTTTTAATACTCAATAATACTCAAGTCTAATACCTAGACTTGTTAAGGTAGAAAATCACAGATAGCTGAAAATAACCAAAGAACTTTTGGGATTGAATTAGAATTCAAATATTCAAAGAACTGAATCTTAATTAGCTCATTCTTTGTAATGAGAGATTTGTAAACTTTTCTTCTGAGTGACTGGAGACAGGAGAAACCAGCATGCAGTGCTAGCCTCACACAGCATGTGCAAAAGTCATCTGGAAATGCACTGGCTCTCCCCAGGTTCGGATCATACCTTTGCAGCTGCAGCGCTTGTTCGCCCAGCTGCTGCTCCTGGACCAAGAAGCTGCGTCCACCACAGACCTCACGGACAGCTTCGGGTGGACCAGCGATGAGGTAGGAAAGGACCAGGAGGGGAGGAGAGTCAACTTTCCTTCAACGTGGTGCCTGACCTGTCTTCCTTTAATCGTGTCTTAGAGTCTCTCAACAGGCTGTCTGAATGTCCTCCGCTCACTTTAAATGATTTCAAGCCAGAAGTATGGCTTTAGACGCTTACTGTACACAGCGTGTTGGGACTAGCTGTGAGTTGGGACTGGGGAAATGTGAATACACGGAGAACTTTTTAAAATCTGTACTCTTTAACAATTTGTATATAGCCTAGTTGAGGTGTAACACCTATCACATGGAAATTACTTACTGCTTATATGATAAACCACTCATCTGCTTCTGAGTCTTTGGCAGTAATGGATAAACTAAATGGTAAGTAATTTTTAAAATGCCCTTTGACTTTGTGACTTGGGTTGTTTGCATCTGGGTGCTCAGATGAAAACATGTGCTTCAGTCACAGTAGGACCTTGCCAGACCTTCTCATTTTCCGTCCAGACTTGCCTCTAACTCATCACTGCCTTCCTGAATACTGTTGCAGGGCCTTCTCTCATGTTTCTGTTTGAGTCCCTAAACATATTCCACCATACACAAGCAAACACTTTGCAGCAACAAGAAAGGGTACTTTTTTTTTTTTTTTAATTTATTTGAGAGCGACAGGCAGAGAGAAAGAGGCAGATAGAGAGTGAGAGAGAGAATGGGCGCGCCAGGGCTTCCAGCCACTGCAAACGGAACTCCAGATGCGTGCGCCCCCTTGTGCATCTGGCTAACGTGGGTCCTGGGGAATCGAGCCTCGAACTGGGGTCCTTAGGCTTCATAGGCAAGCGCTTAACCGCTAAGCCATCTCTCCAGCCCAAGAAAGGGTACTTTTATCAGTACTGTTAGCTATATCAATTTAAACAACTCAAGGTCTTCCATTTTTATTTTTATGGGACAAATGCATTCCTACAAATATGGGCACAGGAGACTGTCAGAGAGGCGACAATAGGAATACTGCTACGTTGCCTTCAGCAGTAAGCTCTGAACTGTGACCCTCTTGCCTCTAATCAGAAGCACTCCTTAACTCTGGTACTGTCCTCTGAGATTATAGAGGTGGAGCTTAGACTTTGAAGTGGGGTGATAAAACATGGTTAAACAAGTATACTCACTTTCAGGTGCAGGACTGGTACATGGCATGAATTCCTTTCTCCTTCCTTTTAAGAAAATAACCATGTTATTGAGATTTACATGCCTCAAATTCACTCTTTCAAATGTTCAACTCAGTGACTTTTGAGTATTTTCACAGATTTGGACAATCGTCACTACAGTCAATTTTAGAACATTTTCACTACCCCCAAAGAAACCCCACATGCATCTGTGGTCACTCTCTCATGTCCCTCTCACTCCAGCCCCTGGAAACCACTTAGCTACCTTCTGTCTCTAGAGTTACTGGTTCCTTGACATTTCATAGAAATGGAATTATACAATATGCGGTCTTTTGTAACTGGCATGTTTCACTAAGATAATGGTTTCAAGGTTTATTCCCATGGTATGCTGGTCTGTTCCTTCTCACTGCACAATCTTCTGCAGGCTAGAAATGCCATGTTGTTGATGTCAGTCCATTGCGTACTTCTTGGAGGCATCCCTTTACTTTTGAGCTTCCACTAACTTGCTGGTTTTATACTTCTTACAGTCCTGAAATCCTCTTATTTCAATTGTTTCTAAGTAAAATCTTCCGGGAAGTCCTCCAGGACTGAACCTGCAGTGGTAAGAGAGATCTCTGAGCAACTGTTGCCATAAAGGTTATTCAGAAACAGACCTTGACAACCGCCATAGCTTTCCCTTTCCTTAGAGCCAGTGATACAGGACTAATTTATAACCTTTTGCTCTTACATTCTGAAAGGCAAGACAAAGATCCCAAGTCCCCGCTGCTCCACGTTTCATCCCTTTAGCTGCTGCGTGTCACGTGCAAGTGACTCTGCTTTTGTCCCTTGCTGCCTCTGCACCTCCATTGTTCCTCGGCCTCTTAAGGCTTTTCTTGGTAATGTCAATGTGACATCCATGTGCCAAAGCCAGAAGACACTTCTCTTTGCCTGTGCTACTTTCAGTGTCAGTGGGCTGTGCTTAGTGACACTGGCCCACCTCTGTAAGGCCCCAGCTTCTTCTGGCCTTTGACCTGGCCATACTGGTTCCCCTCCCATTGCCCCTCTCCTTTCTCACTGGTGGTTTACAGTTGGCTTTGGTGAACAAATAATTCTTCTTCTTCTTCTTCTTCTTCTTCTTCTTCTTTTTCTTCTTCTTCTTCTTCTTCTTCTTCTTCTTCTTTTTCGAGGTAGGGTCTCACTCTAGCTCAGACTGACCTGGAATTCACTATGTTGTCTCAGGGTGGCCTCGAACTCAGGGCAGTCCTCCTACGTCTGCCTCCCAAGTGCTGGGATTAAAGGTGCCACCATGCCCGGCTAACAAATTCTTAAGGAGTATTTCACACACAGCTACATAACTCATAAGGGATTAAAGCAAGATAGAGCTAGAATTTTTCTCAACAGCACTATGATAGTGCTGTTTTTGTTATTCACACTTCAAAGCAATAGATTTTAGCTACTCTGGTGAGACTCATATAACGCTCCCCAGCCATTGAGATTGAAGTGAGATTTACCTGTGCACACACTGCTGACCCTTATGTGCTGCTCTGAACCTGCTGTGTTTTTCTTGTGACATGGCCAGGCCTTTGCCTGCCCACAAGAGAAAATGCACTTCACAGTTGTTGGATGAGTTGAATTGTATGTATACAATGAATACCACCTAGTCCTATGTCATTGTGTGGTATGAATGAAAATTGGTGGTGATGTCTGAACCTGCTCTCAGCCAGTTCTGCTTAGTCATCCTTACATCTATTTGTGGCTTATTTAAGTGTTTTTGTTAACTGGCATTATCCTTCAAAAGTATTTTTAAAAATCTGAAGGACAAAGTTGCCCATAAAAGTTAGCTATTGGGCTTGAGAGATGGCTCAGTGGTTAAAAGTGTTTGCTTGCAAAGCCCGAAAGCCTGATTTCTAGGGTTCAGTTCCCCAGTACCCATTTAAAGCTGTATGCACAAAGTGGCATCTGCATATGGAGTTTGTTTGCAGTGGTGGGGGCCTCAGTCTCTTTCTGTCTGTCTCTTTGCCTCTCTCTCAAAAATATAAAATTTTAAAAGTTAGGTATAGCTGGGCACATACCTGTAATCCCAGCATTTAGGAGGCTGGTTTGAAAATTATAAGTTCAAGGACAGCCGGGGTGATACCAAGACTGTTGTCTTCAAAAAAGGAAAAAGAAGTGACTTGTTTTATAGGAAATGAGACAACATGATGTGCAAGAGCTAAATCGAATTCTCTTCAGTGCTTTGGAAACTTCTTTAACTGGGACCTCTGGCCATGACCTCATTAATCGTCTGTACCATGGAACCATTGTTAACCAGATTGTTTGCAAAGAATGTATGAACGTCAGTGAGAAGCAGGTGAGTGTGCATGAGTTACCGTAGTAATAATAGATTACTGTAAATTATAATTCATTAACTAAATCTGTGATCCACAATACATATTAGGTTTAAAATGTTTATTCCTAGGAGTAATTTATTGAGTCATTAGTTTATATAATCCAGATTTATGCACATGGATTCATAGAAGCAAATATCTTAAAACAGTCTTTATTCAGTACTTGGATACTTGGAAAAAGGTTTGGGGGATGTTTACAATAGGAAACTATTGCCTCATAAAAGAAACCTTTATGGTTGGAATATTGTAAAGAAAGTTAGGTAATAAAAATAAATGATTGGGGCTGGAGAGATGGCTTAGCAGTTAAGACACTTGCCTGCAAAGCCAAAGAATCTCGGTTCAACTCTCCAGGACTCACGTAAGCCAGATGCACAAGGGGGGGCATGCATCTGGAGTTCATTTGCAGTGGCTGGAGGCCCTGGTGTGCCCATTCTCTCTCTCTCTCACTTTCCCTGCTTCTTTCTCTCAAATAAATAAATAAAATATATTGTAAAATAAAAAAATAGATTATTGAAGAATGTTTAACAAATACCTATAATTAGATACTAAATTTAGTTTATTTTGCCTTCAGAAAATTTATTTGCACATATGTGCTTATATTTATATGTCATATATATATATAAGCTGGCATCTATAAAACCATTATTTGTTCAAATTATAACTGAATTAATTAATTCTTTTTTTATTTTTTATTTTATTTTTTTTTATTTGCAAGCAGAGAAGAGAGAGTTGGGTACACCAGGGCCTCTTGCTGCTGAAAACAAACTCCAGACTGATGTGCCACTTTGTGCATCTGGCTTTACATGTATATTGGGTAAATGAACCCAGGGTCTGCAAGCAAGCACCTTTAACCGCTGAGCCATCTTCCTAATCTGACTTTTAATTCTCTATAATAACACAGATTACCCATTGAATTTGATTGGAAATTAGAAATTGACTATTTGCTCATGTAAATGTAATCTCTTTAAAGTTTTATACAGCTAATGAACCCTTTAATAAAAATCATTCAGTGAGCAGTCAAGGCACTTGTTTGCAAAGCCTGCCATCCAGGTTCAGTTTGCCAGTGCCCACATAAAGCCAGACACAAATAGTAGTGCAGGTATCTGGCATTTTTTTTTTTTTTTTTTTTACAGCAGCAAGAGACCCTGGTGTACCCAACGTGCATATAAATAAATAAATAAATAAGTAAAAATTTTAGTCTTTTTATGGCAAGAGATATGAAAAGTTTGTGTATTTCACAGTATGCATGAAAAATTTCATTCCATTTTCTAAATGTGTTCCTTTGCTTTTTCAGAAATATATACAAATATATGGACATGTACCTATATATCAAACAAGGACTGAACCCGAGTTGTTCTCTGTCCTCCATATGTGCACCACAGCATGTGCTTGAGCACCCACACTCCCACATACACATGCACCAAACGACAAAACAAAATGAAAAGGAGTTAGGGTTGAGAAAAGATAATCTACCTTTTTAATATTTTTACTCATATGCAAGAGAGAGAGAGAGCAGAGGCACACTGGGGCCTCTTGCCGTACAAAGGAACTGTAGACACATTCACTGCTTGGACATCTGGCTATACATGGGCTCTAGGAAGTTGAACCCAGGCTGATGGGTTTTAGTTAGCACATGCCTTTAATTGCTGAGTCATCTCACCCAGTCCAAGAAAGGATAATATATCTTGACTATTTTTTTGTTTTGTTTTGTTTTTTTGAGGTAGGGTTTCACTCTAGCCTAGGCTGACCTGGAATTCACTATGGAGTCTCAGGGTGGCCTCGAACTCACAGCGATCCTCCTACCTCTGCCTCCCGAGTGCTGGGATTAAAGGCGTGCGCCACCACGCCCGGCTTATCTTGACTATTTTTACCTATGCTAATAGGACCTTTCTTAGCCTACTCTGAAAACAATTAAGATGCTCTATGTGACTTTGAATTTGTATTATTGCGCAGCAGTGTAATAATTCACAAATTACAAAATACAGTTACAAATTATAGACAATAACTTTTCACACACATATTATAAAGTGCTAGTTTAATTGCTTAAGAGTTTTCCCATGAATTAATTAGTGTCTTATTATTTTCCAGTCCCCATAATCCTTTAAAACAATTCTGTTACCTGCATGCACAAGATTATAAATATGATTTAAACCTGCCAAATTATAATAGTCTTTATTACTAGAAATATAATTCAAATGTAGTTTTAGTAGAATGGACTTCTTTTTGCAAAATGCCATCCTCTTAATTTTATAAAATACCTGTTTGCCCTGGATTAAAGTAATTTTTTCTTGCAATTTCCTCAGCAACCTTAGCAAAAGGAAATGAAGAAATGAGTCTACACTGGAAAGTTTAATCCTGTGTTTGTTGTTATAATTCTAGTCTAAAGACTAAAGCTGTGTGTGTTATCTAAATCCAGTTATGTGTCTTATTGCCTGAGTTTATTTCCTTATGTTGCATCTGCATTAAAACTTATAAACCTTGTCTTTTATAAGTGTTTTCTTAATACATGTTAAGCTATATTATACTTTTATTTAGAAAGGCTAACTTAGTACTAAGAATTTTACAATATGTAATTAAGACATATATCTTCTTATATGCAGTGTTTTAAGAAAATCTATGTTATTATTCCCAGTATATGTCTGAGTTGATAAAGTATTTATAAACCTCTGTAAAGCTGCTTGCTTTTTCAATATGATCTTTCTTTTTTTAGAAAATATTTTTAAACTTTATTTATTTGCAAGCAGAGAGAAGAGAGACAGACAGGGAGAGAATGGGCATGCCAGGGGCTCTAGCCACTGCAAACGAACTTCAGACGCATGTTTCCCTTGTGCATCTGGCTTATGTAGGTCCTGGGGAACTGAACCTAGGTCCTTTGGCTTTGTGGGCAAACACCTTAACCACTAAGCCATCTCTCCAGCCCTCAATATAATCTTTCATATTCCAGGAAGACTTCTTAGATTTAACAGTAGCAGTCAAAAATGTCTCTGGTTTGGAAGATGCCCTCTGGAACATGTATGTAGAAGAGGAAGTGTTCGACTGTGACAACTTGTACCACTGTGGAGCGTGTGGCCGGCTGGTGAAAGCAGTGAAGGTAACAGTGCCTCTCTTTCCTCAGCACTTGCCGTCCAGAAGCTGCCAGCGGAAGTCCTCTTGAGGGAAGACGCCTGGGAGATGCACTTCAATGCTTGTGATAGTGGGGACTGAGGAGGCATGTTGTTGCCCCTCTCTGAGTTTTTTACAACAACAAAAAAAAAAGTTTTAAAGCTTTGTTAACAACTTCTTTCCCTGGGAAAGCTTACTTGTACCTCAGTGTTTCTCTAGCATTCCTGTTAGGACAAACTCCCTGCTG
The DNA here is from genome assembly GCA_036346955.1 of Dipus sagitta. Taxonomy (NCBI): domain Eukaryota; kingdom Metazoa; phylum Chordata; class Mammalia; order Rodentia; family Dipodidae; genus Dipus; species Dipus sagitta. The sequence goes on from CM070774.1 coordinate 4,054,555, forward strand.
TGGGCAAAGTGCTGTCTTGACCTGTGTCCTCCTTCACCCTGGCAGACCCAGTCTGCCCTACCTCATTGGAGTGCTTACCTTGCTAACTCCAGGCCCCAGCGGAGTGATTCGGACTTTCTTTCTGGATGGAAGGGCAAAACGTAAGACAAAAAGAGACAAGGCTAAGGCAGCTGATTTCTTCTACACTGAGCTGAGACAGACAGATAAAATATCAGCAAAGAATTCTGACATTACTCGTATCTATTCAGTACATTCATAAATGCACTGGTTCCTATGGATGTTAGTCTAGATTCTAGATAAGTGTTGAAGCTTCAGCCAGAGAAATGAGAGACGGCTACACTCAGTTCTTTTCAGGCATCATGTATTTTGCCCATTCCAGCTCTTTTATGTCTTGGTGTGTCGGCACTTTGGTGTTGAAAACTGGACACGTTGATGCTTGTTCCCAGTTTTGCTGTAAAGTGTCTGTGCTCACTGCTGAGCTCTGTAGATCCAGAGTTTTTTGTTTGTTTGTTTGTTTGTTTGTTTGTTTGTTTGTTTTTAGTTTTTTAGTTTTTCAAGGTAGAGTCTCACTCTAGCCCAGGCTGACTTGAAATTCACTATGGAGTCTCAGGGTGACCTTGAACTCACAGTGATCCTCTTACCTCTGCCTCCTGAGTGCTGGGATTAACGGCATGTGCCACCATGCCCAGCTGAAGATCCAGAGTGTTTTACAAACTCCTTGCTGGCTGTGAGTGTGGCATGTGAATGACTCTTCAGAAGTCGCATTGCAGAAAAGTTCTTGTATAGTTCTCTCCTCCTTACCTCCTAGTGATCATGTTTATTTCTCTTTTGCCATCCTTTCACAATTACATGTGATTTCTCACTGTGAAATTGTTTTTTAACATAATTTTGACAATTACTTTCAACTGAAAGCATTATTGATGCTAGTAAATTTGTTAAGTAGTAATCCATTAATATTAATAGAAAGTGTTTATTAGTGAAGCTCTATAAGTGTATGTACCTGTATATTTGTTATTATATCTGTGTTTCTATAAATTATTAATGCTCCTCCTAACCATTTCTCTGACTTGAATGTGCTTTTTGCACTCCCTCTCTGGCCTTCCTCACAGCTCCTTGTGCCTGTGACCAATGTAACATTGGCCTTGCTGCTGTTGCTACCTATAGTAGTAAGTGTCCCCCTGCTACTGGGTGATCCAGAAAGTTTATTTATAAGCCTTACACACATGGTCACAGTTCAGTCCATGGTCACTTAAGTATTGTCTTAAACAGCTGTCACAAACAACATCTATACAGCTACTCCAAAAAAAAAAAAAAGACAGAGTCCTGGACTGGAGAGATGGCTTGGTGGTTAAGGCGTTTGCCTGCAAAACCAAAGGACCCAGGTTTGATTCCCCAAGACCCACGTAAGCCAGATGCACAAGGGGGCACATGCATCTGGAGTTCGTTTGCAGTCGCTATAGGCCCTGCCGCGCCCATTCTCTCTCTGTCTGTCTCTCTTCTTTATCTCTCTCACTCTCTCTGCTTGCAAATAAATAAATAAAAATAAAAGACAGAGGGCTGTTCTGATAGTTTAGGTAACACACAATGCTGGGGTTGTATGTCTAGCCATTTCCCCTTTATGAACCCAAAGAGAAAGATTTACCACCTGCTTATTTATTTAGTATTTCACTTCTGTTGTTATAGCCACAATCTAATAAAATAATAAGCATAAACGTCAAAGTTTAGAAAAGTATTAAATGCATATTCTATGATTTGAGTTGAACTTTAGTAAAACAAAAACCTTTTGCTGAACAAATTCAGTTTATGTGCTTTTATATCATTGGATTACTTTCAGTGGAAATTTTTGATCTTAGTTTTTACTTTAAACAGTGAATAAAACAAATCAAATTGCATTCTGTTCTAGTTGGATTGAATTTTTTGCATTCCAGGGCCAGGCATGGTGGTACATACCTCTAATCCCAGCACCGGGAGGCTGAGACAAGAGGATTGCAGATTCAGAGCCAGCCTGGGCTGTGTGATGAAACCGTCTCTCAAAATAAACAAGCAGAATTGGTTTGTTATGCCCTAAATTTAGGTTTGCTGTGCTACTCAAATAGTTGAAGTTTGCGGTTTCATTTGTTCATGCAACTTTGTAGGGTAGGGGCTGGATGAAGGTCTCACAACCTAGCCCAGGATTGCCTGCAAGTGAAGAGCGTTCACCTCATCCTTCTCAGCACTGGGATCGCAGGTGTGTACCACCATGCCTGGTACCTCTGTTACCCAAATAAATGCAGGTTTCTTTTTTTTTTTTGAGGTAGGGTCTCACTCCAGCCTAGGCTGACCTGGAATTCACTATATAGTCTCAGGGTTTCTTACTTTATTACAGGTATCTATAATCATACTGTTGTTGAGTTTCTTTGGTTTTATAAGTACATCATTAGTGTTTATTTAAAAATTAACCATGTTTGCTGGGCGTGGGGGTGCACGCCTTTACACCTAGCACTCAGGAGGCAGAAGTAGGAGGATCACCATGAGTTTGAGGCCACCCTGAGACTACAGAGTGAATTCCAGGTCAGCCTTGGCTAGAATGAAACCCTACCTTGAAAAACAAAACAAAGAAACACCATGTTATAGTACTGGGGCGTTTTGTTGTTTTGAGACAGGTTCTTGCTGTGTAGATCATGCTGACCAGGAGTTTGCTGTGTAGCCCAGGCTATCCCCAAACTCTTATTCCTCTTGCCTCAGTCTCCCAAGTGCTGGAATTACAGATGTGCACACCATGCCAGGTCTTACTTCACTGTTTTAACTGACAGAATTTGTGAAATTGTTAAATATATGTTTAGTAATGTTAGATATTTATGATTATTGATCATTTTCTACAGGGGAGAATTTTTTCTTCTCTCAAGCCACTAATCCAAAAGACAAGTGATGGCTCTGAAACAGCAGCATAGAAAGTTGGGGAGCTGGCTCAGTTGGTAAAATGCTTACCCAGCAAGCGTGAGGACCTTCATTTGATTCTCAGTGCATGTAAAATACTGGGATTGGTGTGCATCTGTAACTGCAGTGCTGTGGAGGTGAAAACAGGTAGATCTCTGGCTGTACTAGTCAGATAGTCTAGCTTCCTTAGCAACTTTCAGGCCACTAAAAAAAAGCCTTGTTTAAAAAGAAAAGGGCAAACATGTTCCTGAGGAATGACATTGAGATTATCCTCTCTACAGACATGTGTATACATGTGCATGTGCCCACATTCAACACACACATTAAAGAAGGCAGCTTAGGGATGGAGAGATGGCTTAGTGGTTAAGCGTTTGCCTGTGAAGCCTAAGGACCCCAGTTCGAGGCTCGATTCCCCAGGACCCATGTTAGCCAGATGCACAAGGGGGCGCATGCATCTGGAGTTCGTTTGCAGTGGCTGGAAGCCCTGGCGTGCCCATTCTCTCTCTTTCTCTCTGTCTCTCTGTCTCTCTCTCTGCCTCCTCCTCTCTGTCGCTCTCAAATAAATATATAAAAATAAACAAAAAAATATTAAAAAAAAAGAAAGCAGCTTAGTGTTTTTAAGGAAGGAATTAAAGCAACGATGAAATGCCTTACTTTCTTTTGAATGTAAGGACAGCTAATCAAACCCAAATCAGCAGATGTTAAACTTTGAAGAATCAGGGTTTTTTTTTTTTTTTTTTTTTTTTTTTTTTTTTCGAGGTAGGGTTTCACTCTAGCCCAGGCTGACCTGGAATTCACTATGGAGTCCCAGGGTGGCCTCGAACTCATGGCGATCCTCCTACCTCTGCCTCCCGAGTGCTGGGATTAAAGGCGTGTGCCACCACGCCCGGCTGAATCAGGGTTCTTTTAAAAGTCTAGCGAAAGATGTGAATCGTTTCTTTAGAAAAAAAAAGCATGTGCTTGTAAAATGCCCCTGTCGTTTCATGGGTTCAGAGCTCCCTTTCTTCACAAGATAAGAACTACATGTTTGCCAGGGCTGGGCCAGAAAGGAATGATACAGAGGGAGCACCCAGTTATGACATTCTCATCAAATAGTATTTTGAGGTATCAACACTAAAAACATAAAACTAGCTTATAAATATTTAGTTGTAAGCCCAACAGTGATACCATCCTTGGACCCATAAAGTACATGAGTTTATATTGAGTTATATTGAAACCATGATAATGAGTTTGCATGAGATTTTTAAAGACATATTCTACTTGTGCTATAGGTTATTTTTTTCATATGTTAAGTAACATTTTGTATCCTTTCATGTAATTCCATTTTTAAACTTTATGAACTTTTCTTTTTGCAGTCTGCCAAATTGCGTCAGCTGCCTCCATTTCTTACCATTTCATTACTGAGATTTAATTTTGATTTCGTGAAGTGTGAGCGCTACAAGGAAACAAGCTGCTATTCCTTCCCTCTCAGGATCAACCTCAAGCCTTTTTGTGAACAGGTTTGAGCCATTTATTTTTATTTTTTATTTTGGGTTTTTCTCACTCTAGCCCAGGCTGGCCTGGAATTCACTATGTACTCGCAGGGTGGCCTCGAAGTCACGGCAATCCTCCTAATCCCGAGTGCTGGGATTAAAGGCGTGCACCACCACGCCTGGCCATTTCAGTTTTAAATTCTTTCTTTTCCCCACCCAAGATTTAATATTTTAGGGACCTCATTTTCAGGCAGTTTATTGAAGAAACTTTCAACCTTGGTCCTGTTAGAATTTTGAGTTAAATAATTTTTGGTCATGGCCACTGTCCCCTACACTGTGGGATGTGTGTCTGCACCTCGGGCCTCTCCCTGCTGGAGAGAGCTGCACCTACTAGCAGCAGCAGAGAAGTGTTGGGACCCCTAAGACAGAAGGGCAGTTACACATGCCAGGACCAGTGATTGTACTGATAGGATTCATGTTACAAATCATCTGCATGTTACTAAGAACAGAACATTTATCAGCTAGCTGTTGAACTTCTATGGAACAAAAATACTCTTCTTATAAATCTTCATCAAGTCAGACTTCGCAGCTATACTCTCCTCTACTGAGGCTTCATTGCCAAGCTTCTTGGTGTTTGTTATTTAAATGACTATCCAAAGGTTCCAGTGTTCTCTGGGCTCTGAGCCTGCTACTGACGTAGTCAGAATAAATTATTTTCCCAGAATTAGTTAATGTACTTCTCCCTCCTTTTATAAAAGGTAAAGGTAATTTGTCACATGTTTTGAACATACTTTGATATAGTAAAAAAAGAAAAACTTGGGCACTTATTTAGGAAATTCACATTAATTATAGTTTTTAATTTCTACATTGAGAAAAATGTCTCTTTTTGTATATCTGATATTTTATCTGACCCACACATTTTTGAATGCTGACCACTTGAAAACTACAGTGCTTTCAGGACACAGTATCCTCCAGGTGGCAGCTACATACACATTTTACATTAGAGATGACACTGGCTGAACTCAAGCATCAGAGTTGGAAGGGACCTTTTGTCATGCGGTCCCCATCCTGGGGTAAGAAGATGAAGGCTTCCTTTTCCTTTTGCATCAGAAATTTAAAGCATCTCTTTTTCCACCCAATATTATTTATTTTATTTATTTGCAAACAAAGACAGAGAATGGGCACACCAAGGCCTCTAGCCACTGCAAATAAATTCCATATACATGGGCCACTTTGTGCATCTGACTTTATGTGGGTCCTGGGGAATTGACCCCAGGTCATTAGGCCTTTCAGGCAAGCACTTTAACCACTGAGCCATATCTCCAGCCCCTAACACATCTCTTAATATAACCTATTTTGTTTTGGTTTTAGTGGTTAATGTAGGAGTTTATCTCTTGGGTCACTGTAATTGTGCATCGATTATTGGAAAGGTTGATTGGATTAAATAGTAGAAGAGGCACTATACAAAGATGACTTTTCCTTGCTAAAAGCCTCTGCCACAGACTTCTGACCTTAGCCAAAGCACATGAAAATAACATCTTCAGATACATGTACTTACATTTAAGTAAAAAGCAGAAATTGATTGTTCTGCTATGACTGACAGTCAGTGAACTGAGAGTTTTGAAATTCAGCTGGGCATGGTGGCTTACATCATTAATCTCAATCCTCAGGAAACTGAGGCAGGAAGATTGCCAGAAAAAGGCCAGCCTGGGCCACAGGATGATATCCTGTCTCAAAACACTTGAAAAAAAAAAACTTTTAATGTAAGACTGATTATTTAAATCTGCCTTTATTTATGCTTAAATAACAGTGATAGTATTTTAAGCATTAATAGACCTGAGAGCCGAAGGGCCTGGCTGTGAATTGCGAATATAAGGCTTTTACTAACTTCAGGGCTGAATTCTTTCCCCTTGGTTGTGTGTCTCACTGTTGTACGTAAACTGTCTCCACGCTTGCTGTCCTAGAGTGAAGTGGATGATGCAGAATTCATGTATGACCTCTTCTCAGTCATTATCCACAAAGGTGGCTGCTATGGAGGGCACTACCATGTGTACATTAAGGATGTTGATCATCTAGGAAACTGGCAATTTCAAGTAAGTGTAGAAACAGCTGCAATTTCTTTGCCTTTTTATTCTTATCACAGTATCTTGTTTATCACTTTGCCCTTTGTTATATACCCATCCTGTAGAAATCTTTGATAGACCCTGAAAGGTAACTTTTCTCTAAATAATTTTACACATATGGAAAATTACTGAAGGTATAGGTAGTTCCTGTGTATCTTCTCCCTAGATTCTCCAGCTGTCAACACTTACAACTCTTTTTTTTAAATATATATATAACATATATATATATATATTTGAGAGAGAGAAAGAGAATGGGCACGCCAGGGCCTCCAGCCACTGCAAACGAACTCCAGAAGCATGTGCCATCTTGTGCATCTGCCTTCATGTGGGTCCTGCGGATTTGAACCTGGGTCCTTTGGCTTTGCAGGCAAGCACCTTAACCACTAAACCATTCCTCCAGCCCAACATTTGCAACTCTTGTGCATGTGCACACCCACACCCACATATACCACATTACCACTGTGGTGTGCACACCCACACCCTCATATACTGCATTGCCATGGTGGTGGGAGCCCATTTGAAAGTCAGTTAGAACAACAGCCCCTTTGCTCCTAAATGCTTCAGTGTTTTTCTTCTAGAAACAAGGTTATTCTGCTCCCTCACCATATGTCAAAATCAGGAGCATTTAGCATTGTGTGTTGTAGGCTTTTTCCATTATTATAGGTCTCTCTGGCCTAGGGAAGGTACACCCGCCTCTGTGCCAGCCCAGCTTCCCCCAGGGGAGCATGTCTCTGCTTTCCTCTACGCCTCTGCAGTTTTGCTCAGCCACTTTCAGAGTTGCAGCAGTTTTCTTGCTAGCAACATTTATCCATGTGAAATAACCATTTGAAGTCTCATCTTCAGTTCATCATTGAGGTTATACATGGACCCACTATGAAGAGGCAGCATATTTCAAGAGTAACAATTCTCTCTTCCGTATCTTCCTTTTGGATTATAGGTTCTTGAACATCTCTTGGCAACTTTGTGTTAACTTTTGGGTCTTCTGCTGTCAGTGTGACTTGAAGGGGCAGGCAGGCACTTTTTTTTGTTTTTCAAGGTAGGTCTTACTCTAGTCCAGGCTGACCTGGAATTCACTATCTAGTCTCAGGGTGACCTCAAACTCTCAGTGATCCTCCAACCTCTGCCTCCCGAGTGCTGGAATTAAAGGCATACTTTTTCTAAACAGTGTGTCTTTGTATTCTGCCCTGGGACCCTTCCTTGGCAATCCAAGACTGAGGTGCAGCAGATTTTGTGCCTCTGGGCCTCACTCTGCTTCTTGGATTGTGCTGCTTTGCTGTGTCCTCAGTGGCAAAAGTGACAAAAGCACCTTCATTATTTCTTTTACAGTCACTAATCCCATGAGTGCCCTGCCTTTGTGTCCTATTCATGTCCTTATGGCCTTATCACTTAGTACTATTGAGGCAGGAGTTAGGTCTTAGCATACAAATTTTGGAGAATAAAACCATTGCAGTTAAATTTCTATTGCTGGGACAAACACTTGACCAGAGGCAGCTTCTGGGAGGAAAGGGTTTATTTCAGGTTTGTAGATTCCAGGGGAGGCACCATCACCATGGGAGAAGCTGGCTCACTCCAGTACCTGTAGCAGAGAGAAGCCAGCGCCAGCAGGACCAGCCGGAGCTCAAGCCGGCTCTCTCCACACCTATTAGGTTGGACTCAAGATTTGCCCCCAGTAACACACCTCCTCCAGCAGGGCTCCACCTGCTGAAGATGAAGTAGGACACTTAATAAAAAGTACCTGAGTTGGGCTAAAGAGATGGCTTAGCAGTTAAGGTGCTTGCCTGCCAACCGTAAGGACCGAGGTTCAACTCCCCAGAACCCACATAAGTCAGATGCACAAGGTGACATTTGAGCACAAAGTGGCACATGCGTCTGGAGTTTGATTGAAGTGGCTAGAGGCCCTGGTGTGCCAATTCTTTCTCACTGTCTCACTCCCTCTCTCTCATTAAAAAAAAGAATCATATTTTTAAAAAATACCTGAGTCTGTGGGGACATATATTTACATTCAAACCATCACAACAACATTCTTACCATAGCAGCTGGGGAGTTAGAAGCCTTAATTCTGGGTATCCTCCCTGAACTACCATTTCACTTTTGGACCTCCGAGGCTGTTCTCTGTGTTCTTGCCAGCTTGGTTTGTTTAAAAGCTATTTTTAGGACTAGAGTGATGGCTTAGCTGGCTTAGCAGTTAAGGCACTTGCCTGTGAAGTATAAGGACTCATGTTCGACTCTCCAGGTCCCACATTAACCAGACGCAGAAAGTGACGCCAGTGTGCAAGTTCGCACAGCCACACAAGGGAGCACACACATCTGGAGTTTGATTATGGCTGGAGGCTCTGGCCCACCAATTCTCTCCCTTGCATTAAAAAGAAAAGGATAGTCTGTTGGGCTTTTCTCAAGAAAAAAAAACAAACAAACAACAGAAACATTATATTTAGGGAAACAATTGACAGAGTGAAGAGACAGCCTAAAGAATGGGAACTGTCTTTACCAATTATACATCTGGCAGAGGATCAATATCTAGAATCTAAGAACCCAAACAACTGCTCTCAAACCAAATCATCCAATCAGTCAGTGAGCAAAAGAGTTACACAGACCTCAAGAGAAGAAATACAAATGGCCAATAGAAAAAATGTTCAACATCCCTAGCCATCAAGGAAATACAGCTTAAGAACTACATTGAGATTCCATCTCATCCCAGTCAGAATAGCAATCATAAAGCAAGCTGGAGAAATGGCTCAGCATTTAAGGCACTTGTCTGCAAAGCCTAACAACCTTGGTTCAATTCCCCAGTATCCAAATAAAGCCAGATGCACAAAGTGATGCATTCATCTAGAGTACATTTGCAGTGGTTGGAGGCCTTGACACACCTATTCATTCTGTCTTTATTTTCTTCCATTCTGCTTGCAAATAAATTAATTAATCAAAATATTTTTTAAAAAAAGAAAACAAGTGGCAATAAATACTGTTGAGGACATGGGGAAAGATGAACCCCTATCTATTGTTGATGGGAATGTAAACTGGTACAACCACTATTGATCTTAATTTGGAGGTTCTTCCAAAAAAAGGAAGAAAGAAAACACTAAAAATAGAATTACCATGTTATCTAGCTATATCACTCTTGGGTATATAGCAGAAGAATTCTTAAGTCAGCATTCTGCCACATTCATGTTTATTGCTGAACTATGCATAGTAGCCAAGGTATGGAAGCCTAGATGTCCAATAACAAATAAGTAGATAAAGAAAATTATATATATACATACATATATATATATCTCCATCCATCCAGTGGAATTGAATTCAGCTGTAAACAATGAAATTAAATCATTTAGAGAAAATGGATGGAACCAGACATCATTTTAAGCAAGATAAACCATTGTGAGTATGACAAATATTTCATGTTTTTTCTCATGTGGGCTGTGAATTGTTCATGTATATATTAACATACACACATATACATACATACACATACATATATACACACATACAAATATATATGACATTAAAATAGAACAGGAACTTGGGGGAAGAAGAGATCTAAAGGGAACTGAAAAATGTTGGTATTCACTGTATATATTAGGCTGGAATCTTTGCTTCACAACCCAATTTACAGATACATACGAAGAGATTAAGTAACTTGGGTTGAATTGCAAAGGCACATCTACCTGATTCCAAAATATATGGATTGTATGTTTATAAGCTATGGCTTGTGATGTTTTTACCATGCTTTTTTCAGTGGCATAAACAGTCCTGTCTTGTTAATTCCTTTAAAGGGGCTTGTGCTATAAATTCTCCTTGCTTGTCTTCCTAGGAGGAACAAAGTAAGCCAGATGTGACTTTGAAAACTCTTCAAAATGAAGATGAGGGTGATGATCCACTGACAGTTCTAAAAGCAGTCTTACTGCAGGTAGAGTGGGTCTGTGTCCATGTGTGCATGCATGTGTGTGCTCTATGTGTTTGGATGTGTGTGTTGTATATTTATATGAGGACATCAGTCAGATTTGTTCAGGGCTAATCTTTTTTTAAATTTGGAGACAGAGGCAGACAGAGAAAGAAAACAGAATGGACAAACCAGGGCCTCCTGCCACTATAAACAAACTCCAGACACTTGTACCACGTTTGTGTCCCTGCCTTTATGTAGGTACCAAGGAATCAAATCTAAGTACCTTTACCTGCTGAGCCATCTCCCCAGCCCTAGGGCCAATCTCAAAATGGACAGGGGCTTCGTGTTTATTGACTTGCTGGGCACAGTGGCTCAAATCCATAATGTCAGAGCTCAGAAGACTAAGGCAGAAGGATTACCTTTTGACTAGCCTGAGTTCCAGGCCAGTCTGGGCTGTATAATGAGACTTAAGTGTTAAAAAAATATGTGTGGAGCCGGGCGTGGTGGCGCACGCCTTTAATCCCAGCACTCGGGAGGCAGAGGTAGGAGGATCGCCGTGAGTTCAAGGCCACCCTGAGACTCCATAGTGAATTCCAGGTCAGCCTGGGCTAGAGTGAGACTCTACCTCGAAAAACCAAAAAAAAAAAAAAAAAAAAAAAAATATGTGTGGGACATGCTTGTGAGCTTGGTATTAAGGAGGTAGGAGCAGGAAGATTAGGTGTTCAAGGCCAGACTCAGCTATACAACAAATTAGAGGACAACCTGGGCTGCATGAGACCCTATTTCAAAAAAAACAAAACAAAACAAAAGGTGTGGAAAGATTGCTTAGTGGTTAAGACGTTTGCCTGCAAAGCCTAAGGACCCAGGTTCAATTCCCCAGGACTCACATAAGCCAGATGCACAAGGTGGCACATGCATCTGGAGTTCATTTGCAGTGGCTGGAGGCCTTGGTGCACCCATTCTGTCCCTCTCCCTCAAATAAATCAGTAAATAAAAATTTTAAAAAAGGAAACAAGGGGCTGGAGGGATGGCTTAGCAGTTAAGGCATTTGCCTGCAAAGCCAAAGGATCCTGGTTCTATTCCCCAGGACCTACATTAGCCAGATGCACAAGGGGGCGCACGTGTCTGGAGTTGGTTTGCAGTGGCTGGAGGCCCTGGCATCATGCCCATTCTCTCTCTCCCTCTTTCTCTGTCAAATAAATAAATAAACATAAAATAGCAAAAAAAAGGAAACAATATTAACTTGTTTCTTTAAAGTCCCTTTTCCCAAACATAGTCACATTATGCACACTTAGAGGTTGTGGGTTCAACGTATGAATTTTGGGGAGACACAGTTCAGTTTGTGTTGGCCATACCTTACTCATTCCTACAGTTTATTTATTATACAGTTTTGATTGGCTTTCTTTTTTGCAATGAAATATTTCTTTTAAAAATCATTAGTAATGTTAGGAATTTATTAAGCCTCAATATTGTCTTTGGATAGTGTTTTTTTAATATTTTATTTTTATTTATGTATTTGACAGAGAGAGAGAGAGAGAGAGAGAGAGAGAGAATGGGTGCACCAGGGCCTCCAGCCACTGCAAACAAACTCCAGAGGCATGTGCCCCCTTGTGCATCTGGCTAACATGGGTCCTGGGGAATCGAACTTGAGTCCTTTGGCTTTGTAGGCAAATGCCTTAACCATTAAGTCATCCCTCCAGCCCCTGGATAGTGTTCTTTTTAACTAATTAAACTGGCATGTGAAAAGTGTGCTGATCTAGTTTTTTCTAAACTGAGGAGACTTGGGGTACTATTTAAAAATTTTATATTAAAAAATCTCACATGACTGTTGTGATTAATCCTCTTATGAGTTTGTGTTCTGGTATGTTTAATTACATTTGATCCTGTTGAACCCTCTGAATTTGTACAGTAGTTATTTGTTCCCCAATTTCAATAAGGAGGAGAACAATCTGATTCCTGTTGAGCAACTGGGCCAGAAACTCTTGAAAAAGATAGGAATATCTTGGAACAAGAAGTACAGAAAACAGCATGGACCATTGCGAAAGGTAATACCTGGTGTCAACATAGCCTTCCCTCATCCCAGAAAGTTTCATTGTGATACCAGCAACACAAATTCCTCTGTAGAAGGAGCTTTAAAATAGGTGAAAATAACATGAGTACTTTTGTTTAATGGTTAGGAATCAGCTGGTAAGTTAAGTTCCTTATCACTGACTAGGTTATTAATGAAGAATTAAGCAAAAAGAGGAGATGGCTCCTGTGACAAGAGCAAAAGAGTGATGTCGCTCCAAAGCTCAAGCTGCTAGTAAATTGGTTGGCTGGTTTCCTCGGCTGTAAAATGAGATGCAAAACTAGGATTACCAGGAATGAGCAGGGATAACTCACTGAATGCAGGCAGAGCAACAGAGCATTAGTAAGCTCTTCAAGAAAACAGCTTTTTCTGTGATTCTTGCTGTTTTGATCTGTTTTCTGTCAAATGAATTTGCCAATCTCTTCATCTGTATTAGAATGTTTTGTTCATTTGAATTAATATAATAATTGATTTGGTTAGATTTGAGCCTTCATGCTTACTACTTTTTCTGTCTTTCTCTAGGTTTTTTTTTTTTTTTTTTCTTGTTTTTTTTTGAGGTAGGGTCTCACTCTAGCTCAAGCTGACCTGGAATTCACTCTGTATTCTCAGCCTGGCCTCAAACTCACAGTGATCCTCCTACCTCTGCCTCCCGAGTGCTGGGATTAAAGGCATGCGCCACACACCCGGCCAGCTTCCTTGCTCTCCTTTGGAGTAAGACTGTAATCTTTAGTGTTTCATTTTGTCTTTTACATACTTGTTTAATTTTGTAGTGATTATTTGATTATTTCTTTTTTTTTTTTTTTTTTTTTTTGGTTTTTCGAGATAGGGTCTCACTCTAGCCCAGGCTGACCTGGAATTCACTATGGAGTCTCAGGGTGGCCTCGAACTCACAGTGATCCTCCCAATTCTGCCTCCCAAGTGCTGGGATTAAAGGCGTGCGCCACCATGCCCGGCTCGTAGTGATTATTTCTTGATTATACTGTATATAAATTATATTACCAATTATAAATTACTCTGCTTTTTGTTCAGGGTAAGAGGTTAATAATACAATTCCATTTCTCCCATCCCATCCTTTTCAGTTACTATGTTCTTACATTTTACCATTGCACATAATGTAAATTTCACTGCATATTAGTTAATTTTGTTTTTAGCTGGGTGATTCTTAAAGAAATTAGGGGAAAATAGCTATTTTTATTTGTCCATTCTTTGCCACTGCACCTTCTGTGGTCCAGGTTTGCATTTCATATCACTTTCAACGTAGAGAACTTGCTCTAGCAGTTCTCAAGAATTCAGACTGTGCCGAAAAATGTTCTTAGCTTTTGTTTATCTGAAAATCTTTATTCTGCCCTTGGTTTTAGCAATATTTTTGCTGGATATAGAACTAGGTTTTTTTTTCCTCTGCTTGTTTGTTTTTACTTCAGCATGTAAAGATGACATTCTAGTATGGAACTATAGAAAGGATCCCTGAACATATAGTCTAATATGTCATCTGCTATGTTCTGGTTTCTTTACTTTTGAATGAAGAGTCAACTATCATCTTTAAAATTGTGTTTCACAAATATAGAGTATCTTTTTTGTGTCTGCTTTTAAGATTTTCTTTTTTTTTTATAAATTTTTTGTTCATTTTTATTTATTTATTTGAGAGTGACAGAGAGAGAAAGAGGCACATAGAGAGACAGAGAGAGAGAGACGCTAGGGCTTCCAGCCACTGCAAACGAACTCCAGACGCGTGCGCCCCCTTGTGCATCTGGCTAACGTGGGTCCTGGAGAACCAAGCCTCGAACCGGGGTCCTTAGGCTTCACAGGCAAGAGCTTAACCGCTAAGACATCTCTCCAGCCCAAGATTTTCTTTTTGAATGTTTGGTTTACCACATCTTCATGATGTACCTGAGTATGGTGTTCCTTGTACTCACATATTATTTGCTAAGCTTTTCGTGTCCGTGATGTTGAAAAAAAAATTGGCCATGTTAAATTTGGTTTTGCAACCTCATTGTCTGTCTTTTTGTGGACTCCAGTTCTACAGTTATATGGATGGATAGGATGAGGCTATTTTATAATTCCTCACAGATCTTGGGTGCCCTGAGAGGTATTTTTCTTCATTTCTTCCTTCTTACTTCAGTTTGGGTAATTTCCATTGATCTGTCTTTGAAATATATGTGTGTATATATATATATATATATATATATATATATATATATTTTTTTTTTTTTTTTTTTTTTTCCTTCTCAGTCTTATGTAAGTCCCAACCATTATCTGGAACTGTTCCAAACTGTCTCAGGCTAGTAACAATCTTACATTTGTAAATGGATTTTTCAAAACTTTTCAGTTTGACCTCTAAAGTATTTAGTACCTGAGGAAAAGTGATTCTGACTTGGCAAGACTTGAGCCCCATGCTCTGTCTGACAGAAGCTGACAGCTCTGCTTGCCTCGCCGATGCTTTCTGCTGGGTTACTTGCAATGTAGGACTTAGCCCAAGACAGGAAGGGACTTTACTGTAGATTGAAGCTTTGCTGTTGCTTGCTGTCCTCTCCCATATGCTTGGATTCTGTCTCGTCAGCACAGTGAGACGAGACTCCTGTCTTCTGCTTGGACGCTATCCTACTGTGTGCTGCTGTGAACTGGGAGGGTAGATTGACACAACACTCATCTAGTTTGCTTCCCTTCTTTGGAGGATTATGCCATCTTCATTTTGAGCTGCCTCTGAGAACTCATCAGACAGTTTCATCTGCAGGTCATTGTCTGTGTCAGGAGCGTGAGTGCAGAGAGAGCCCTGTGCCAGTGTGGGACAGACAGCACCAATGCTTGAGGCTGAAGCCTTCATAATCCTTATCTATCAGTCAGCATGAATCTTGGCTCTAGAGGAAATTAATTACGCATAGCTTTCAAATTGTTGATATTTAGTGATTCCTAAAGCAATACTGTTTTGCCATCTGTACTCATACACAGTGTAAACAGTGTTATCTGTGAGTCAGCTCCCCTAGGCCCTTCTGTTTGTGATAAAATATTACTTTTGATTGGAGAGTTGATATTACCACAGCTTATTTCTTTTCAAAATTAAAATGTGAAATCCTCTTTCCATTGTTGATTGATAATGTAAGCAAATGTTAGGATAAGCCCAAGAGCTTTGTATATAGGGAAGAGGAAGAAATGACTAGTAACATAGAGGTTAGGAAAGTAGAAAACCCAGGTAGGTAGGCAGTGAGGATGTGATGTGTATTTGGCAGAGACTTCTTTTCCATTCTGTCAGCTGTCTCTTCACTCTGGTGATTGTTTCCTTAGCTGTGTGGAAGCTTTTAAATTGAAAACCCTTCAAGATCAAGGAGGGAGAGCCTAGGCAATGGGGAGGGAATTTTTTTTTCTCATTAATTCTTTAAAAAGAACTTGAGAAATGGTCTTTTCATACTATGATTACCTGAGTTTGCTTGTCTGCTTCTAGAACAGAGAACATTCTATGTCGTTAACATTAAAAGGTTCATAAGCCATGTAATTACTTCTTTTCCCAACAGTCTGTCTGGATCAGTAGTTTGGTCTTTGATAGTGGTGGTGGTTCTTGTTTCGATTTTTTTTTTTTGTTTGTTTGTTTGTTTCTTGAGGTAGGGTCTCACTCTAGCCCGGGCTGACCTGGAATTCACTATGGGGTCTCAGGGTAGCCTCCAACTCACAGCAGTTCTCCTGCCTCTGCCTCCCAAGTGCTGGGTTTAAAGGCATGTGCCACCACACCCAGCTTATTTAGATTGTTTTTATTTTGTTTTATTTATTTTTACATTACCTTTTTATTTTTAGGTCAGTATACAAAGTCATGAGTTTCATCATGGCATCTTTTCTGTTCTGATTTCTTCTCCCCCACCACCTTCTGCTTGTCCTGTCCCCTCTAGCCAGTTACCTTCCTTCCTCCATTTAGTCCTATTTCTTACTATGTGTATTCCAGTATCCTTTCTATTTCTGACCTCCCTTACATTCTCTTCCTCCCTTCTCATGATCCCCTATCTAGTTTCTTTTCTCTTTCTCATATAATCTTAAATCTAGGTTTCATGTTTGAGAGAGAATATATAGTACTTGTCTTTATGAATCTGCCTTATTTTGCTTAACAGATTGATTTCCAGTTGTATCCATTTTCCTACAAACGGCATGATTTCATTTTTCTTTATGGCTGAATAAAATTCCCTTGTGTATATACATCCACAGAGTCTTTGTACATTATTAGTTATGAACATCCGGCTCCATTCCCTGGCTGTGTGAATAGTGAAGAAAGAAGCTTTCGTCTGCAAGGATCTCTGTGCTGTGCTGACGTAGAATCCTTCAGGGTTATGCCCAGGAGTAGGATAACTGGATCAGATGGTAGTTGTATTTTTAGATTTTTGAGGAACCTCCATACTGACTTCCAGAGTGGCTGTACAAATTTACATTCCCACCAACAGTGAATAAGGGTTCCCCTGTCTGCGCATCCTCATCCCCGACAGCATTTGTTATCGTATGTTTTCTTGATGACAGCTATTCTGACTGGAATGAGATGGAATCTCAACGCAGCTTTAATTTTTATTTGCCTGATGGCTAATGATGTTGAACACTTTTCAAATATTTAATAGCCATTTATATTCTTCTTTTGACATTTTTCTGTTCCATTCATCCACCCATTTGTTGATTGAATGATTTGGTTTTAGGGGTGTTAATTTTTACAATTCTTTATATATCTATGGCATTAAACCCCCATCTGATGTGTATTTGGCAGAGACTTCTTTTCCATTCTGTCAGCTGTCTCTTCACTCTGGTGATTGTTTCCTTAGCTGTATGGAAGCTTTTAAATTGAAAACCCTTCAAGATCAAGGCATAGGCAAAAAATTTTCTGAAAAGAACTCCCAAGTACACAAGAAATAATCCCTGGAATTGACATATAGGATAATGTGAAATTGGAGTTTGTTTTTTTTTAAGATTTTTTTCATTTTTATTTATTTGAGAGTGACAGAGAGAGAGAGAATGGGCGCGCCAGGGCCTTCAGCCACTGCAAACGAACTCCAGACGCATGCGCCCCCTTGTGCATCTGGCTAATGTGGGTCCTGGGGAATCAAGCCTTGAACTGGGTCCTTAGGCTTCACAGGCAAGCGCTTAACCGCCAAACCATCTCTCCAGCCCTGGAGTTCTTTTAACCAGTTCAAAACTGTTGTTCTACCTAATCTATTTCATTTGTCTTGTTCTTAAAACATCATTAGTGGGTCTCATGAGAATGCTTCTTAGATTGTGTTGTGGGAACTTTTTCCTTAGTAGAACTGTTATCACATGTAACAGCACTCTGATTTTCATTAAATCCTTTTCGTGCTCAAAGGATTTTCCCCTCACAAGCCTGGAAAAAATAAGGAAGAGGTTGAAATATCTAATCAGAGAGGACGAGGACATTTTTTATCTTGTCTAATTTTTAAAAAATTAACCTCATCTTTGCTTTTGTTTGTTTGTTCTGGCTAGTTCTTACAGCTCCATTCTCAGGTATTTCTGCTCAGCCCAGATGAAAGTACAGTCAGTCTCTTGAAGAATCACTCCGTCCAAGCTGAATCTGATTTCCAAAGAAACCATGAACAGATCTTGCGTACGCTGGCTTCAGAGCCCTCCAGAGTAAATGATGACACCATCTGTTCCCACTGGTTTGATATCAATGATTCCAAAGTCCAGCCAATCCAGGAGAAGGATATCACACAGCAGTTCCAGGGTAAAGAAAGTGCCTACATGCTGTTTTACCGGAAGTCCAAGTTGCAGAGACCCGTTGAAGGTATGGAAGGAAAACTGCCATGGCTTGTTTCAGTTAATGACTGCGGAAAGCCCAAGTGCTCTCTGAATTTTTATCCTTTTTGCTTTTTGGTTTTTTGAGGTAGGGTCTCGCTCTAGCCCAGACTGACCAGGAATTCACTATGTAGTCGCAGGGTGGTCTCGAACTATCAGTGATCCTCCTGCCTCTGCCTCCTGAGTGCTGGGATTAAAGTCGTGTGCCACCACGTCCAGCAAGTTTTTATCCTTTTTAAGAGAAGGATTTATCCTAGAGAACTGAATGTTTTAAAGCTAATAGTGAACTGCATGTTGTGCCAAGTGAAATCTATCAGTTGGTTCTTTTAATTTTTTTTTTTAGGTGAGAATCATGCTTTCTGTTTGTTTGTTATATATCTATGTCATTCTCTCCTCTGTAATAACTTTGGTCAAAGTGAGATTTTCAAATTTGAATTTTCCTGGATGATCTGACATTTTCCTACTGTGTTGATAAATTTGAGTATGATTTCCCAGTGTTCAAACTTGGCTCTGTCATTTGGGTGTGTGTTGCCTTTGAATATAAATGGCCTTGGCTTTATTTTCTTACCTTCCCCTTTATATTCTTATTTTTCTTCTCCTTCAATGTAATGTGTAATATGTTCTTGAGCATTTGAAGTGTCTTTCTTTGAAGCACTCTTTGTTGAACTGTTGAAGAGAACCCATACATGTTTAGCTATCTCAAACTCATCATAATAAAAGATATTTTAAAAATTTATTTGAGAGAGAAAGAGGAAAAGAGAGAGTGTGTATATATGTTTGCCAGCACCTCTGCTGCAAATGAACTCATAAGTAAATGTTTTATATCTGGCTTTGCGTTGGCACTTGGAAATATAACTGAGGCCAGCAGGCTTTGCAGGCAAATACCTTTAGCCACTGAGACATCTCCCCAAGTCCTTAAAGAGTATTTTTTAATGTTCTTATTAGTGTATATTAATTTTATATAATGAGTTTAATTCAACACACATATATAGTGTTTTTTTTAAAGATTTATTGTTATTTATTCATTTATTTGGAGAGAAAGAGAGAATGGGCATGCCAGGGGCTCTAGCACTGCAAACAAACTCCAGATGCATGCACCTCCATGTGCATCTGGCTTATGTGGGACCTGGAGAATTGAATCTGGGTCCTTTGGCTTCACAGGCAGGTGCGTTAACCACTAAGCCATCTCTCCAGCCCTAGTTTTTTTTTTTTTTTTGTTTTGTTTTTGGTTTTGGTTTTGGTTTTTCAAGGTAGGGTCTCACTCTAGCCCAGGCTGACCTGGAATTCACTATGGAGTCTCAGGGTGGCCTCGAACTCACGACGGTCCTCCTACCTCTGCCTCTCGAGTGCTGGGATTAAAGGCGTGTGCCACCACGCCTGGCTCTTTTTTTGTTTTTTTGACATGGGGTTTCACTCTAGTTCAGGCTGACTTGGAGCTTACTATGTAGTCTCAGGTGGCCTCAAACTCAGTGATCCTCCTACCTCTGCCTCCTGACTACTGGGATTAAAGGCATGCGCCACCATGCCCAATGCCACTACACTTGACAAGATATGTATATATTTTGATTACCCCTTTACCCTCTCTTGTCCACCCCCACTTTCACTGATTCATCACTTTCCCCTTCCCAGCTTGTCCCCCTTCTACTTTTATGTCTTTTTTGATGACCCAATGAGTTTTATTAGGCAAAAGCATGGGAGGGCTGGAGAAGATAGCTTAGTGGTAAAGGTACTTGCCTGCAAAGCCTAAGGACCCATGTTGGACTCTCCAAATCCCACATTAGCCAGATGCACAAAGGTGAGGCAAGCACAAGGTTGCACATGCCCACTAGGTGGTACAAGCATTGGAGTTTGATTGCAGTAGCTGACGCCAATTCTCTCTCTCTCTCCCTCCCTCCCTCCCTCTCTGTTTCACACACTCATTAAAAAAAAAGAAAGAAAGAGTAAGAATAAAACAGTTGCAAGTCTCTAGATCTTGAACAGTTACATAACTGCTGTTGACCAGAAAGGCTTTGTGTTTCTCTGGGAATGAACAAGAGAATCTTGGTCCAGTGACACAGTCCTAAAATCCCAGCTTCTCAAGAGGCCCAGACATTATTTAAGGCCCATCCAAAATGTTGATGGACTTTTCTGAGGATAAAGGAATAGAATTTTATGAAATGATCCTAAGGTTTACCTAGGGGGATAAAAGTTGAAGTAGAGACTCCTAGGGGAAGTGTACTGTCTCAGTATCAAAATGTGCATGGAACTGGCAGCAAAGACAGCAGTGTCAGTAATGCCAGGAGGCCCACAGGTCATCGAGACAGCAGTAAGCCCAGAAACTGATCCAAGCATAGCTGAGAATTTAATCCATTCTAAGATAGCTCTTCAAATAAGTGGAGAGAAAGGCAATTACAGGAGATTCAATTCAGACATCCATTACTTGCTAAGGAAATAACTAATGAATTTTCTTTTGTTACCAATCACTTAAATGAAATTATAGCTCCTTTATGTAAAAAAAATGAACTTTAAACTTTAATATAAATATATGATCTTAAGGTAGATAAGACCTTTGTAAGTTTAAAATCAAAGAAAATAAGGAAAGTGATTTCAATATTAAACAGAATTTAAAGGCAAATGACAAATGAGTAGAAGAGTTTTCCATGACATTCTCTCTGTAGAGTTCTTTTACATATGTAGTCCATGGTAATCAGTAGCAAATTAAATTGGGGGAAAGACATAAGTCATCAATTTATAAAAGAAGGAATTCCTGTGTGTGTGTGTGTATGGTTTTTTGAGGTAGGGTGTCACCCTAGCCCAGGCTAACCTGGAGTTCACTACGTTGTCTTGGGGTGGCCTTGAGCTCACAGTGATCCTCCTACCTCTACCTCCCAAGTGCTGGGATTAAAGGTGTGCATCACCACGCCCGGCTCAGAATTCCTTTTTCAACCTAATATATAGTCAGAAAACTTACAGCAGGGAATGTTGGCATATGCCCGTTATCCCAGCACTGGAGGAGTAGAGGCAAGAGGATATAGTCTGACGTTAGCCTGATCTACACAGTGGAACTCCGCCTCAAAAAAGAAAATGACAGCCAGGCGTGGTGGCGTGGGAAGATGTAGTTAATAACATGACAAACACTATCGTGGTGGGGCACACCTTTAATCCCAGAACTCGTGAGGCTGAAGTAGGAGGAGCACTGTGACTTAGAGGCCAGCCTGAGACTACATAGTGAATTCCAGGTCAGCCTGGGCGGGGGCAACACCCTACCTTGAAATAACCAAAAACTAAAACTAAAATTAAAATTAAAAAAATAACAATGTGAAAAGCAAGCATCAGATTTGCTGACTATACATATATGTGGGTAATGTCTTGGAAGTGAAAGAGGCAGTACCCCAGTATGCTTTGAAAAATAATTTCTAGGACAGTCATGGTAGCTCATGCCTATAATTCTAGCCAGCCCTTCGGAGATTGAGGCAGGAGTATTATATGGTGAGTTCCTCCGTCCTTAGTCTCCCCAGTGCTGGGATTATAGGTTGCCATCAGCATGCCTGACTTCTTTTTGAGTTTTCATGCTGTCTCTTCTGCAATACAGTTTCATCTGCTCAGCACAAGTAAATGAAATTTTTTTCACAGCTCGAGCTAATCCAAGATACAGGGTTCCATGTCATTTGCTAGCAGAAATGGATACAGCTAACACTCAACTACAAACTAAAAGGTAATTTTAAGTTTTTACTTATTTATTTATTTTATTTGAGTGAGAGAGAGCGAGAAAGGCATAGGTAGAGAATGGGCATGCCAGGGCCTCCAGCCACTGCAAATGAACTCCAGACACATGCGCCCCCTTAAACATCTGGCTTACATGGGTACTGAGGAATTGAACCTGGGTCCTTAGGCTTTGCAGGCAAGTGCTTTAACCATTAAGCCATCCCTCCAGCCTATAAAGGTAATTTTAATTTACTGTTGGAATTTATATAGTTTTTTCTGGAGAATGCAGATCTAATTGAAGCCATAAGCATTCAATAACGACAAATTGCCAAAAAGAAAATATCAGTTAGATAATGACAGCATCTGTTTGGCTGTTGCACTTTTGTACTGAAGATCTCATTGTTATCTATGAGAGTGAATAAATGTTGACATAAAATAACCATTGCTAAGTAGGGATGGAAGCCTAAGACATCTAGAGGAATTGGTGAGAGCAGAATTGGGGCTATGTGAGCTGTATTCTGGCATGGCCAGATAATTCCCCTGAGTAGAAAGAGACCTTGTCATTAACCTCTGTTTTAAGTACTTGTGAGAACTGACCTAAAGTGACAGAAGACTGGAGGTGGGCCGATTGCTAAAAAAAGGAAGTATATTGCCTCTCGGTCAATTTAGGCAAAACCCTCTCCCAGCTCCTGAAAGGGCTGGCGTGTGAGGACTTGCTCTCGGCAGTCTCTGGGGCTAACCTTGGACCCGGAGACGACTTCATTTGTTCTCTAACTGGGATAGGAGTGTGTTTGGGTAGCAAAATGGATGTTTTCTTTATCTCCTTGTGGATCCAAGAGGCAGATTATGTGGCAGGATATATTTAGCATATTTATCATGGACTTGGAGCTGGCAACAAAAATAGCAGACACAATGAATGACCCGCTGAGGTCAGTAGAACTGGACACTGTGTATCAGTCAGCCTTTTGTTGCCATGAGCAGACACCTCTCTAGAAGTAACTTAATGAAGGAAAAGGTTTATTTTCAGCTCACAGCTCAGAGGTTTTAGATCTTTTATGGTGGGGAAGGCATAGTGGTAGGAGCAAGAGCCCGGCTCATCACATTGTATTCAGGAAGCAGAGGATGAACAGGAGGCAGGCTGTAAAGCGCAGGCTTGCCCCTAGTAGTCCACTCTCTCCAGCAAGGCTCCACCTCTCAAAGCAGCACTGCTAGCAGGAGCCAAGTGCTCGGACACATAGCTTATGGGAGACATTTTTTTTTAATGGGCACACCAGGGCCTCTAGCCACTGCAAAGGAACTCCAGATGCATGCACTACCATATGCATCTGGCTTATGTGGGTATTGGGGTATCAAACCAGAGTCCTTAGGCTTCGCAGGCAAATGCCTTAACTGGTAAGCCACCTCTCCAGCCCCATGGAAGACATTTTATATTCAAACCACAAAACACTAAAAAAGTAAAGACTCAACAGAGTTAAACATTTCCTTTACCTTTTTATTGACAGCCTCTATAAGTATAACAATATACCATGATAATTCCCACCCCACCACCCCCATTTTTCTCCTCCTAAATCTGCCCTCCATTGGAATCCCTTCTTCTTTCCAGTTACTCTCTCTTTTATTTTGGTGTCACCTTTGTTTCCTTCTGTTACGAAGGTCTTGTGCAGGTAGTGTCAGGCATTGTGAGGTCATGAATATCAAGGCCATTTTGTGTCTGGAAGACAGCATTGTAAGAAGTCCTACCCTTTTGTTAGCTCTTACATTCTTTCCACTACCTCTTCCACAATGGACCCTGAGCTTTGGAGGATGTGATATAGATGGTCTCACTTAGTGCTGAACACTCCATTGTCACTTCTTCTCAGCACTGTGTTGACCTTTGAGTCATCCCAGTGGCCATCATCATCTGAAAAGAGAAGCTTCTCTAACCAAAAGGGAAAATAGAATTCATATATGGGCTAACCTGCATGAGTGGTACAGAGTAGCAGTTGGTATTAAAAAGTTCAAAATAAAACAAGAAATCCTTCAAGGTTTTTAGTTAACCATCAGAAAGATCCGTGCTCTTGTTACCACTTTAGTAGAGTTGTATCTGGTCAGACTCTCTGGGAAGGAGCCAGGTGCCAGGGTGTGAGTCAGCTGTGGTAGCCAGACAGGCGCAGCACTAAAGATCTGCACCCAAGGAGCGTCCACCGGGAGGATCTGCCTCGGGAGAGTGGAGGTCAGCGTGGTGGAGGAGTTGAGATCCACCGCGGAACACACTATAGAAGCAAGCACCAGCACGTTGTCATAGCTGGGATCCAGCCTTGGCATTGGAAGATGGGCGACATTGCACAGGCTACATGGAAACACTTCTCTTGGAACTCATGGTACCAGTTAGAGGTGAATGTTTGCAGTGTATCATTGTGGCAGGTAGAAGAGAAGGTGGGAAATGGATTTATTGTGAAGCAATTTTGGTTTGAGGTAAAACGATCTCTGTCACAAGTACATAGTGTGTATGTATTTTTATGTCTCTTTAAAGGGCAGAACATGATTCTGCAAACAATAATTTTGAATTGCATCTCCACTTGGGCTCTCATTATTATTTCTTCAACGGGGCTCTTCACCCAGTTATTTCTCAGACAGAAAGTGTGTGGGATTTGACCTTTGACAAAAGAAAAACTTTAGGAGATCTCCGACAGTCAATATTTCAGGTAATTTATTCTTATTTTCTCTTAAACATTAAGATTCCTCTTAAGCTAGCTTTTCTTCTTTCATCTTACTTAAGTTACAACTTTTTTTCCAAGTTGTTTAGAAAAATCCCATATCTATCAGTTCAAAGTGGGATGAACCAGATGTTCTTCCCTTACTTGTAAGTCTGTTTTTGTGTGGCGGAGGGGGGGGGGGGATTTACGTGGGAGGTTGGTTTTGGTTTTGGTACTTGGGCTTTTTAGACAGGGACTCAGTGTATAGCCCAAGCTGGCTTCTCATGTGCTCCTGCTGACGCAGGTGCCTGGATCACAGGTACGAGCCGCCATGCCTGCATGGTGGAGTCTTGAGAGAGGCATCTGGAAAGAAAGTGCACTTTGCCTGCAGCTTTTCACGTGGGTCACTGGGCCTGGTACATTTTGACCTGGGGGAGCAGAAAGTATGAGACTGTCTCCATTTTGGAAACAAATGAAAGAGAATTGATAAAGTTGAACATGTTACTTAATACGCAGAACCACTGAATGAATGACCGTGCTTGCTTTTGTGCCCTGTGGTGTGGGGCAGCATAGTAAGATTTTTGTTTGTTTGTTTTTCTGGTGGGGAAGATTTTAACACATGGTTTCACACCTGCTAGGCAAGGGCTCCACCACTGAGCTACATTCCAACTCCATTAAGATTGTTTGTTTGTTAGTTGTTTGAG
Organism: Dipus sagitta; assembly: GCA_036346955.1. NCBI lineage: Eukaryota > Metazoa > Chordata > Mammalia > Rodentia > Dipodidae > Dipus > Dipus sagitta. The sequence goes on from CM070774.1 coordinate 4,079,846, forward strand.
ACACTCAAACTCATGGCAGAGCTGCCTCAGACTGCCAAGGGTTGGGATGACAGGCATGAGCCATCACACCAGCTCCCTAGTAAGGGAGTACTTCCCTAGTAAGGGAAATGACACCTAATATTTGCCCCCTGGTAATATATCTAGCTGTACGTCAATGATGAAGGTAACAATGCCGCCCCTTGTTGAACCTAGAATGCTTTCACATGACTTTGTGCTCCTGAGCCTCGTCACAGCAAGCTAGCTCCATTTTGATGATGACAAAGTAGGGATTTAAAGCAGCCATGCTTGTCCATGCTCAGACATCTAATTATTAGGGCAGCACTGCCCCCTCCCCTTCTCTCTGATGCCTTTCCATAGTCCCACTACCTCACCCCACACTACTTACTCAGGAAAAAATAGTAGAAGATGTAAACTTTAACCAGGTTTGATGTTTTGTAATCCCAGCCCTTGGGAAGAAGAGGTATGAGGATTAGAAATTCAAGGTAAGCCGGGTTTGGTGGCACATGCCTTTAATCCCAGCACTTGGGAGGCAGAGGTAGGAGGATCACCATGAATTCGAGGCCACCCTGAGACTCCATAGTGAATTCCAGGTCAGCCTGAGCTAGAGTGAGACTCTACCTCAAAAAAACAAAAAACAAAAAACAAAAAAAAAAAAAAAAAGAAAAAGAAAGAAAGAAATTCAAGGTCAGCCTCAGCTACATGATGAGTTCAAGATCAGCGTGGCTGCATGAGACTATCTCAGAAAAGTGGAAAGTGAACATAAAGAAATTGTAAACTTCGGGGGTTTGTCCCAGAAATAATTTTAAGTATGTTTTCTGAAATATTGTATCCACCACCAAAATTATCATGTTTCTTTTCATTTTCTTCTAAGAAAATAACAATTTCTGGGCTGGAGAGATGGCTTAGCGGTTAAGTACTTGCCTGTGAAGCCTAAGAACCCCGGTTTGAGGCTTGATTCCCCAGGACCCACGTTAGCCAGATGCACAAGGGGCTGCATGCATCTGGAGTTCGTTTGCAGTGGCTAGAGGCCCTGGCGTGCTCATTCTCTTATCTATCTCTATCTGCCTCTTTCTCTGTCTGTCTGTCTGTCACTCTCAAAATAAATAAATAATAATAAAAAGAAAATAACAATTTCTTTTTAATGCTAATTGATTTTACATGTTATTTCAAGGCAGGATCTCTAAAATCCTGATACTTCTGAAATTTTTCAGTAAAAGCTCAGTTCTGAGCTAGCTCTGGCAATGTTGAGATGGGTTGACTTGGGGACCTGAGCCTGTCAAGGAAGGCCTTTCTCCTCATCCTCACTTTTAGATGTTCTCCTTCCTGTCTGCGCCTTCTGGAGTTCCTAGCTTACATGTCTGCAGTCTGAATCTCTGCCCTAGAAGTAAGCCACCGGCAAGAGGCTGGAAAGTTAATACAATAAATGACACTCTTGTAAAGATGAAATTTCTTTTATAGAAGTTATCTTACAGTATTATAGAGAAACACTAGATTAGAATGATTCCTCTGAATAATATTATTTTGCTATGATTACCATAGTCCCCAGTCTCTGATTTAGAAGTTTAACATTTATTATTTTAATTATTTGTATTCTTTTATTTGCAACCAGAGAAAGGAGGAGGGAGGGGGAGAGAGACAGACCAAGACAAAAACAGAGACAGAGAATGGGTGCACCAGGGCCTCTTGCCACTGCAAACGAGCTTCAGACATATGTGCCACTTTGTGTGCCTGGTTTTGTCAGAGTGGGTACTGAAGAATTGAACCTGGGCCAGTAGGCTTTGCAAGCAAGTGCCTTTAACTTCTGAGCCATCTCTCCAGCCCAGATTTAGAAAATAGAAAAAACCCTTGGCTCTGTAGTACATAAATGGGTGGTGTGTGTGCGTGCACGCGTGCGTGTGTGCAAGCGTGTGTTACGTTGCTGAGGATGAAACTCTGAGCCTCATGCATGCCAGGAAATGCTACATCACTGAGAAAACCTCAACTCAGGATGCCTCTATATAATATATAACATATAACATATGATATATAATAATATATAGAGCAGGAGACCTTCCTTTCTGGTGTCCCTTGTGTTTGTGTGAGTGTGAGCTAGTGCTTGCTAGACAAAACGGTGTAGAAATTCCTAGGCTAGCCTGCTGAGCAGTTTGTGCTTTCTGGTAAAAACAGGCGCCACTTAAACTGAATAGAACTATATAGGTTGTTGGGTTCTTTATACATGTCAGAGTTCTTTAGTCAGTAATGGATTCAGTTCACTTGGTCTTTGGATTTGACTAATTTTAAGAAGGGTATTTATTTACAAACTTTTTTTTCGAGGTAGTGTCTCGCTCTAGCCCAGGCTGACCTGGAATTCACTATGTAGTCTCAGGGTGGCCTTGAACTCACAGTGATCCTCTTACCTCTGCCTCCCAAGTGCTGAGATTAAAGACGTGTGCCAACATGCCCAGCTTTTATTTATAAACTTTTAATGTTGGGTTGAGATGGGAATATTGATTTGTTCTTATTGAACCTGGAAATGTGATATTCATATGTTTCTTTTCTGGTACTACTTTTCAGCTGTTAGAGTTTTGGGAAGGAGACATTGTTCTCAGTGTTGCAAAGTGCCTGCCAGCAGGACTTCACGTGTATCAGACCCTCGATGGTAAGTCCAATGAGTAAGCACAATGGCTCCTTGTGGGGTCTGTCAGTTCTTCCCACCTACTGCCTTCTGAGCTACATGGACCGGGGTCACAGTGTCAGTTTTCAGAAGTCATTTGTCTAGTTTGAATGTAGCTATGGAAATGTTTCAGATTTTTAGAAACTATGACCACTATTCTACCAAAAGTGTTTAAAATGCTGTAGGATCTTTTTATATTACCCAACTTATTGAACAAAACATTTTAGAGTATATGTGTATGGGGGGTTGCATGCATGAATGATTACATATATGTGGATGTACATGTGTGTGCACATGTCGGGGGACAGAGGCCAATGTTGGGTGTCTTCTTCAATTGCCCTTCACCTTACTCTGAGAAGGGTACTCTCACTGAACCTAGATCTCACCAAATTGGCCAGCGGGCCAGTGAGCCACAGGGCTTCTCTGTCTGCTTCTCCAGTGCTGGCCGTACAGACATGCGCCACCACACCTAGCATTATACATGGGTTCTGGCAGTACAGACATGCGCCACCACACCTGGCATTATATGTGGGTTCTGGCCGTACAGACATGCGCCACCACCCCTGGCATTATATGTGGGTTCTGGCCGTACAGACATGCACCACCACCCCTGGCATTATACGTGGGTTCTGGCCGTACAGACATGCGGCACCACACCTGGCATTATACGTGGGTTCTGGCAGTACAGACATGTGCCACCACACCTGGCATTATACGTGGGTTCTGGCAGTACAGACATGCGGCACCACACCTGGCATTATACGTGGGTTCTGGCAGTACAGACATGTGCCACCACCCCTGGCGTTATATGTGGGTTCTGGCCGTACAGACATGCGCCACCACCCCTGGCATTATATGTGGGTTCTGGCCGTACAGACATGCACCACCACCCCTGGCATTATACGTGGGTTCTGGCCGTACAGACATGCGGCACCACACCTGGCATTATACGTGGGTTCTGGCCGTACAGACATGCGGCACCACACCTGGCATTATACGTGGGTTCTGGCAGTACAGACATGCGCCACCACACCTGGCATTATACGTGGGTTCTGGCAGTACAGACATGCGGCACCACACCTGGCATTATACGTGGGTTCTGGCAGTACAGACATGTGCCACCACACCTGGCATTATACGTGGGTTCTGGCAGTACAGACATGTGCCACCACCCCTGGCATTATACGTGGGTTCTGGCAGTACAGACATGCACCACCACCCCTGGCATTATACGTGGGTTCTGGCAGTACAGACATGCGCCACCACCCCTGGCATTATACGTGGGTTCTGGCAGTACAGACATGTGCCACCACCCCTGGCATTATACGTGGGTTCTGGTCGTACAGACATGCGCCACCACCCCTGGCATTATATGTGGGTTCTGGCAGTACAGACATGCGCCACCACCCCTGGCGTTATATGTGGGTTCTGGCAGTACAGACATGTGCCACCACCCCTGGCATTATACGTGGGTTCTGGTCGTACAGACATGTGCCACCACCCCTGGCATTATATGTGGGTTCTGGCAGTACAGACATGCGCCACCACACCTGGCATTATACGTGGGTTCTGGGGATCCAAACTCATCCTTGTGCATGGGGAGCACTTTTTTTCTGAGCCATCTCCCAGCCCCAAGCAAAATAATAAAACCACCCACTCTTAACTTCAAGTTTTGTAACACAACAACTAATACTTATTTCCTTGAAAAAACAAAACAATGGTACCAGCAGTCATAGCAATAATGCTTGTTTAGGGCTTTACTTTGCCAAGTGTTATCTTACTTTGATTTTCACAAAATTCTTTTACCCCCATCTCATAAATGAGAAAACTGAAGCCGAGAGGCCTGAAGCACGTAGCATAAGCAACTGGTTAGTAGTGAGCCAGGACCAATTGGAGCCTAGGCCGGGCCTCTGTCCTAGAGGCCTGGGCCTGCCCAGCGACACTGCCCCCACTTGTTCTGCTGCCATGCTCACAGAGACGTATAATGACATTTTAAAGAACAAGAAAAACTATAAAATAACAGTCTAATACAATAATCGCTTTTATGCTTTCTCTTAAGAAGGGTGCCTTTTCAAAGAACTACTTAAATGTCCCCCTCTCTTTAGCTAAGCTGCATCTGGTGACCATGCTGGGTTTGCTCATGATGGTCTCGTCTCTCTAGGAGATGAGCTGGCGCTGTGTGAAGTGGGAGTGGCTGATGGGGAAGACATCTTTGTATGGAATGGTGTGGAGGTAAGAAGCCACTGAAGAGCCAGTCTTGATCATGTAAAGCATCATGGTAAGGCTAGAGGTGTGCCTCAGGTGGCAGAGGACTTGCCCAGTATGCAAGAAACCCTGGGTTTGATGCACAGCACTGTGTAAGCTGAGCTCAGTGGTGCACACCTGTAATCCAGCACTCGGGAGATGAAGACAGGACTTGAAGTTTCAGGTCATCCTCAGCTACATAGCCAGTTTAAGGCCAGCCTGGGCTACATAAGTGCTCATCTCAAAATGAAAAAGTCATTCTAATAAAATGGTAGAATTCATCATATGTACAATTATCCTTTAGAAGACTACTGAAATGAACTGAGGGTGGTGGTGCACACTGAAATCCCAGCACTAGGAAGTCTGCAACAGAAGGACCCAGGCCAGTCTGAGGATGAATAGCAAAACTTTGTCTCAGGAATAGAGAGAGCATGGGGGCGGGGTGGGGGGCTTAAAAGAGAGATGAGCTGAGGTGCAGGCAGTGGTAGTGGTCAGCTATATTAGCTATTTGTTGAGTGCCTCTGTTGTCCCAGGTGCGTGCTGATCTGGACACCGAGGTCTTAGTCCATGGGTGGTACAGCACAGTGGTGCCTGTGGGGGCGAGAAAGGGCGTGGCCTGCCCTGTAAGGTGGGTGGTGCCAGATTCTTGCAGCGCAGTGAGCTCTCTCAGAAGTCATGAGGAGTACCTCCCTTGGGCTGCCTGTGGTCCTCACGTACTTCCAAGGCCTTACGACCAGCACGGATTGAACGTGATTTGGCCAATATAAGCATGACACCAGTGGTTTCTCGATGCTGCTGTAGGTTGGCGGAATCCACATCGAGACGGGGCCTGACTGCGAGCCTCTGCTGTTAAACGTGCTTCGTCAGGGAACCGGTGGAGGTGCCGAGTGTGAGCAGCTGGTGGAGTTGCCGCTTATCGTCCCAGCTAACGCAGAAGTGGGCTCTGTGCTCAGGGCCTTGGCCCTGCCTGACGGTGGCATCCTCATGACCAGCGCCGGGCCTGCAGAGGAGGAACGCTGGGCCACCATTCCCAGGGAAGACATGAAGAAGACATTCAGAGAACAAGGTCTGAGGGACGGAAGCTCAATTTTAGTTCAGGATTCCAACAATGATGATAAAAGGTAACTCACTAAAAAGAAAGGGAGAGAACTTTTAAAATGATTTCAAGTACAGCGCCATCTGGTAGAACTCCAAAGTTTTATTTTAATGGTAAGAGTGAAATGTTTGTTTCTAGCCCTTAAGTTCTAAATATTGTATTTTGTTGTTTTGTTCTTTCTCACATAGTCCGGGCTGGCCTCGAACTCATTGTGCAGCAGGGGCTGGTATTGAATCTCCCCTCATGATCTTCCTCCACCTCTCAAGTGTTCCATTTTAGTCATGCAACACCACGGCCAGCAACTAAATATTGTATGTAGAAATGGCTTCGGTTGTACAACTTAGAGAAAAAAAAAAAGTTGGGTTTTTTTGGGGGGGGGCAGTAAATGTGGTAACAATAGCAGTTATCTGTGGTTGTATAGACCAGGTAGAGACTCAGTTAGTTGTTTATAACACAAAATCCTATCAAATAAATTGTAATTAGCAACAGTTATCAAACCAGAAACCTTTCTCACAAAGAAAACTGCTGAAACTCTTCACAAGGAATATACTAAGATCGTGGCTAAATTGTGTCTGGATATTTTGTTACAAGAGACCCCATAGGACAGTTAAGGCTTTTCCATGATCTGATTGATGAGTCTTGGGAGGCACCCATCTTTCTCAGCGGGGCAGTTACCTGAGGAATCGTCTCTTGAAACTCGGCAGTGCTGTGCCTCCTCCCATTACCCACATCTGTGACACACGTCTGTGACCGTGTTTTTCTGTAGCCAGGGCGGTGAGGAGAGGCAGAGGCCTGGTGGGCCGGCTGGTTTTGTATTTCATTTGTTACTACTGTTTGTTGGGACAGGTGTGCTGTTGGGTGTGTTTCTCTACCTCCCTCCTGGGAAATTTTATTGTGTGCCCTTTTATAAAAAAGTAGTTTTCGCATTTACTAGGATTTGGGAAATGAAGAAACAAAGACAGAAGAGACCCAAAACAGCGGCCACAGCCAACCGTGCAGTTTTTGTCACTGTTACCAACTGGTGGCTTTCCATTTCTTCTAAACTCAGGATCATTGTTTGGAAGGTTTCTATCTTTAAGCATCCTGATGATTATTTTGTAGATAAGCAGTTGTATCCTGCCTTCCCGACCCCCGTTTGCAGCCCTTATAAACCTTCAGTCTGCATTGGCATCAGAGTTGTCTAGGGTGCTCCTGAGTGAGGCGGAGTGACGCGTGGTCAGGGTGAGGGCTCAGGCGCCAGCTGCCTGGGTTGTCTCCCACTTTGCACATGGTTTCATCTCTGCTCAGCTTCTTCAGTGAGGGGATGATCAGTACCAGCTTCACGGACGGTGAGGATTGAGAGAGTAGTGATCGCACATGGCATGCGCCTGGTGCTTTATTGCGCCTCCGTCTCATCCGCTGGGTTTCCTCTGCTGTAGGTAGTCTTCAGGGAATAAGCTTAAGACCTTGCTGTGTTCAGCACCGCATGCTTAGGGTGGGGTGTCAGAGAAGAATAACTGAAAGGAAGACTGGAATTGTGTTGTAAGACTTGTACCTATGCGCCCACAAGGACTTCTGCTCGCTTCACTTTGTTCCGTCTAGAGGAAGGCTCTTAGGACAGGATGCTCTAATTGCCAGCTGCTCCCTTCCGAAACAGAACTCTTCAGTAAGATGCACGTAGACAGCGTGCAGTCTGGCTGCCCTGCTGTTAATAAATCTGCATCCTAAGGGGTGGGCCTTATAAGAGCCCCTAGACATGCAGTGTGCAGACAGACATCAACAGCTGACTGCTTGCTTGCAGAAGTGCCCCTTGAAGCTAGGCATGGTGGTGTGTGCATGCCTGTCATCTTAACATTTGAGAGGTAAACGGAGATGGAGAGTCACGTCAGCTTTGACTATATAGTGAGTTCAAGGCCAGCCTGGACTCCATCAGGCCTTTTCTCACAGAGAGAAGAAAAAACTGGAAAACTACCATGAATCATTTATATCAGAGTATTTACCTTCATGAAAAGCAACTCCATGGACTATTTCTTTGCATCCCCTTAAAAAGATAACTAACATTAATAGGGACAAGTCAGTAGAATGTGGCCCCCTCTCATTAGTCTCTTCAAAGGACACATGCAGAGTTTTGAAAGTATTGTTTCTAGGCTGGAAGACACTTGTTTGCAAAGCCTGCCAGCCCAAGTTCTACTCCCCATTGCCCACATAAAGCCAGATGCATAAAATGGCAATGCGTTGGGAGTGTATTTGCAGTCCTGGTGCACCCATTCTCTCTCTACCCCCCTCTCAAATAAATAAATAAATTTTGATAATTTTAATATGATTTATTTTCTGTTCCACAAAAGTGTCATGTAAAGACTCATTTTTAAATATCCTTGCTCTTTATTTGTAGTTTCTTGCCCAAACAAGGGAAATGGATCACCAGTATGAATGAAATCAACTGGATCCAGGTGAAAAATCTGTGCCAGTTAGAGCCTGACGGGAAGCAAGTGAAAGTATCGGCATCTGTTAACGCGGTGAGTACACAAGCATGGTTCTACGGGCACGCGCTAGTGACAAGCTGCTTTTCACACCACTGCTAGTCTTTCACAACAGTTGTCTTAGCAGTCTTTAAAAAATTTGTTTTCAATTTATTTGAGAAAGAGAATGGGTACACCAGGGCCTCTTGCCACTGCAACTGAACTTCAGACATACATGCCACTTTGTGCTGCTGCCTTTATGTGGGTACTGGGGAATTGAACCTGGGCAAGCAGGCTTTGCAAGCAAGTGCCTTTAACTGCTGAGCCATCTCTCCAGCCCCCAATAGACTTCTTAAGACATCAGTTTTATTTTTTTTATCAAATTAAGTAGCTACATTTTATTAATATCAAATAAAATAGGCCACAAGGAAAAAAAATCAATCATCAGTTTTATTTTTAACCTTTGATTATTACCTGTTTATTTATATTAAGCAGTGACATGTTTCGTGACAATTTGTGCTTTTTTATCTAAATTCCAAAGTCTAGCATTAGAATGTGGGCTTTACCTGGCTAGTTCCTGGAGTTCTTTGGCTTTGATGAGCATGAAATACTGTTTTTTTCTATGTTTTGAACTAGATATATTTATGTGTGTGTGTGTTGCTTGTTTTGTGTTAGGGTTTTTTTTTTTTTATCTTAAATTGCTCTATATTACACATTGTGTTCTTTGGAAAGCCAGCTCTTAAAAAGGGCATCCTCCAGGTTTATATGAAGACTGACATTCCCTAAACATTATATCAGGAAACATCTTTTATATTTACTTGGTCCTGATATTTAAGGATTTTTTTTTTTTTTTTGTATAGCAGGATGAAAGGAACTATGATATTGTTTTCTTCTGTATGAGTTCCAGTTTCTTCACAGACAGTGTTTACTAATGCTCCTAGTAAGGGCAGCACAGGGTCAGCACACACACCCCAAGGGATCTGCTCCCTGTTCCTGGGTGTCGCTGCTCTGCTGCTCCTTGAACAGCACGTGTACTTGGAGGGCTGACATCATTTTAACCAATTTCTAGCATTTGATACCCTAGTTTACGGGCCTAAACAAGTCTAAAAAAGAAAACATCTAAAATAAAGTAATTGGCAATAGAAACAGTCTTAGGTGGCTGTTATGAATTTTATCTATATATTTATTTATTTGATTTTGGTTTTTCGAGGTAGGATCTTGCTCTAGCCCACACTGACCTGGGATTCACTCAGTAGTCTCAGGGTGGCCTTGAACCCACAGCAATCCTCCTACCTCTGCCTCCCGGGATTAAAGGCTCCTGCTGCCACGCCGGCTTTGTTATGAATGTTTATGCTCTGTGCTTTGGCAGCACACCGCCTCCCTGGCCCAGAGGACTGGGTTGTCTGTAGTCTTTCCTCTGCTCTTGCCCCATGACTGGTTTGTCAGGAGAGGGGTTCCTCTTGTTTCCTGCAGGTGTCCTTTCTGTGCCAGTTAATGTTAATATCAGATTGGTGAAAACTGTTTAACTCTTCTTGGAGTTGTTACTTTTGATCTTGTAGAAGGATTTCAAGGATGGGGAAAAAAACTGGAGGCAAAAGAAATTCCATTACTATCTCATTGATCTCTGTGTGCACACACTGATAATTTTCATTTTTATCTCCTTTCATCATTCAACTTCCATGCAGTCATTACTCTATTTCTCTATTTTAGGTGGTGTATGACATTCGAATTAAAGCCATAAAGGACTTTAAATTAATGACAGATCTAGGTAATCATTTACATTTGCTTTTTGGTTTTTAGCTTAATATTGTTTTTTTGTTTTTTGTTTTGAAAAATATGGAAGAGTACAAAAAAATAAGGAAATCTCATGTACCTACCACCCAAAATGGACAAATGTAAATTTTTTCATGTGTTTGTTTTTATTTAAAACATTAAATAAAGTCCACTCTATGTTCTCCTCCTCAAGCCTATCCCCCCCACACACAGCTGCAGCGAGTACATCTGATTTGTGTGTGTTCATACTATACTACATGTCTCACCTATGTGTATGTTTATGTAAATTTTATACCAAATAGCCTTCAAATTCAGTATTTGCTCAGCATTGGGTTTTTAATAGCTTTGCTGAAATGGAACTTATAGGCCACAAAATTCACTCATCTCAAGTCTATAATTCTGATTAGAAGACATTCCAACCCAAACTTGGGAGTTTAAACAGAGACTTTGTCTACATGAGAGAAAGATAGAATCATTAGCCACCAGATTAAAGGATGATATCCCACTGTTAAAATTCAAAATACCAACAAAACCAAATGTCAGTACAGATGCAGAGTGACTAGAACCCACATGTGGCTGGTAGGAGTGTAAAGTGATTTGGTCTGTTAGAAAAAATCACTTTTTAAAAAATGAATTTAAATATTCGCTTACCAATTCCACTTTTGGATTTTGCTGAAGGAAAGGTAAACCATAGCCTTACAAAAACATAAATGTTCCTACTGAGAACTAGAGACAGTACATGCTTCCACGAGCAAGTGAATGGATGCACAGACTGTGGTGCAGCCAACCAGTGGCATGCTTTTTTCTGCAGAGCAGCAAGTTACTGTCCCCATCACACACAGGACATAGAGGAATCTGCAAGTCCTGCTAAGTGAAGGAAATAGACACAACACAGTACAAACTGGATGGCTGTACATGTGTGAGATTTTAGAAAATCAAGTTTAAGCTACAGTTAGAGAACGCGGGTCTGGATCAGGAAAAGGGCTGACTGTAAAGTGACATGAATGAATTTTGGGGTGATGAAGGGTTTGTCTCTGTTTGGTGTCTGAATGTTTATATGCTTATCCAACTATGGACTATACATTTAAAAAGTAAATACACCTCAGTAAGTTCATCAAAAGTATATGGCTGCCCAACATTGTGACACATGCCTTTAATCTCAGCACTCAGGAGGCTAAGGTAGGATCACTGTGCGTTCAGGGCCAGCCTGGTACTGCAGAATGAGTTTCAGGTCAGCCTGGGCTAGAGTGAGACCCTACTTTGAAAAAAAAAGAGCCGGGCGTGGTGGCGCACGCCTTTAATCCCAGCACTCGGGAGGCAGAGGTAGGAGGATCGCCATGAGTTCGAGGCTACCCTGAGACTCCATAGTGAATTCCAGGTCAGCCTGGGCTAGAGTGAGACCCTACCTCGAAAAACCAAAAAAAAAAGTATGTGGCTTATTAAAAATTATAGGTATGTTATTGTGCCTATAACTGGTCTCCCCTTTCAGTTCTTTCTCCCTCCAAACTGTCCTCCACATAGAAGATGATCCCCTCAGCTGTATGTAAGCAAATCACACAGTCCGCTGGCCAAAGCCCCTCAATGCTTTTCCACTGCACTTAGGTTAACCCTTAACCCTGCCTGGGAGACCTGCATAATCTGTCCCTGCCTACCTGTGACCTCATTGCTGCCCGTTGTATTTCTTCACAGCAAAGCTTGCAGATACATGCTGTCATACACCACCAGACCCTCAGTGTTCTGATCTCTTTGAACTTTCTTCCCTTCTCTCTATCTCCTAATTTCAGCTGTTCCTGTGGCCTTGGCTGAAATATCACTTCTCTTTTATCTCTGTCCACGAAATCTCAGTTAATCTCTGTTTCACCCCCGTAACACCTTGTGCTCTTGCTTCATAGCTTTTATGGCTGTGACTGCGTTTGTGCCTGTGTCATTACCATCCACCTCACCCTGTAGATGAAGCTTTGTGAGGGCAGAGTCCATGGTCGTCCCGCGTTCCACTCTATCACAGCTTCTAGCACAGTACAGAAGCTAGATGATGCTCAGAATGTGCTTGTTGAATAAAGATGCAAAGGGGTTTATGTGTTGGGTTTGGGGTGGTGGTTTGTTGGCCGTGGAGGTGAGGGTCTGTCTCGCTGTGTTGCCCAGGCTCACCTTGAACTCCTGGACTACAGTCTTCCTTCCGTAGTCTCCCAAGTAGCTGAGACTACAGGCAGGCACCACCACATTTAGCTGCAAATGAACGGATTTAAGACACGGTATTATAATATACTTGTTAAATTAGGAAAGTCCTTTAATAAACAATTTCACAAGAAATTTGTGTTAGGATTATATGAGAACTTCATAATACAATACAAGATATGGAACTCTGGAATCTCAGGAAGAATCATGCCAGTCAGAAGGGTTGACACCCATTCTTTCCAAGTTCATGACTTACTTTGTAAAAATTCTATTTAAACTGAAAACCAAGTATGCTCCTTCCTCCAAAGCAGGAATCTACATCCTCAAAGCCAGTGCACACTGGCCCTAACCCAGTTACTAAGCATAAACTCACCCAACATGTTTTAAATGTCGGTGGTTTGCTTTGCACAGTTCACAATGTGCATGAATTTCAGTGACATGGATCCAATTTTAGTGAGTCATTGAATAAGATTACATAGCTGCTAGCTCTACAGTCTACAGACCACTACTTAAATAACAGGTGCGCACCATGATCACCAGTCACTCCCCGTCTCAAAGTCCCCTGGAGACTGGTCACTGTCTGTGTCACATGCAGCTCAGCACACAGACAGCTTGGTCATTGTGTTGCCATCCCAGTCCCTGCACTATCCGACAAGACTGGATGCAAGTATAATCTCAAAATTTCAATGTTAGAGGAAAAGGTTATTTAAGATCATTGACCAGTTGTAATCGTTCCACTGATTAAGATTGCTCTGAACCATTGTAGCATATTTTTTATAGGCCTGCATAACTGTAGAATTAAGATGTCCCTCATTTGGGTTTTTTGTTTGGGTGGTTGCTTTTGTTTGTTTGTTTGTTTTAGGCAGTCTCACACTGTATAGCAGAGGCTGGCCTTAAACTTATGATCCTCCTCTCTGAGTCTCTTGAGTGCTGGGGTTACTGTCCACCTGGAGTTTTGGTTTGAGTTTTTAGTCTGTTGTAGCTTCCTGCTAATTAACACAGGAGAACATCTCTCTAGGCTCCTCTCTTCATTGTACTAACTGACTTCTTTCCATTTGCAGCTGAGACCAGCTGTTTGAGACCGATTGATAGCAACGGAAAGCTTCTTTGTCCAGGTAAATCTTTTTTTTTTTTTTTTTTCGAGGTAGGGTTTTGCTCCAGCCCAGACTGACCTGGAATTCACTATGTAGTCTCAGGGTGGCCTCAAACTCATAGCAATCCTCCTACCTCTACTTCCCACAGGTAAGTCTTTTTGTAGATTGCAAAAGCTAGCAGATGCTCAGACCATATATTTTTCTCAATATTTTTACCTTAAAATTTACTTTAGAAAATAACTTATGGGGCTTGTCTCCATCCAGGTACCTTAATTACATATTATAGAAAACCTTACATCCACTTCTGTTTTCTATTTTTTTTATTTATTTACTCGATCTGCCTCTTTCTCTGTCAAGTAAATAAGTAAAATATTAATAAATAAAAAATCTTACATCGCTTCAGTTTCCTGGGCTGACCTGTTGCCCATGTCTCCATCCAAACATCTTACTCACACACTATAGAAGCCGTACGTCACTTCTGTTTCCTGAGATGGAGTGCTTGTTTCTGATGCTCCAGTCCTCATTTTAGTCATGGCTTAATCTGGTTGCATCTTCGTAGCTTTAATTTTTTTTTAATTTATTTGCAAGCAGAGATAGAAAGAGAGAGAATGGGCACACTAGGACCTTTTAATACCGCAAACAAAACACTTCAAATGCAAACACTCCAGATGCCTATGCCACTTTGTGCATCTGCCTTTATGTGGATACTGGGGAATCAAACCTAAGACATTAGGTTTTGCAAGCAAGTGCGTTTAGCCATTGAGCCATCTCTCTGGCCCTCTTTCCAGCTTTGTTTTCTAAGTTGCCCTGCTCGTTCACTAACTCACTTGTGGTGGTCGTTCTGCAATATACGCTTTGATCTCCACTTCTGTAGCACTCCTTGTCAGCAGGCCAGACAGGCTTGATCACTGATGGCACTCACTGTCACTCCTCTCCGTGTGATGAAGCCAGCCTACCCTGTGTGGAGTGAGTTTTTATCCACAGAAGCATCAACTCTTAGGCCAAGTTGTTTTTATGATGCAGGAATCTTGTTTCCTAGCATTGTAAAACATAACGAGTAATTCAAAGTAGAAATTCAAAATTAAGTATAACCATAGTGCCTGTGATAAATGTTTCATTAAATATCACTTTTGTTTTTTTCTTAATATTCTTGTCTTTGGTGGCACAGATGAAAATCTATTACTAGTACAGGGATGCCAAGGTTGGGACTCAGGCTGTTGTGTAGTCTAAGCACATTCTATACTACTGAGCTACACTTCAGCCCCTGTTTCTTGAACTTCTTGATTTTTTCAAAGAAAATAGGATATTTTATTGAGAAATGTAGGAATTCAAAACATCCAATGCATTATCAAATATCTTCACAGTGCCAGACAGTTCCACCTTGAAGGAAGCGGAAGTAAAGATGGGGAGCTTGCTAGGCCTGTGTCTCGGAAAGGCACCAACTTCCTCTCAGGTACAGTAAAAGCACCAGCAGAATTCAGTCAACCTGACCCTCAAGTAATACTGCTTCTCTGGAAAAGCTTCTTATAATTTCCTTCAATTTTATTTCACTAATGCATCCATATAACTCTGTTTACATTTAAAAATGCCAGCACAGGGCTGGAAAAATGGCTTAGAGGTTAAGACACTTGCTTGTGAAGTCTAAGGACCCATGTTCAACTCTCTAGATCCCACATAAGCCCGGACGCACAAGCTGATACAAAGTCATACATGTGCACAAGATGGCACACACATCTGGAGTTCTAGTGCAGTGGCTGGAAGCCCTGGCACACCAATTCTCTCCCTCTCTCCCATTAAGAAAATGTAAAAAATATTGAGCCAGGCATGGTGGCACACGCCTTTAATCCCAGCACTTGGGAGGCAGAGGTAGGAGGATTGGGCCATGAGTTTGAGGCCACCCTGAGATTACATAGTGAATTCTAGGTCAGCCTGGGCTAGAATGAGACCCTACCTTGAAAAAACAAAAATAAATAAATAATGCAAAAACTTATTTATAAGGTTCCATTTCTGTAAAATTTTATGGGCAACGGTGCTGGGTAGGATTGAGTAGCCTACCCATTTGAACTACTTCATGTCATAAATTCTAAACTGTGCCACTTACATTGTAACATCCGTAAAATAAAGGTGTCACTTATAGTCCAAGGCATAGTGCAGTTATAGCTAGCACTGTTGGAGTCCTTTTCTTCCTTAGTGATACAAAAACAATGATTCTAATAGTGTCTCTAGTCTAATAGTCTAAAAATCACCTTAGATTTAGTGAGATGCAGTATGTTGATTTTGGACTTAAAAATTCCTCTTGCAATAATGTGATTGCTTTATAGCTGCTTCCTGTTCCTCTCTTTATCAGTGTTCATTTCCTATATAAAATACTATTAAGTGGATCCTAATCAGAAGCCTTGCCTAGCTAATAAAATTTTATTGCAACTCAAAAGTCATAATGATAGCTTTCATATTGCTGGGCTCTCATTCACTTTCCTGTGGCTCCTGGATCCATCCCATTAGATTCCCACCCACTTCCCGTTCCATCTGGACTCTTGACTATTTCTCGGTGGCTCCTGGATCCATCCCATTAGATTCCCACCCACTTCCCCTTCCATCTGGACTCTTGTCCAGTTCTCAGTGGCTCCTGGATCCATCCCATTAGATTCCCACCCACTGCCCCTTCCATCTGTACTCTTGTCCACTTCTCGGTGGCGCCTGGATCCATCCCATTAGATTCCCACCTATTGCCTCTTCTATCTGCTTTTCCCTGAACGCTCACAAGTGCAGCCCATGACAAGCTGGTAGGAAGACAACTTGACAAGTGAGGTAGAAAGGGACAGGACTTCAACTGATGAAAGAGCAGATTTACATTTTTCCTTTGGGGGCTTAGGAATGCAGTATATGGAATCCCTACATAAAAAAAAGTCAGGGCTGGAGAGATGGCTTAGCGGTTAAGGCATTTGCCTGCAAAGCCAAAGGACCTTGGTTCAATTCTCCAGCACCCACGTTAGCCAGATGTATAAGGTGGTGCATGCATCTAGAGTTCGTTTGTAGTGGCTGGAGGCCTGACGCACCCATTCTTTCTCTCTCTTCCTCTCTTCCTCTCTCTCTCTTTCTCTCTGCCTCTTTTTCTCACTCTCTCAAAATCAAAATTTTAATTAAAAAAAAATCAATGAAACAAAGTGGCCAAGGAGAGGCTCAGTTAATGTTTACTGTGTGTAGAAATCCCTCTGGAGTGTGGCAGAGGTGACTGAGTCAGAGATGGAGATTGCAGGGTTTTTCTCTCTTTTTTTTTTTTTTTAAAGTTTTTTGTTTATTCATTTATGAGAGAGAGTGAATGGGTATGCCAGGGCCTCTAGCCACTGCAGTCGAACTCTAGACACACGTGCCACCATGTGCATCTGGCTTACATGGGTTCTGGGGGATCAAACCTAGGTCCTTAGGCTTTGCAGGCAAACACCTTAGCCACTAAGCCATTTCTGCAGCCCAAGACTACAGTTTTTAAAAAGCATGAGAGCTGTTTCTTAGGAGTAAAACAATGATCAGGAAGTGTTTTATTATGAGGTAGGCAAGATGGCTGTTTAAATTATAGCATTAAAGTACTCAGTGTAATCTTGTTTTCATATAATTTAGTTTTTGTTTGTCTATTTTTGTGGTATTGAGGAATAAGCACAGGAACTTGAGAATTCTGGGCAGGCACTGTGCTACTGAGCTGCATCCTCAGCCCTGAGGTTTTCATTAATGTTCATGGAACCTTGGCTTTGCTTTTTGGGAATTAAGCAATATATCTACAGGATATTAAAAATCAGGTTAAATTATAGCCACACTGTGTCTTTCTCTTAGTTGTTCCTATTTTTTGCTCTGGGGACTGATGTTCAACCTGAAGAGGAAATGGAAGTCATAGTAGAAGAGACACTCTCAGTAAGAGAGGTAAGTAATTCTTTCTCATTTGGGGGTGCTGTATCTGTTGTGGGGAGCAGTGGTGTCCGGGACTTGGAGGTTATAAGTGGAGGCTTGCACAGTGTGCTTCCAAGAATTTTTTGCACTTGTATATGCTGGTTTAGGGAAGTCCAAAACTGGCAGACCAACTAGGATTTTTTTTAAAAAATGACAATTGTTATTTTTTTCTTTTCTGATTATCAGTACTCGTTGCTTAATATAGACATTTGGGATATGCCAAAGTAGATTAAAAGGAGCCAGGAACGGCAGTGCTCCCCTGTAATCCCAGCATTTGGGAGGTGGAGAGAGGAAAATCAGGTATTCAAGGTCATCCTCAGCTACATTTGGAGTACAAGACCAGCCTGAGTAAGACTGTATCTCAAAACAAAAAAGAAAAGAAAGTAGAAATAAATGCATTAAAAGAAAAAATTAAAATTCTTCATTATCCCTTATCCCACCACTATTAAAATTTTGACATATTTCCTCCTTAATCTACCCACAAGATCACACAGGGTTAAAGGTTTGATATGTATGAGAAAACAAATGAATCATTGTGTTGATTAAGAACTGGGACTTCAGTATTAGAAAACAGAAGGACATAAACTCAGTGTGTAAATAAAAACCTGTACTCTCCTAAGCCTGAATTAGAAGAATCTGAATAAACTATATATATTTCTTCTTTAAAAAGGTGTTTGTTTTTCCTTTGTCCTCTGACACGACTTACAAGGAGCAGGCAACTTGGTCACAGCCAGCAGCCCTGACACCCAGAATATATCCGTGAACTGTCCTGACCAAAGCATGCTGAGTAAGGGCTGGCTGTCTGTCTCCATGAGGAAGTGTGCAGATGAGCCACAGCATGTGGTCATCACTGGAGGCAGTGAAGCTACTGAGGCCACTTGTCAAAGACGAGGCAGTTTGAACTTCAGGAGAACAAGAACTTAAATTCTATGCTAAGTAAAATTCTGATGGATATTTGGAAATGGGGGCAGGGGAGATGGCTCAGTGGCTAAAGTGCTTGATGCAAGTGTACTGAGTATCTGAGTTCAGATCCCCATACCCCATGGTGGTTGGCTTCTGTGACGCCAGCATGCCTATAAGGAGAATTTCCCAGAAGCTTGTAGCCCAGCTAGCCTGCTGACTGGAGCAAGGAACAACACTAAGAGTTCCTGCCTCAAACAAGGTTGAAGGCTAGAACCAACACCCGAAAATTGTTAAAAACACCTACTGTGGTACATACATGCTCCCTCCCAGTGACACATTATACATAACACCAAAAGAAAATACTTGGAAATGGATTAAAAGAAAAAAAAAATTAAGCCAGGTGTGGTGGCACACACTTGTGATCCCAGCATTTGGGAGGCTGAGGCAGGAGGGTTTCCTCAAGTTCCAGGCGAGCCTCAGTTATCAGCTATAAAGTACCAAGCCAGCCAGCACTGCATACTAAAAGAAAAAAATGCATCCCTTATGCATGTACATTCATAAATGCACACGTACACCCTTTCCCACATGCTCACATAACGCAAACCTTAGAAGGAAGTCTTCACTGGTTACCATAGATGGAAAAAAAATGATCAGGCATTTACTACATTTTCCCCTTGTAAACTAAACCAACTAGATAATGAGAAGTTTTTTATATAGACCTATTCCAACTAAGAAATGAAGAAATTTAGAGTATCACAATTTCTCCCCCCCCCCCTTTTTTTTAGACAGGGTCTCACTATGTAGCCCAGGCTGACCTTAAACTCTCAGTCCTCCCACCTCTGCCTGCCTCCCAAATGCTGGGTCTACAGATGTGCCACCACACCCAGGAAAACAGCTTCTAGATGTACATCCATTCCTTCCTGTGCTTTCTTGACCCCGCTCCACCGTAGGTTCATTTGAGGTCTTCTCGCGGTCATCAGCACTCTCCACGTGG
This sequence comes from Dipus sagitta, assembly GCA_036346955.1. Lineage (NCBI taxonomy): Eukaryota > Metazoa > Chordata > Mammalia > Rodentia > Dipodidae > Dipus > Dipus sagitta. The sequence continues at coordinate 4,099,155 of CM070774.1, forward strand.
CTGGGCTCACCGAGGACTGTCACTTGTAACTTGTTTGCTGCGGCTGCTTTTGTCCTTGGCTTCCAGAAGGCGGCAGGCGCCAGCCCCCCCTCCCCCACCCCACTCAGCCTGCACTCTTCCTCTTCTCCTCACCTCTAGACTGGCCTGTGCCCTACAGTGTGCACTTGCCACTTATCTGATGGCCAGCCCAAATCAGAACACAGCCCTAGTGGACCTCCTGACCACTTCCTGGGAATGTGCTGCACTCATTTTTCTCTCCTTCATCTAATTGCTGCTCCGTTTTTGTGCTTGTTTGGGTCAGACATCTTGAGTCGTCCTTGATTCTTCTCTCTCATTTCACATCCAGTTTCTCAGCACCCTCTGGCTCTGCCGTCACAGTATACCTAGGATCCGACAGCATCTTGCTTGCTCCACTACAGCCACCCAGTCAAGCCCATCGCTGTCTCCCACTGCAGTATTCCAGCTGCTTCCTAACTCAGCCCCCAGAGTCTATTCTTACAGGACACTGAGTGATCCCTGGAAATGTAAGTGAGATTGGTCCCTCCTCACCAACAGCCTCCTGTGGGATCCCCTCTCATTCAGAGCTGAGCTGAAGCCTTGGTCGTCTGTGCCAGGACCTCTGGGGTGTGCCCCTCTGGTGCCCTCTTTGGCTCGTTTTTCAAACCTCCAGCCACTTTTCCACCTCCCTGACTCTATTGTATCTACACAGACCTCCTTGCTGTTTTTCCAAGGCCTTTACCCTGGCTGTTTCCCTGCCTGGTACCCAGCTAAGATAAAGCCTCCTGCATCTGATGTGGTGGCACACAGTTGAAATCTCAGCACTTGGAGGTTGAGGCAGGAGGATCATGAGTTCCAGGCCAGCCAGGGCTATATTGGAAGACTCTGTCTCAGAAACATTCACATGCACAAAAAGAGATTCATATTTTTATTTATGTGTGAAAGAGAGAATGGGCACACCAGGGTCTCTAGCCACTGCAAATGAACTCCATATGTATGCTCCACCATGTGCATCTGGCTTACATGGGTTCTGGGGAATCAAACCTGGGTCCTTAAGCTTTGCAGGCAAGCACCTTAAAACCACTAAGCCATCTCTACAGCCCTCTTGTTTATTTTTAAGTTCCATTTTCTTTGAATAAAGCTTTGGTCTTGCTCCCCATGTATTAATAACAGGTGTGCTCTTACTGACATCATTTCTAAATAATATAATATGTTTTAGTGTCTTATTTACTTTATTTCCTTTACTATATTGCAGGGTCTTGCTCTGTAGGCCACACTGGCTGGCTCTGAACTTGCTATATAGCCCTGGTTGGACTCAAACTCACAGCAATCTTAGCAGCCCAGTGCCGGGATTATAGGCACGCACCACCATGCCCAGCTGTATTTTGTTTTTAGTTGTACAAATAACCATGCATTTAATCTCAACTTTTAAACTTCAGAGGATTAAAGTTTCAGTGGGTTACTACCCTGTAACAGACCCTTCTCCAGAAGGTACTGTTGTCCTCAGTTGGTAAAGCTGACCCGGATCAGCAGAGCGGCTCAGCTGTGCACGCAAGGCGTCTGCGCGTGCGCTCACAGGACAGCGAGCTTTGTCTGACTGGTTTCTTTAACTCTTGGGGGACTCTGCAGTGTGCACTAACTTCAGCTATTTTATAGACCTCTAACACTGGTACCAGAAGTCTCTTATTATTTCAACTGTTTTCAGATATTTTCTGCTTTTTAAAAATGTAATGTAGCTCAGTTCATAGAATGTTTATCTACCAAGCGCAAAGCCCTGGGCTCAGTCCTCAGCACTGCATAAATCAGCATGGTGGCACATGCCTGCTGTTTCAGCCCTTGGGATGTGGAGGCAAGCGATTAGGAGTTCCATAGTGAGTTTGAGAACTACATGAAACCCTATCTCAAAAAAAGAAAATGTGTTCTCACTAATGGATATTTTGTTTACCTCATTTCTCTTATTCCTAACAGTATACCAGTGACCATCCTCATTTTTACTTCCTGTTGCTCATAGATAGCATAAATACAGCTTTATTTACTTTTTTGCCCACATTTTATTTAGGAATGTTTTTCCCTCAAGAAGTTGGGAGTTTTAATTACTTTTTTGATTCTTTTAATTTTTATTTATTGATTGATTGATTGCATGTGTGTCTGTGTCTATGTGTATCCGGCTTTATGTGGGTGGCTTGGAAATTGAATCTGGGCCTTCAGGCTTTTGCAAGCAAGTGTCTTTAATTACTGAGCCCCCTTCCAGCCCCTAATTACTATTTTTGTTTTCTTTAAACTTTTGCACACATTGTCTCATTTTTGCATTTTGCCTTCAGATCCCAGCTTTTACCATTCTTTCCCTGTGAGTTTATATGGCATCAGTTGTGTTTTGTGAGACAATGTGTGCAAAAGGAGATCTCCTTTTGTGGGGTTCAGAGCTTGCTATGTATCTGGAAAATCTGCCATATTAATTATATCTGACATATGCATCTCATTTGTCCTTATAACAAGGAAGTCCTGGTTCAGACCTAGAAGGCAGTAAATGAAATATTTGTTTTGTTTTGATTTTCTTGTACTGGGGATTTAACTCCCGAGTAGCTGGAGTTACAGGTGTGCATCACCATACCTAGCTCAGAATGAAACTTTGAACTAAGTCTGGTTGAAATACCAGAAACTGTTTTGTCCCTACCCCACCCCTGAGTTGTCCTGCTTGGTTCCTGGAAAGGAGAGCTAGTTTATGACCTATCTTACTCTGTGTCTTTACCCAAGGATGATTAAGTATAGCCAGACCTCAACTGGTCAAGGGTTCAAAATGCATGTACTACTAACATTGAGCATACATATTTATATATTCTTTTTTACAGTGTTTAAAGATAATGCTGGAGAAATCTGGTCAGCCAGGTAAGTCAGTTACTGCATCATGATTTTATCCACATCCTTAACTTTAAAACAAATATTTAAGCCTGATTGAAACTTTCTTCTTCCTCTGGATGTTGTGAGAAAAATTTTACAGATTCTGGATAAAATGCAGTAGCTTAAATTTTATAAGTGCACAATAGATTCTCCTGTTCTTAGTTGCAAACTAAAAGAAAATTAATGGCAGATTGGTGCTGAGTAAAGAGAATGTAGGAGGATCCAGCAAAGGTACATAAGAAAGAAAAAGCTAAGATTGGCACCACTTGGAATTATCTAGGTCTTTCAGTGATGTATTTTAAATAACATTAATTTAGAATTTCTCCATGTCAGTTCTGTTTTTGTGTTTTTGAGGCAGGGTCTCCCTCTAGCCCAGGCTGATGCAGAACTCACTGTGCAGCTCAGGCTGGCCACAAACTCACGGAGACCCTCCTGCCTGAGTGCTGCATTGTAGGTGTGAGCCCCCACACCCAGCATGTCAGTATTTTTGCTAGAGACTAGAGAAAGTAATATGAATAATTTAAGATAGATCCTGTGTAGAATCCTGTCTGTGAGCTTGCTGAGGCAGCCTCTTACCACTCCCTTTAACAGCCCAGCTGTCCTCATGCAGCATTCAAGGAGAAGCCCGACTCTCACGTGGAAGGGAAGTGAGCGTGCTCTGTGCAAGGCACTCTTCTTACATGTACATGAGTGGCTTCTGGAACAGGGGTCTCTGCCTGTTAGCTTGCAGATGAGGAGGGAGAGGCTGCAAAACCAGAGTTAAGAAGCACTTAGTTCTGCTTGTAAAACCCAGCTCCTTGCCACTGTGCTATGCAGTGAAGTCATAGTGTTCACTTGCAACTTATTGCTAATTTTAGGGTACTTAGATTAATTATGAAATCAGCATGAGAGGGTTGGAGAGGTGGCTTAGCAGTTCAGGCTCTTGCCTGTGAAGCCTAAGACCCATGTTCAACTCTTCAGATCCCACATAAGCCAGACACACAAAGTGGAGCATGCATCTGGCATTTGATTGCAGTGACTGGAAGCCTTGGCATGCCAATTCTTTCTCTTTCTCTCTCATAAAAAATTGGCATAAGGGCTAGCAAGATGGCTTAGCAATTAAGGCACTTGCCTGCAAAGCCAAAGGACCCAGGTTCAATTCTCCAAGACCTACGTAAGCCAGATGAACATGGTGGTGCATGCATCTGGAGTTTCTTTGCAGTGGCTGAAGGCCCTAGCATGCCCATTCTCTCTCTCTGTGTCTCTCTCTCTCCTATCTCAAATAAATAAAAATTAAAAAACAAAAGAAATTGGCATAAGGAGGTTGTCACTAAAAAGTTTTTTTAAATAACTTTTAAATGATAAAAGGGCCAGGTGTGGTGGCCCATCCCTATAATCTGAACACTTGAGAGCCTGAAGCAGGAGGATGGTCATGGGCCGGAGGAATCATTTTCTTATGTGCATTAGAAGTTGCTGAGCAAAATTAGCATATATATCTAAGATGGTGCAATAGAAACTTGCTAAGGCTTTCAGAAGGGATTCTGTACTTAGGTATATGTACCTCTGTGTATACTGGTGAGTGATCTATAAATATATACATATGTTACAAAGTACAAAATAAGTGCTGGTAACAGTAAAGTATTTTTATTCACAAGTATACATAGTATGCACTCTGTTTTGTTTTGTTTCCTGCAGTCCTTGGGGTGGAGCCCAGGGCCTTTGCACATGGTAGGCAAGCATTCCATCCCCATATCCTCAGCACATATGCTACATTAATTCACAAGTTCTTGCTGAAAGAGAAAGTAAACAAGTTGAGAAAACATCTTTCTTAATATCCAGAAGAGATAACTTACAAAAAAATTCCAGTTACTTCCTCACTTGATATTCCTTTCTCTAGAAGAGACATTCCCAATAAATGTAAAACCTCTTCTCTGTGGGTTTTCATCCTGATTTCAATTCCTTCATAGGAGATATGTGGCATTTACGAAAAATGGATTGGTGCTATGAAGCTGGAGAGCCTTTATGTGAAGTAAGAGTCTCTGAATTTTGCTCTTAAAATGATTGTTTATAATTTTTATTGTATTTATTTATTTATTTGAGAGAAAGAGAGAGATAATGGGCATGCCAGGGCCTCTGGCCACTGTAAACGAACTCTAGTTGCATGTGCCACCTTGTACATTTGGCTTACTTGGGTACTGGGGAATCAAACATGGGTCCTTAGGTTTTGTAGGCAAGCGCCTTAACTGCTACGCCATCTCTTCAGCCTTATTGTTTATATTTTTGTATATTTTTCCATTATAGGAAGAAATTATAAAGAAAACTTTTATCCTTTTTTAGAGTACAAAAATCTGTGAATGAGTCTGTTTTTGCTTTTCTAATTAGTTTTCTGTTGGAGGGCAGTTCTCAGTTAGGTGGCACATTTTTAGCATCTGCAATAAACCTCTTCTAACAAGATAGTGCCTATCTTGGGGACAGTCGCTTACTAGGAAGCAGAGCGCTTCAGAGAGCCAAAGACAACTAAACTCAGGAAAACCATTGAATATTTAATTTCAAAGTTTCTTTGTGTCTTTACCCAACTTGTCACTTAGGCTCTGGTCCAAATTTTTAATGCAATCAGACTTGGGGTAGCCCTGGTAGCAGTTTTATCACAGGATAGCTATAACCTACTTAATCTTTTTGTTGGTCTAAGTCATATCAGACCTCTTAATCTAAATCATGGCAAGAAGAAAGAGGCAAAACAAATCTTTGTGAGCAAACTTCAGTAGTTGTGGTCAGTGCCCTTTTCCCCATGTATATCTGCCTACTTTTGTCTAGAATACACCTACTGTGGCCTCCTGGAAATACTCTTACCAGCCAGTAAAATCAATCCAGAGAGGTCTCTCCCTGAGTCCTGGCCAAGAATTGGACTGCTCACAGTAGAAAGGGACCTCAAAGAATCTTCAGAGCCTACCGACAAGGTGTCAGAGGATATATTTATTCAAATCCTTCACTTTTTTTTTGTTTTTGAGACAGGGTCTTACTATGTACCCCAGGCAAGCCTTGAACTTGCCATCCTCCTGCCTCTGCCTCCCAAGTGCTAGGATTACAGACGTGTACCACCACACCTGGCTTTTTTCTTCATGATCAGTTCCCAAGTTAGTATCAAACAGTTAATCTAAAAGCAAACTTACTGGCCTCGCAACTGACTTCTCTTCCTGGTTTTGTAGTCCATCGCTCCTATCCGAGTCTTGCCTTATTTTTCTTTCTTATACTAGCCTCAGTGTCCAAGGGCCTCCTGTCTTTTCCACTCGGTCCCTAACTGTTTCCAAGGCTGGCCTCCTACTTCACGCCCTCATTTGCTTCTTCACTAGGTAACTTCCACAGCCTCCCTAGGCCAAACAGGCCTTCCCTCTCCCCCAAGTAGGTCACACATGTAGGAGCCAAAGTGATCTTTTAGTGGCTCCCTTCTTTCTGCCCCACATCCGTGCCCTTGTGCCCACTCTTCCAATCTAGTTGCTTTTCCTGTTGCTTTCCGTCGGTACTGGTACTTCCGCTGTGGCCCGGCCTCTTAGTGAGAACAGAATGAGACATACTTGTCAGTCTTGACTTGGCGCTTTCACTTTTTTATGGAAATTTCCTTCCCCTCTCTTGTTTCTTAACTTTCCACGTCCAACACTTCCTTTTAGATACCACAAATCATCCACATTCCATAGGTCAATCTCATTATTTCTCCTTTCAGCCTCTTCCTGTTCTCAGATCTATGTCTGTATCCACAATTTCATACATCCTAATGCCATTATGACTTTATATTCCTATGTCTTCAGTGTCTGTTTTATTATTCATGTATTTCTTGTGAAGATTATAAAAACACAAGATTCAAAAGATCCAATGATCTCTTTGTTCCTTTCAGAAGTCATAAGTGACAAAAAAGAATTTCTATGTTCCCAGGATGCAACACTGAAAGAGCTTAAGATCTGTTCTGGGGATACTTTGCTTTTAATTGAAGGAAAACTTCCTCCTCGGGTAAGACTGCTTCCCTTAATGTGTTCTGATAACAAAGATGGTGCATTCTCATTGTGGGGAAATGGGGAAACACAGTCATAAAGGGAATAGAGAGTGTTCCTGAAATCTTACCCATCAGGCATAATTCCTTCCTAAGTTTTTAAATAAAATTAAAATCAATTATATAAATACACAAATTTATTTTTCCCTTTTTATGTTTAACATTTTAACCTGATTATAATAGATCAGAAGTAGTCATATTGCAGTAATGATTTGCTGCTTAATTCATATTTTATCTCCAATTATGTATGTGCTCTGTCACTACATATAAACTTCTTTTTAGTGGCTACATAGTAGACTATTGCAAGGAGGGTGTGTGTGTGTGTGTGTGCGTGTGCGTGCGTGCGTTCATGCATACATGTTGGGAATGGAACTGAGGGCCTTGCATTTGCGAGGGCTAGCACCCTGCCATTGAATTATATCCCCAACCCCATAATTTATTTAACCAGTCTCCTTTGAAAAAATACTGTAAATATATATGTGCTATTTTGCATGTATGTATCTATAGCATATATTCCTACAACTAAAATTGCTCCATCAAAAAATTCTGGCTTGAGCCAGGCATGGTGGTGCACACTTTTAATCCCAGCACTCGGGAGGCAGAGGTAGGAGGGTTGCCCTGAGTTTGAGGCCACCCTGAGACTACATAGTGAATTCCAGGTCAGCCTAGACCAGAGTGAGACCCTACCTCAGAAAAAAAAAAATTACGACGTGAGCCAGGAGTGGTGGCACACACCTTTAATGCCAGCACGCAAGGAGCAGAGAGGTAGGAAGAGTGCCATGAATTTGAGGTCAGCGTGGGACTACAGAGTGAATTCCAAGTCAGCCTGAGCTAGAGTGAGACCCTACCTCGAAAAAAGACCAAAAATTTATGAGCTGTACTGGCTGTAGTGGCTCACACCTGTAATCCCAGCACAAAGGAGCCTTGCCACGTGGACTTGAGTCTAGCCTGAGCTACATAGTTCCAGGTCATCCGGGCTAGAGTGAGAACCTGCCCTGGGGGTGAGGCAGGGGTAGTTATGGCCTGACTGGGAGATGTGGCTCACTGGATAAAATACTTGAATATAAGCATGAGGACTTGGTCCTTTCTTCACCAGCATAGAATATCATTAGACTTGTTGGTTTCTGGCATTCTGCAAAGTAAAGACAAAGAAATTTGTTGTGTTAATGTGTATGTATTTCATTGACTTGAGATTGAATATTTGTTAATCTTCATCAATTTGATGAAAAAAATGAATATATAAAATACATGGTTATTTTTGTATTCTCATTTTCCATTATTTTTTATTTTTATTTTTTTCAAGGCAGGGTCTCACTCTAGCCCAGAATGACCTGGAATTCACTCTGTAGTTCCAGGCTGGCCTCAAACTCAAAGCATTCCTACCTTTGCCTCCTGAGAGCTTGGATTAAAGGCATGCATCACCAAGCCCAACCTTCATTTCTCTCTCTTTTTTTAAATTTTTATTTATTGAAGAGAAGGAAAGAGGCAGATAGAAAGAGAATGGGCACACCAGGACCTTCAGCTCCTGCAGATGAACTCCAGGTGCATGTACCACTTTGTGCATCTGGTTTACATGGGTCCTGGGGAATTGAACCTGGGTCCTTTGACTTTGCAAGCAAGTACCCTAACCACTAAGCCATCTCTGCAGCCCATTTTTTTTGTTGTGGTTTTGTTTTGTTGTTGTTTTTTGAGGTAGGGTCTCACTGTAGCACAGGCTGACCTGGAATTCACTCTGTAGTCTGAGGATGGCCTCAAACTCATGGCGATCCTGCCTCCCAAGTGCTGCGATATTTCTGTGCTAGGTGTATAGAAGCCAATCATCTCTGCTTGTGTACAAAGGGCGAGCTTCTGTGCTTGTGTACAAAGGCCGAGCTTCTGTGCTTGTGTACAGAGGCCGAGCATCTGTGCTTTGTGTACAGAGGCCGAGCTTCTGTGCTTCTGTACAGAGGCCGAGCTTCTGTGCTTGTGTACAAAGGCCGAGCTTCTGTGCTTGTGTACAGAGGCCGAGCATCTGTGCTTGTGTACAGAGGCCGAGCTTCTGTGCTTGTGTACAGAGGCCGAGCATCTGTGCTTGTGTACAGAGGCCGAGCTTCTGTGCTTGTGTACAGAGGCCGAGCATCTGTGCTTGTGTACAGAGGCCGAGCTTCTGTGCTTGTGTACAGAGGCCGAGCATCTGTGCTTTGTGTACAGAGGCCGAGCACCTGTGCTTGTGTACAGAGGCCGAGCTTCTGTGCTTGTGTACAGAGGCCGAGCTTCTGTGCTTGTGTACAGAGGCCGAGCATCTGTGCTTTGTGTACAGAGGCCGAGCACCTGTGCTTGTGTACAGAGGCCGAGCACCTGTGCTTGTGTACAGAGGCCGAGCTTCTGTGCTTGTGTACAGAGGCCGAGCTTCTGTGCTTGTGTACAGAGGCCGAGCTTCTGTGCTTGTGTACAGAGGCCGAGCATCTGTGCTTGGTGTACAGAGGCCGAGCATCTGTGCTTGGTGTACAGAGGCCGAGCATCTGTGCTTGTGTACAGAGGCCGAGCATCTGTGCTTGGTGTACAGAGGCCGAGCATCTGTGCTTGTGTACAGAGGCCGAGCATCTGTGCTTGTGTACAGAGGCCGAGCATCTGTGCTTGTGTACAGAGGCCGAGCTTCTGTGCTTGTGTACAGAGGCCGAGCTTCAGCACAAAGGCCGAGCATCTGTGCTTGTGTACAGAGGCCGAGCATCTGTGCTTGTGTACAGAGGCCGAGCTTCTGTGCTTGTGTACAGAGGCCGAGCTTCTGTGCTTGTTTACAAAGGCCGAGCTTTGCACATAGGACTCCGACTTGAATCAGTAGACTGTGGCCTCTCTGTGATGTGTGGCATCTGCTATGACTACAGCATTGAGCCACAAATGCTTTCCACACTTGGAAGCAGCATGTAAAGGACACAGGCAAGAACTCTGTTGTCGTGTCTGCTTCTCCACTAGTCTCAGTCATCCCAAAATCTGACTTTAGTATTTGATTTTTTTTTATTTAAAATAATATAGTCAAAGCCTGGGCTAGAGCAAGACCCTGCCTTGGGAAAACAATCATCATCATCAAGTATAATTTAGAAAGACCAGTGATTCTAGAAGGAAAAATAATGCACTCAAGAAGATTTTGCTGTCAAGATTTTCTCTTTTTGGAAACAGAAGTGAAGATTCACTTCTCTGTGTGAGGCTCATCAACTTAAGATGCTGTGTTTTTCAGGGCTTCCTGAAGGTGCCGATGTGGTGGTACCAGCCTCCAGGGCTGTCAGGACAGTGGGCGAGTCAAGACCTACCCAGCCACGCCGCTCCGCAAGTCAGCAGCCGGCAAGCTATTCCCGCCCGAGGTAACCGCAGCAGCAGGAAGGTGCCTGCTGCTTCCAGAATCAGAGTCAGTGGCTCACTTAGGACCAAAATATAAGGCTGAAAACTAAAGCCTAGCCATGTCTTCCTAAGCAGTCATTCCAACACAGTACCATCCTGGTTTCCTGCAGTGCTTTGTAACCTCCACAGAGCACTGCAGAACCTAGAGACCTTCTGGGGATCACCACTCCATGGTACTCCAAAAACCCTTCATCTGTCCACCCTCCAGGCAGTGAGGGCCCTACTATGATGTGCCTGGGTAGCATGCCTTCACCCATTCCCATGTCACAAGGTAAATGCATGGTTGCAGTACATACGTACACTGCATGGTTCTGGGCTTCCACCCCCCCTCCAAAGAAAGTGCCCAGGAGCTGCGTCTTGAGCATCTGGTAGCATCTAAGTGACTTCTGAGAAGTCCAGCCGTCCGTGCCTGCTGCCTCTCGCAGCACAGCACACGCATCATGTGGGGCGTCCCCAGTAGTGAGTGAAGTTGCCTTTACACAGAGCTCCACTTCGTTACAGTGATAGCACATTTCAGTCTCATAAATGTAGATAAGGAGAATGTATTTTTAGCAGGGCCAACTCTTTAGGCGTATTTTTTCTGTTTATCTTTTACTTAATTCCTTAGCCTTTGTAGTGCCTTGACATACATTGTGTATTTGCTTTTATATTTTAAACCTCCGTAATGAAATTACTGCTAACGAGTCAAGTTCTTCCTTAGTGTGTAATGCTCTGATTGCAAAGCACGATAAGCAAAATGTGCAGTGGTATTTATCAGCACTTATTCTACTGTGATTATATTATTTCATGTTCATCAAGTCTGAAAATGGTGATAAAAATAATAATTACATATATAGTTGGATATAGACTTTCAAAAATAAATTTAATGGGTATATTTTCCAAAAGAATAGAGAGAAAGGCTGAGTTTTGGTAGTATTTCTGTATCACAAACAGGAATAGGGTTTCATTCTTTACAACTTCCTAAACTAAACGTGTCTTTGGGCAACACCAGCCTGCAGTTTACTTAAGATAACAACCACTCATGAGCTTGGTGTGGTGGTGCACACTGGTAATCCCAACACTCAGGAGCCTGAGGCAGAACGGTCTAGAGTTCAAAGCCATCCTGGGCTAAGTACTAAGACCCTCTCTCTCTCAGGGAAAAAAATCATGAAGAAAGCTTTTTCATTTAATGTATATGGAATAAACATGATCAATCAGCCTGCCTTCCTCCCATCCATCCTTTCTTCCTGCAGTTTTACCTTCATTCTGTCCTTCCTTCCTTCTACCCTTCCATCCATCCGTCCGTCCTTCCTTTCTGCACTTCCTTCTTCATTTATTCATTTATTATTATTATTATTCTCCTTCTTCCTCTTCTTCTTCCTCTTCTTCTTCTTCCTCTTCCTCTTCTTCTTCTTCCTCTTCTTCTTTTTCCTCTTCTTCTTCTTCCTCTTCTTCTTCCTCTTCTTCTTTTCTTCTTCTCTTCTTCTTCCTCTTCTTCTTTTCTTCTTCTTCTCTTCTTCTTCTTCCTCTTCTTCCTCCTTTTCCTCCTCTTTTTCCTCTTCTTCTTCCTCGTCTTCTTCCTCTTCTTCTTCTTCGAGGGTATCAGTGTGTAGTCCTGGCTAATCTAGAACTTGCTACCCAAGCCTGGCTGACCTCAGACTTTCAAAGACCCTCTTGCCAATGCACTCATGCTGCAACTTCAGGCATGCACTACCACAGCTGGCTTGGTTTTCCCTTTTTTGTAAAACATACCTACAAAGGCCTTCTTGTCAAGATACACATTTGCTGGACCTTTACTGTGTTGAACCCACAATACCAGGCAATGGGAAGACAAGATAGATCATCTGCCTCCTTTGGATATCCCTTTCTTTTACGAAGGCAAATTGAAGCTGGGCGTGGTGGCACACGCTTTTAATCTCAGCACTGGGGAGGCAGAGGTAGGAGGATCGCCATGAGTTCAAGGCCACCCTGAGACTACCAGAATTCCAAGTCGGCTTGGGCTAGAGTGAGACCCTACCTCAAAGAAACAAAAAAAGAAGGCAGATTAAACATGCCCTCGCAGGGAATTAGAAGAGTAACAAATTGAGGTAAGTATCATGAAGAAGAAAAATAATATAGACAATCCTACCACAGAGACTTCTCAAGCAGGAAGAACCTGGGAGGACTTTCTAGGGAGACCGCACGAGTACAGTATTCCTCATGGTGTTCATTCAGCAGCATGCTCTGATTGCTGCTTTGCCAGGCAATGAGGTCATGAGTGACACAGGGAACTCCTACTCAGTTGTGAATGGTTCGCTATACGTCTGTGCACAATCTGAAAACCAGGCAGTGTCACTCAGAAATATGAACCAAGTAAGTGTAAAGTTCTTCCCAAACATGCAGCTCTGTCCTTTTGAAGGTGCTCCTGGCCACGTTCCCTTGGAAGTTTCTCTCCTCTACTTGGGCGATGTGGAGATCTCAGAGGAGGCCACGCTGAGAGAGCTGAAGTCACAGGTGAGGCTCCTCCCGCCGAGTGCCTTGCTGGTAATACGGCTTCTTCCAGTGAGATATTAACCTATTCTTCTATTTCCTTTTCCCTCAACTACAGTCTGTTCTAATATGGCATGTGTTACATGCTATGGTCAGGGTAAGTACCAGCAGGAAGCCCGTGCTCAGCGCAGACGGCTGGGGAGTGGGTGTCCACTGTAGCCCTGTGGCCTGAGTCCCACAGGCATGCTGTGCTTGTGTGTGAATCTGTCTCCAGCAGCTCACGCCTTACGTTCATTTTGGTTTCTCTAGGGAAACGTGGTTTCTTGCAACATCTATAAAGCATTCACTTTAGCTTTTTATTTATATTGTTTTGTACCATTGTGATCCATCTGTGATGTCATTAGTTACCAGCCATGTTTTATCCCTGTCGGTCAGGGACACCTTCTGTGTTAGGTGCTAACCTGGAGGCTGTGTGGTTTTCTCAGGCAGTGTCATTTCCATTGTCAGGTGGGAAAGCTGGATTAAGGACAGCATAGCACACAGTGTCCAGGAAGCAGTGTGTGATTATCAGACTGACATTATTTCTTTTTCTAAAGAGAAAACTGTGGAGCCTATATGTGACCTGCATTTGTTGCCTGGCTCTGTGTGTCCTCAGCAAATGAAATAGCCTTCCTTGAGAAAGTGAATGGCTCTGTTCCTATGAAAACAAGTGGGAAGATACTTTTCACTAATTAGCTTGAAAGATTTAGAAAAATGCTGTTTTTAGGTTAAAAAATGGACACATATTGGCCACTTTATGTGCTTTACCCTAAATATAAGAGGGTGATAAAGTTACCTGCCTTACAGAATTAGAGCGAACAGCTTGGGCCCACCAGTTGGAGCCACATTCTTGGACATATTCCAGAGCCAACAGTCTTGTCCTTGGCAGAGCCAACATAGCTGAAAACACGTGTCAGGCCAGGTGAAGGCTGAGGAGGAACAGGAGCTCCTGCTTGTGGAGTAGGCTCTGCTCTTAGAGTCACGTTCACATCAAGTTAATTCCAAGTTTCATTTTAAAAGCATAGTCAACAAGGAGGTCTTTAGCCAGGCATGCTGGCACATACCTGTAATCCCAGTACTCAGGAGGCAGGCAGAAGAGGATTGTCCAGACTGGGCTACATAGTAACAGTTTGTTGAAAGTTTAAAATAAAAATAAGAGCTGGAGGGATGGCTTAGCAGTTAAGGCGCTTGCCAGCAAAGCCAAAGGACTCAGTTTGATTCCTCAGGACCCACATAAGCCAGATGCACAAGGTCACACATGCGCCTGGAGTTCATTTGCAGTGCCTGGAGGCCCTGGCGTGCCCATATTCTCTCTCTCTCTCAAATAAATAAAGCCGGGTGTGGTGGCGCATGCCTTTAATCCCAGCACTTGGGAGGCAGAGGTAGGAGGATTGCTGTGAATTCATGGCCACCCTGAGAATACATAGTGAGTTCCAGGTCAGCCTGGGCTAGAGTGAAACCCTACCTTGAAAAAACAAAATAAATAAATAAATCACACAGCCTAAGGTATTTTATAATAATAATAATAATAATAATAATAATAATAAAAGGGAAGTTTTGATTCAGAGTTACACATAGACAATTCATCTTTCCAGCTTACATCAGTGGAAATGAAAATTCCAAGATTAACTTCATTTATGACATAGATATTCCTGTAATCATTTGGGGGTTTTATTCTTCTGGTTTTTCAAGCAGGGTCTCATGTAGCCCAGGCTATATTGGCACTTGCCATACAGCCATGGCTAGCCTTAAACTCCCAATCCTCCTTCTGCCTCGACCTTCCAAGTTCTAGGATTATAGGCACACACCACCATGCCCAGCTTCCCTGTGATCATGAATAGATTTTATCATCATTTGAGGTGCTGTTTCCCTCAGTTGTCATTATGTAGAGTTCCGTTCGTTATGGTTTTGAGTGGTTTTAAACTCAGTGGGGAAATACCTGTTTCTTTGTCTAGGCCATGGCCTTGCCCTTTGCCTCAGAGCTCATGGTCCCGTCCCCAGCTCTCCTGAGAGCCTGGGCCATGGAGAACAAGCGCCCCAGCAGGCTCCTGCGCACCAACGGGTGTCAGCTCAAGTGAGTGTCTCACGGCTGGGGCTGTTCCTTTGCTGCTGCCCTTGGGCTATGCAGAGGTTCGGAAGCAAGATGGATTCCTAAGGTTCTTGTCACAGTTGACGCTGGGACAGCTTCCTCTCTATATACTAAACAAATGTAACTTTGTATCTGTTCAGTGCTCTCTGGAGACTAAGCAAATTCAGGATGCAGTGGAAGTCAGGGGTGAGCATCTGTCATGCAGGAAGCATGCCCCAGCTGCCCTGCCTCCCGAAACTCTGAATTAGATTTTATTTCTAGTTTCCTAGTATATTCCTTCAGCTCTGTTCTGGTTATCAGCCAGAAGGAGTGGTGTGAGAATCCCCACGGGGCAGACAGAGGTGTATCTTATTGGCAGTTTGGTCTGTTCACATAGCCAGACCTCCGTGTTAGTAAGCAATGACCCAGTATCAAGTCATCAACATAACGAAGTATTCTAGATGTGCCCTTCCCAAATTTAGATAACAACCCTCTTCTTCTTTTTTTTCTTCTCAATTTTTATTAACATTTTCCATGATTATAAAAAATATCCCATGGTAATACCCTCCCTCCCCCCACTTTCCCCTTTGAAATTCCATTCTCCATCATATCCCCTCCCCATCTCAATCAGTCTCTCTTTTTTTTTGATGTCATGATCTTTTCCTCCTCTTATGATGGTCTTGTGTAGGTAGTGTCAGGCACTGTGAGGTCATGGATATCCAGGCCATTTTATGTCTGGAGGGAGCACGTTGTAAGGAGTCCAACCCTTCCTTTGGCTCTTACATTCTTTCCGCCACCTCTTCCGCATTAGACCCTGAGCCTTGGAAGGTGTGATTGAGATACAACCCTCTTCTTAAAAGAAAAAAAAATGTGTAGAATTAAGGGAAAAAACACTTGGAAAAAAATGTCATGTTATTTAGTATCATTTTGTCTCACTTATTATCAGGGAATATAAACTAGGCCGGAGAACAGAGATCTGCCTAGAACCCCTTCAGAAAGAAGAGAACCTGGGGTAAGGAATTCTCCTGCATATATAAAGCTACACACACACACACACACACACACACACACACACACACACTCTTAGAGGATGGGTCTCTTTAAAAATTTAGCAACCTAATTGATAGTGTAGTATTTTTTCCATGCTTCCAAGTAGTCTAGCAGCTTCAATTGTGGGTCAGGTGTGGTTGCCCACACCTGCAAATCTCCACAGGTTCTGTATGAGCTACATGGTGAGTTTGAGGCCAGCCTAGGCTCTATAGAAAGCAAACAAAAATTAACAGATTATCTTCTAGAAATGCGTTTATCTGGTGGTTTTCCTTATAACTCATTCTGGGGGATAACAGTGAGTGAGATTGTTTCGGCCACGCCTAAGGACTTACTGAGCTCACGATGATCTTGAGGTGTCAGGAGATGCTTGGCCACAGCTCCCAGCAGTGTAGTGGGTAAACTGTTATCAAATGATTGACAGCAGTGCTCGCTCTGCCTCCTTGCCCTTCTCTTCTTCCCAGGAGCACCTGACATACTGCGTACTTCCTCATTCATTTGCCAGCACCCGTCTCCCAGGCTAGAGCACTTGGTTCATTGCTGTATCCCTAGTACTTGGAAGAGTGCTATAACATAATAATCATTTAGTGAAAAATGGACGCTAAAATTGTCTATATTCAAACTAGCCCGTATTTTGTACTTTGATGGGAAAATCCTAGTATGAACTGTTGCAGTCAGTTTCACATTGCTAGATGAACACCGGACCAGAAACAGCTTATGGGAGGAAGGGTTTATTTCAGGCTTACAGAATCCAGGAGATGCTCCATCAGTGGGGGGAAGAAGCTGGCTCACGTCCACAGGTCCAAGCAGAGAGACATTACCAAACAGCCGGCAAGCACCAACAGCCAGAGCCCCAAATGTTCTTTTTACACTGTAGGGCTGACTCAAGATCCACTTCCAAACACACCTTGGGGCTGGACTCCCAAGATCTGCCCTCCTCCGGCCAGGCTGCTGGAGACTCAAGTTACAAGCTCAATTCTTAATCAAGAGCCCCTGAGTCTTTGAGGCCATACATTCAAACTACCACATGACCTTTTCATAAATATCAGCATGTATTCACACTCTTTCGACTTGATCTGCAGAACATGTCATTTCTGTCATCAGCCTTGTCCCAAGAGCACCCTTCCTTCTGTACTGTATCTGCAGTGGCCCCAGGGTCTTTGTAAGGGTGCAGGTTGTATGATCCAGGGTACTTTACCGACGGGGATCTCAGGAATCGACTGTTGTAGACACTTTAAACATCCTAAATGCTTAAGTTCCCTTCTAAATGAAGCTGTACCAGTTTCTGTTCCCATAAGCAGAATTCAAATTGACCTGGGATATTTATTATTTAGATGTTTGCTGAATTGTAAATGAGAAGTGCTTGTCCTCCCCCCGCCCCCCCAGGGCTTTGAGTGCTAGTAAGGCACTCTGACTGTGAGGACAATGTAGTTTGTGTGTAAGATTGTTCTGTGACTGTGAGGGCGACGTGGTTTGTCTATAAGGCTGTTCTGTGACTGTGACAGCAAGGTAGTTTGTAAGGCTGTTCTGTGACTTAGAGCAACGTGGTTTGTGTGCTTTGTTAGTGGGCTCTTAGCATCCGTCACACTGTGTGAGCTGTCCTTAGAGGAGTGCTGAGGCTGGCTCACATTGGTGCTAAGCAGTATCTTGGACATTAGCTGTGTCCTTTGCCCAGGCAGCCACTGTCCTTCTGTGGACCCCTTCCACTCAGACTCAGTCTCCACCGCCATTCCTGGTGGGAGTAGACAAAATCCAGGCAGCATTCAAACGTTAGGAGAAAAGTTGGCGGGAAGCCTTGGCCATTCTGCCCTGGGGCTCTCCCGTGGCTCCTGTCCTGTGCATGACCCTGGAACCTGCTGTCTGCTGCAGCCCTCAGGACGTGCTGCTGAGGACACAGCTGCGTATCCCGGGGGAGAGGACCTACAGCCCAGCTGAGGACTTGGTGTGGGACACTGCCCGAGGCTGGACTGCCGGCTCCCTGAGGCAAAGCGTGGCCAATTTCTATTCTCTACCTGTGGAGAAAATCGAAATTGCCAAATACTTTCCTGAAAAGTTTGAATGGCTTCCAATATCTAGTTGGGTGAGTTCTGGGACTTCCTCAGCAGTGGGGCTGACTGGCTTAATGGTGGGTGAAAGACAAATTGTTTGAGGTAGGGAATTTCATGAGAACGTCAAGTTAAATTTTGTTGGTTTAAGATGTTTAATTTTCCTCTAGAATCAGCAAATTACCAAGAGGAAAAAGAAAAAACAAGATACTTTGCAAGGAAGACCGTATTACTTGAAAGATGGAGACACTATTGGGATTAAGGTCAGTTGTTGAATAGCAGATTACTGCTTTTACACACGAGGATCAGGTGATTTGATAGTTCACACACAAATTTAAGAGTGTGGATGAGAACGAGGAAAAGTGAGGTGACTTGGCCTATGATGAACCGAACCTTGAGATCAACACTGCCAAGGACAATGAAAGAGGATTCAGACCAGTTCACTATGCCCACAAATACAAAAATCAAAATGAAATCCTAGCCGACAGCCTGCTGTGGTAGCCTTCACCTGTAAACCTAAAAACTTGGGAGATGGAGGCAGGATGACTGCGGGTTTGAAACTAGCCCGGACTGTAATACGAGGCCCTATCTCAAAAACAACAAAGAAAAACCAACAACACAACAACAACAAAAAAAGGCATCATGCTTGTTACATGGAAATAAAAAGATTGAGAAGTGTGAAAAAAAGGCATTATAAACATACATGTGTACTAAAAACCAAACTTGGAAATGCATTTTCAGAAATATTGCTTTATGGCAACATTTGTTTTATCCAAGGAATGCAAGGATGGCAGTATCAAGAGTATATTCTCCAGTTACCCTGACTTCTCTACCCTGAGAATGTGGGGGTTAGTCCCTTTATATCTGCATCTTTTTCATTTCTCTTCCCTCTCTTTCATTGTTTTACTTTTTGGTGTGTGATGCACACACATGCTATGATATGTGCATGGTATGTCAATGTACAATGTACTCTCGTGTGTATGTAGATGTGCCTGCTCCGAGCACATGCGTGCAGAGGCCAGAGCGGACAGCACATCTTCTCTTAAGGCTCTTCTGGTTTCCTTGAGCAGAGGCTCGGGTTTCTCACTGAACCCAGAGCTGCAGCTTTTCCACACCCAGCTTTTTTTTTTTTTTTTAATTTTTATTTATTTGTTTGAGAGTGACAGACAGAGAGAGAAAGAGGCAGAGAGAGAGAGAGAGAAAATGGGCGTGCCAGCACCTCGAGCCACTGCAAACCAGCTCCAGGTGCATGCGCCCCCCCCCTTGTGCATCTGGCTTACATGGGTCCTAGGGAATCGAGCCTCGAACCGGGGTCCTTAGGCTTCACAGGCAAGCACTTAAACAGTAAGCCATCTCTCCAGCCCCCACACCCAGCTTTTATAGTCTCAGACCTCTCTAGCCCTCATCCTCATGCAACAGGTGCCCAAACCAACTGAGCCTTCTCCCCAAGCCCCAGTTTTTCTCATCATGTAACATTTCTCAATTTTTTTAAGTATTTTATGTACAGCTATTGGAAATTATACTTAATATGCTAGTCTCTTATAATGGAGGTTATATTGGTTGCGATGTTTCTCAAACAAGGCTGTACACCTGGCCATAGCCATACCTGCAGTGTTTATCCTAACACCCAAGCCACCAAAAGTTAAGGGCTGTACTGTTGCTAGAGTGTCAGTGCCTGACCCGCACTTGAGAAAGGTGCCGGTAGCCTGAGGGCCCTTAAGCTGGGACCTGGCAAACCCTTAGAATGGTCCTTTTTTGCTATAGTCCTGTCTCTGTGTGGGCAACCCAAGGGAAAGACCAGGATCCTCAGTGGAAAATACATCCAGCTGCCTGCAGGTTGGAAAGTGAGGAAGGCCCGTTATGTAGCAGGGTGTGCTAAGCAGCATGGGTTTGGAAAGAAATTCCGAGGAGTGCGCAGACCCCTGGCCTTCCTGAGGCGCACAGCCGAGCTCTGCAGTCCGCAGGCGAAAGCAGTGGGGTGGAATCTGCAGCCAGCGGGTGGCCAGCACAGGGACTAGATGGCTGGGGTCATGCATGTGCTTCCTGTGTCAGACTGCCTCTTGGGTGCCGTTCCCTGTGGCTCAGTCTCGGGGTCATCTGCACTTGAAGTCAAAGGTCAAGTGACTGAAAATTAAATTCCCATAATAAGATCTTTTGCCCAACCCCTTGAATTTGTGTTCATCAAAGTCTAGAATTATTTTTTTTTTTTATTTATTTATTTGAGAGAGAGAAAGAGGCAGGGTGAGCGAGAGAATGGGCACACCAGGGCCTCCAGCCACTGCAAACAAACTCCAGACACATGCGCCCCTTTGTGCATCTGGCTTACGTGGGTCCTGGGGAATTGAACCGAGGTCCTTTGCAGGCAAATGTCTTAACCGCTAAGCCATCTCTGTAGGCCAAGAATTATTTCTTACATTTCGTTAATCAGAGTATCTCTTTTTGACAATTTAGATAATTTTTACAACACACCTGCTTTAAATGTAGGCCAACCCAATGTGTGAAAACTGCTCACTTGTTATTTTTAAACAGAATCTCCTGCTTGACGATGATGATGATTTCAGCACAGTCAGAGATGACATTGGAAAAGAGAACCAAAGACAGCTGGGTCTGGGGAGAAAGAAAAGGTAATTCTCAAAATTTACCCTTCTGTGTATCTGACAGGTCCCAGTCAAATCCTCCAGGGCTCCCTGACTTTTCCTTACTCCTCTGTGAAAACTCCTGTGAAGACCTGGCATGGCCATTATCCAGAATGTATCGTGTAGAACATGGTGCGTGGGGATTCTCTGCTGCTCACGTCTGTACGTCTTCTGTAGACTGCTTCCCTTGCACAGCTTTCTGTGGAGCATGTGAAGAAAATGCTGCAAAAGCCGACGGGACCCCTGCAGGCAGCTCCTCGTGCAGGGCACACACACACACACACCCACACACCCACGTTCTTTTTGCTCAGGGACATCTTCATTCTTCGCCACCTGAACTTCTAAGCACTCCCAAGCCCTATCCCGCTCCTGCGCTGCTGCCAGCCCGTGTCCTTCTGCACTCTCAGAGGTTCCCGGGAGCTGACTGCTTATCTATGGTCAGCCTGTGTCTGTCACACTTCTGCACTGCCGGCCCCTCTTCTCCTGAGGCACAAACCCTGGCACTGCTGCCCGAGCCTGCTTCCCTCATCCCTCCCATGCCAGTGTCCTGCAGGCCCCTTCCTCCCTGCACTGCAGGTTCTGCTTCGAGAGTTGCTCCTCTCCATAAGGGTTACCCACAGATCTCAGCTCACTTCTGGCTTCTAGGCCGTGCACACCTATCATGTAACCTGCTGGAACATTCGGACTTCCAAAGTTCAATTCACTGTGCTCAACACAACTCCAGAGGTCTCAACACCCGCCGGTGGCGTCACCTCACAAGGCCTGCAGGTGTCCTCGGCATCTTGCACGTCCTGCTTTGGTGACGCTGATGGCTCGCTGCCGCTCTTCGGTGCTGGTCGGCTGTTGGCTGAGACAGAATCTCACTCACAGCCGTGTGGCCCAGGCTGACCTCATCTCAGTGGGGTTGCTCTCATTAACCCAAACCTGTCTACCTGATCTGACCCCAGCTCATCTCCTCATCACCTCCACTCTCAAGATCTTGGGGCTAGTGCACTACCACATGTGCCCGTGGTGAGCAAGGCTTATCCTTGCTGTTGCAGGGAGTGGACGGAAGTACAACATGGAGGTGGCAAAGCCAGCAGGGCCAGGCCTGACAGGTCCTCATAGACCAAACTTCAGCATGTAGAATTAAGGTGTGGTTAGAGGCCACTGGAGGCCTAAAGTGTGAAGTGATCTTTGGGCTGCTGTGTGGTAAATGTGTGACTGTGGGAGTAGAGACTGGTGAGGAGACTGCCACACTTGTGACATGAAAAAGATGACTGGTGATAGTTGTGAAGAAGGAAAGATCTGGAATAGTAACTTCATGAGTTTTCCTGTTGTTCTTGGCTATCCCGGATGTTGTTACCCTGTGTCCCGTTAGGGTTGGCATTCATACTGGAGACACACATTTACAGGGTCCAGAGTCATGTTTGCTAGGGTACTATGGACTATGTTCCACTTCTCTGTCCCTCAGTTTTCAGGAACCCCCCCCCCTTCACCCCATTCCTACCTCTGCTTCTTAGGCCTGGCTCCCACAGTGGCATGGAAGGCAGTAAGTGAAGGATCACAACTGGCATTGCTTTGGGCTTTTCCTCACTTAAAGTCACACATACATGTTTAAAGTCAAGTTGAAAGTTCTGTATGTCTCACAGAGAACACAATCACCGAAGCGCTCTGTGGAAACTAAGCTTTTCTCAGACTCCCATCTGCATCTTCTGCCAGGATGCGTGCGCACGCGCACGCATACACACACACAAATTTTTACAAGGACTGTAAATTCACAACCAGTATTTCTACACCCACCTACATTGGTGAAGTGATGCCAGCCTGCTGGAAATGCAGTGCCTGGTAGATCTGGGGCTGGAACACCTGCTGAGGAGCCCAGGCCTCCTGGCTGCCCCACTGTTCACTCAGAAACCCACTCAGCACAGCAGCCTGATCGTGAGTGACCAAGTGCAGCTCAGCAGTGAGATGGGTCTACAAGAGGCTCCTGTAAGCGAGCACTGTGCTGGTTGTGCACAGGCATGGGAGGAGACACACAGCAGCCCCAGTGCCACGATTCCTGTGTGGAAGTCAGATAGCGAACACTAGCCTGCCTGGTGGGAGTCAAAATGGTGGTTCCCTCAGGACAGGCAGGAACTGAAAGCGTGAAGGGAGCAGCCCAAGTTGCCATGCGTTCACTGTGTGTGCTCTGTGTTATCCTTTGATGGAACTTGAGGAACAAATGTTACTCCGCTATGAGACGGCCGTGTGCAGATTGGACAAGACCCAGTCTGTGACAGCCCCTGTGGCCAGGATGTGGAGAGGAGTCCTCACAGCTATGGCCTGAGGGAAAAGTGGGGTCCTTGGAGGGGCAGTTTGGAAACATCTAACATCCATTTCTAACTTAAGCCCTAACATTTAGAATTTGAGAGCCATTCATTTGAACCGCTGGGGTTATCATGATCATAAATCAGTGACACCTGTGTCTCCCGTAGCCGAGAAGCCCTCCATGCACAGAGGAGTGATGTCTTCTCCAGCGCAGGAACGCCCACCCGGCCCCGAGGACCAGAAGCTTCTCTGTCCATCCACGTTGGGAGCTTCAGGTAGCCCTGGCAACAGGGTGCCTTCCAGCACAGCAGTCTCTGCTCCAGGCACAGCCGTCTGTCCCTTTGCTGACAGCGGCCTTGTGGGTTTGTGGCTGGACAAGCTGGCTGACTCCTGTCTAGTTCAGTGACCACCAGCTCTGTGACATGGCAGCCCATGGGTCTCCCAGACCTGCATGCTGTGCAGATGCCAACCACTGCTAACCTCCCATGCTTGGCCCCATTGGCCTTTTTCCGTTTACTCCTGAAACTCAATGGCAAGTTGCTCAAATCAGACAAATCGGCTAGGTCAGTCACACTGTAGAAGTGACCAGCTAGCCTAGTGACAGGCTCGGGCACCTTGTGTCACGCTGCAGGCAGCCAGCCCAGGAAGCTGTGTTGAAAGGGTGTGCGCCTAACTTCATTGCCCACATGACTGGTGTTCAACATATGACACGGTCCCAACTTTGGGCCAAGTTCACACTGGGACTCTAGCAGGGCAGCTCTCCAGAACTAGTGACTGGACGGCCGGGGGCGGGGGGGGATGCCGAGGCTGCGTGAGGGTCACCGCCTGTGGAGTGGTTGCTGCCACCCGTGGCACATTCTTACCGTCCCAATGAGGCCTGGCACAAGGTCAGGCTTCCTTGGACTAAGGAAGGACTAAGACCTTTTTCTCTTGATCCATAGAACTATTCAACTGAAGGATTTAGTCCACGTGTACTGTAACTGTAATACACTACACAACACTGCACTCACGTTACTAAACCTGGCTAATTCGGGATTCTGGGTGACTTAGACGGAGGCAGCACTCCCAAGATTAGTCCATCCTTTGCTCTGGTTGTCATCAGGATCCACTGCTCGTCAGCTCTCACTACATGACGAACAGAACCGAGGTGACAAGACAGGGAGAAAATAGCTCTGGCACAGACTTCTGCCGTCCCCTTCCTGGCTCAAGGCTGTTCACCTCCGGAGGTAGCTGCGCTGTCCCGTAGCACACATACTCAGCAGGTGACTCTGCCCTATCTTGTGTTCCCAGCACTGCTGGAGACAGGCCTTCATCTTCTCTGTGCATGTGCCAGAGACGTGCTGTCATTAAGTTGGGTGTCTGCTTCTATTAAAGCACTGCATTTTAAGCCATTGAACTTGGACTGTCTGGTTCTCACAAACTTCACATGTGACCTTTAGGCCACATCTTAGCTGCACACTGATGAGTTCCAGGAGGCCCTAACTGTAAACATGACTTAACTGCAGCCAGCCCACCAGTGAGGGCTGTAACTGATGCAGTTTCTTAGTACACCCCTTCATCTCATCTTAAAGCAATAAAATACCGATGTAATAAAGAGCTGAGACGCTTTGCTTTCAGGAAGCCAGAGCCTTCTTTCTGAACCTCCCAAACTCCCAGAAAAGCCAGTGGATGTGCCTAAAATGCTGGCAGCGGCCTGCACCGTTGGCTGGACTTACTTCTTTGTGTTTTATTCTTTGAGTTTAGAAATAGAGTGAGATGAATTAGGCAGAAAGCACTAAGATTTTATTAAGGAGAAAATAAACCATTTTTAAAGCTGTAATCCTGTTTGTCATGTGCACACTGCTTCATGTTCTGTTTGCTTAAAGGAAACGAATGTGGCCTTTTCTCCTAAGCACACTTCAATGCTGAATAAACATGGCTTATATTTAGATATACTGCTTTGGAAATAAGTACACTTCAGCTTAAAATAAATCCAGACTCCTGGGGAAAGTTGTATTGGGAGAAAGTGGCTATGGCCTGGCTCTCTTTAGTGAACAGGACCTGGCCATGGCAGGGGAGCTGCTTGCAGAACCAGCAAGGTGCTAGCAATCTTGATGGCCCAGAACTGGCTTCGAGTCCTTCACACGACCAACAAGGCACAAGCAGCTCTTTTCGTCTCCTCACTGGCCACGCACCTGCCGGCAGGGTGGCTGTAATAGGGTTGAACGGTCACCAGACAACTATATCGATGACTGGTGGAGGAGTCACTGTGCCTTGGAGAGGAGAGCAAAGCGACAGCCTCGGCCCGTGAGTCAGGCCATGGCACTGGCTTTCATACTAGGAGACTGGTGAACTCAGGGCCTGTGCTGGCTGGACTTTAGTCCGCAAATTCTGTTTTGCTTCTTGTCCAATAGTTCAGTTTATTTTCAGAGCCTCTGACAATCCTTTTTTGTTTGTTTGTTTGTTTTTGTTTTTTTTTTCGAGGTAGGGTCTCACTCTAGCTCAGGCTGACCTGGAATTCACTATGTAGCCTCAGGGTGGCCTTGAACTAGTGCTGATCCTCCTACCTCTGCCTCCCGAGTGCTGGGATTAAAGGCATGCGCCACCATGCCCGGCTGACAATCCTTTCTTAGGTAGGGTCTCACTCTGGTCCAGGCTGACCTGGAATTCACTATGTAGTCTCAGGGTGACCTCAAACTCAGGGCGATCCTCTGCCTTCTGAGTACACCACCAGCCTGACTCGCACCCGACAATTCTAATTCAGCTTAGCAACCAGTATTCTATACCAGAGCAGCAGAACAAGGACTCTTGACTCTAACCATGGAAGATCAAAAACAGGCTATATTTATTTACATACAGAAGAACTTATTTACAACTCCAATGCAGACTATGTACATAACAATACAAGTGGCATCTGCTTCCAGGTGGTCGCTGTATAAATTAATATTATAAATATGAGGGAGCTCCACCTGCAGGCATAAAACCTTTTTCTCCAGTTCCTTGGGGATCCTTCCTTCCTCTCCCCTCTCCGCACAGGGACCAGGACTCCAGCTGCAGAAAGACTTGGGACAGGATGGTGATGGCTAGGTCACAGCTATGCAGCACAGGCCCATGGCTACCTGGAAGGTCCTTCCAGCTCTCATTACTGGTCCTCCCACTTATGAAAACTCAATAAACAGCTGTATATAAAGTGTTGTTTTAGTCACTAACAACACTGATCTTAAACCCTCTGGATCCAAACCCAGTGCTTTCCCAAGAAAAGGTCTTAGGTTGGTCAGCCTATCAGCTGCTTCTCCTTAGGTCGCCTAAGTTTCAGCTTGTCTGGTGGCTTGCTCTCGCCTAGCCAGCAAGTACCAAGGGCACAGGCTGTTACCTCCTCTGTTAGCCGTTCATGCTTTGGGGACCAAGTGACTTCTGTGGCTAGATGATCTCTTCCTGTGTTTCTGGGTTTAAAATGACTGCCCAGGGGAAACAACCGTTTCCACTCGGTGTTTCCAGTGAGAAGGCTGAGTCCATGTGCAGGGCAGGAGATTTTCTCCTACCCCACATCCTAAGAGCAACCCAACACACAGGGACAGGCCACTGCTCTGGCGCAATCCAGTCCTGGGACTAGAGGACAGCCAGAGCTGTGCTGCAGATGCTCCCCACACTCCGGTGGGACTCGGCAAGGCCACAGGGGGTGCACCTATCCACCTGTCATGGGTGAAGGAGAGATGACCAAAGGGACCAGAGGTGAGGCCCTGTGGCTGTCAATCCCTCGGGAGGCATGGGTGCTGTAGAACCCTGCCCTAGGGCAGATGGGGCAGTGCCAACAGAAACAACACTGTCCTTGTGCCACAGTGAGTGAGCTAAAGTCCTTTCCAGGTGCTCTTACAAGTCTCTGGGGACAAACATCTTTGAAGAGGAGAACAGGGTAACGACAGTGGCAGTAAGGCCCAGGGCATTCCCAGGGGAGCTTCCTGTTACTCATAGTGCCACATGCTACTTCAGAGCCATCCCTGCCCAGGAGCTGGAGCTTGACCCCAGGACAGCAGGGCAGCAGTCCTTACAGACATGTCCATGGACATCAGGCCTGACAGCAGAAGACAAGCCACCACAAGGCCAGAGACTGCTCACCCAGGGACTTGGGCCTGGAACCCAGTGTTCTCCCAAAGAATACAGTTTCCCAGAGCCAGAAAGCTTCGTAGAGATACAGAATCATGTAAACCCATGTCCTCAGCACAGCATCCTGCAGATGGGGTGGCTGTCCCCATGTTCACAGCCCGCAGGTGGAGGACAAGGAGGGGGACTAGGCTCCCTAAGACAAAGGGAACCGAGCGACTGCTACTTGGCTAAGCAGGAGGGCTTTCCTTGCTCTTCCTAAGATTGAGACAAGCGAGTCTGGAAATACATCCGCACCACTTTCAAACCAGGAAGGGGCATGACCTGTGTTTAACAAAACAAACCTTATGAATACATGGGACAAGAGTGGGGCTGCTGTGAACCACGGGTGGCTATCAGGCACAGAGAACATCCTGAATGGACCACTGTGGACTGAGCCCAAC
Source organism: Dipus sagitta (assembly GCA_036346955.1). Classification (NCBI taxonomy): domain Eukaryota; kingdom Metazoa; phylum Chordata; class Mammalia; order Rodentia; family Dipodidae; genus Dipus; species Dipus sagitta. Next base: position 4,126,541 of record CM070774.1, read on the forward strand.
TCTGCTTCTGGAGTCAGTGGGAGCAGAGACAGTACTTCCCAACATGGCCAATAAAGGACACAGAGGAGCAGCCCACTGGACAATGTGAGCATGTGGCCCAGGTGGGAAGGTCCTGCAGGGTGCCAGGAGCCCAGAAGGTTAGGCTTCACCACAGTCCCTGTTGCCCACAACACAGGTCAGCAAGGGCTGAGAGCAGGCTTAACACAGTGTGCCCCAAATGACTCTGGGGGGAAAGGTGTTGTTTCCAAGGTAGCTGTGTTGTTTAAGTTCAAGACCCCAATGCTGTTACCAACGGGCATCAGGCTTCCTGTCACTAATAAGGGGAATAGCACCATGAGAAAGGCGGCCAGGGGCTAAGTGGCGGCAGTGTCCTCCCTGGGCCTCAGTCGTGAGAAGAGGAGGCGCGGAGGATGCAGGCTGAGAAGGCAGAGGCTAGGCCTCGGCAAGGGTGCTCCGGCTCAGCTCCTTGATTCCACACAGGATCCTCTTCATGTGCCCCACTTTGGTCACACCAAGGTCCTGCAACAGAGAAGACAGCGCTGTGTATGCCAGGAAGATGACTGGGGCCAGACGCTACAAGTGGGCCTGCTGCCACCAAGTCTTCCTACTCTGCTTGCCAGTGAGGATGGAAATGACAAACATGGTGAAACAAGAAGGTAAAGGCACAATATGAGAATCACGCAGACACTCTACACGGCTTCTGTGTCTACACCACACAGATTGTGGTGGGCAATCCAGAAAACCAAAGACAAACAGAAGCCTGAGAGCCGGTAGCCTGGGGAGAACCACCTAACCAGACCGGTGTGGTGGCCTTTCACCCTCTCAGGATGCAGCCAGAAACAATGCCCAGGAGGAGAGCTTCCGCCACGAGGCCAAGCGGACTGGGACTTGGCTGGGGGAGTGGAGGGCGGCAGACACAGACATGGGAGAAGAGGAGCTGCCTGAGCGTGAAGTGGCAGCACCTGCCCACGCGTGAGCAGTGTGCAGACAGGAGAGACAGGGCTTCAGGAACCACCAGACTACCTGGACGCCACCGTGAGCCAGAGTGTATCAGCTAACTTGTGAGCCTTTTCTACTAAGGCAGTGTGGTCTCGGTGACTAAGAAGAACAAAGGCTCCTATTGTGTTTGCTCCTGACCTCAGCTGCCTATAGCAGGGGAGCCATCACTGCCAAGGACAAGGTCATGACCACCAGGCACACACAGATGGAAGAACTGTGGAAAGACTAGAGATGTTGGGACACAGCCAGGTCAGGGAACAGGACAGGTGGAAAGAGCCGCATGGAAGCCCAGACGTGCATTCTGGGAAGAGGCCCGTGAAGTACCTTGAGGTCCCTCCGCTCCAGGTGCAGGAGCTCAGAGCCCCGGATGTCATGCCGCGTGAAGATGTCCTTATACTCACAGAGACTGAGGTGCTCCAGCCAGGCAGCAACCTCCTCTGTCCCCCAGAGGTGAACTGTCGGAGACGGAAAAGCACGAGTGCAGTGAGTGCCCAGAGACCAGCAGCAGGCAGGCGGCAGCCCAAGACAACCAGCAGTAGCACCCCATATGTCCCCAGCAGCCAGCACCTGAGACCTTGCAGCAGACAGTGCCCCAGACACCCAGACATCCCGGCAGTGGACCCAAAAGGCTTCCAGATGCAGCGCCACCACACAGCCACACACAGGCAGCACGTTCCAGCAGTGAGACCGGGGGGGGGGGGGGAACCCTCCTGAGAGGCACCAACTGCAGTGGTGCTGTGGCATCTGTTCCTGCCAGGTGGGCCACCAGCCTTTTGGGAACCTCTGTATCCCAGGAGGGATTAACCACCACCAAACCAAGGGGAACATCTCTGTGGCCAAAGCCAGTGTGTCATCACTGCTGGACCGTTGCAGGAAGGGCGACATGCATGTAAGCAGAGCCTCTGTCATTAATGGAAACCCAAGTTCCAGACAAACATGCAGAAAAGAAAAATCGCACAGGAGCTTTCTTGAGTGGTGGTGCATGCAACCTGAGAGCGAGGCCTGGCACCACAGGAACAAGGCACAGCCCCAGTGGTCAAGGCTGACACTGAGACATGTGAAAGCCCAATTTACTGACCCAAAGGGGAAAATGTACTTTAGCATCATTTCCTATTGATTTCTTTGCCCATAACCACTAGAGGCCTGGAGTTCCAAGCTTAGAGACCTTGGTCAGCAAATCAACTGAATGGAGTCACAAGCAGCCTGTCAGAGGGAGCAGGCAGAGGACCCCAGCACAGCCCGAGTCCATAGTTTTGTGTCTCCAAGTTTGTCTTGTCACCCCCACTGTCCGCCCCACATCAAGCCGCCCAGTTCAAGGCAGGCAGGTCAGCTCGGCTGCCATCACCCCGGTCTCTAGAGAGTCCATCTGAGCAGGGCATGTCGGTCAGTACCCAGAGAGGGGCAAGCAAGGGATAGTTTATAGCTACAGAGAGACGAGTGCAGCCAACATGATGGGAGGTCACAGTACGGAGAGCAAGGGGGAAATGCCATGGGGCCAAAGGAGAAAGCAGAGACCAGGAGAACTGGACCAGGACCACTGGTATTGGCAGCCAGAGCCCGCACGACAGGGGCAGGTACCCGGGGCTCCCAGGCTGCCGTGGGCTTCTTTGTTCTTATTGTTCCTCTCCTTCTTAAACTTGGTCACGAGGCGGAGTTTTCCACTGCGACTGCGCTTAGAAAGCCCCAGCAGCATGTTCTGTTGGAGAGCGAGAAACACTGAGCATCAGACCCTGACCTAAAGGCCTGCTCACAGTTCTAGCCAAGACACTGTGTTTCATTCAGGTTGTATGTATGTAAGGCTGCTTTGGCTTGGCTTGGTGTGTGCTGTACTTGCATGAGCACCTGTATGCGTGTGGCCACATGTATGCGTGTGTATGTGTGTATTTGCTTATGGAGACCAGTGATAATCTCAGGAGTCGTGCTCAGGAACGCTGTCCACCTCTCTGACATCATCTCTCACTGACCTGGAGCTCACCAATTAGGCTAGACTAGCTAGCAGAGTTCAGGGGTCGCCGTGTCTCCACGTCCCCAGTGCTGGGATTACATGCATATACTCCATGCCCAGCACACTGCATGAGTACCAGGAGGTTAGACTCTGGTCCTCGTGCTTGTAAGGCAGAGCCCCTTACCCACTGAGCCATCTCCCCAGCCCTGCTCTCGAGGTCTCAATGCCTTTCCAACCCATAAACCTTCTGCCTTAGCCTCCCAAGTGCTGGGATTACAAGTGTGCAGCCATACCTGTGCCCAGTGCCTAACTTAATATCCTGCATTTCCTACTTTACAGCTGACGTGCATCTCATGAAAGTGATTACATTTTTCATATTCTGTAAATATCAGTTCATAGCATTGTGTGATCACATGAGTTTTTAGCCAGTCTTCTCATGTTTGGTTATGGTCACTGGGCTTTGATTGTCAGTGGCATTTTGCACTCTCCTTGGGATGTGCTCCCTGTCTAGAAGAAGGGTGGGAGGGGAGAGTGGAGAGGTGCAGGAACACGACCTTGCTCTTTGCGTGTGCACACACCCAAGACACATGCAGGTGACAAGACACCACTCTGTGATACGCTACTTAGAAGACACACCTCAAATAAAGCTTGAACGTACTAAAAAGAATACACCAAGTAGACTAAAGATTAAAAAGGGGTTCATTAATAATGATAAACATATGTGTACCAGTACCAGGCTCAAATATGTAAACCAAAAATACACAGAGTCCCAAATAAAAACTGAGGGACATCTATCATTTTGGTAACTGAGTTAAAACATGATAGGTCAAGAAAAACATTCTGGGGCTGGACATGGTGTTGCACACCTTTACGGTAGAAGGATTGCCATGAGTTTGAGGCCACCCTGAGACTACGTAGTGAATTCCAGGTCAACCAGAGTTAAAGCAAGACCCTACCTTGAAAAAAAAAGTCCTGTAGGGCTTTGACAGGGTAAGCAATGGAAGTACCCACACACAGCCCCATCACAGACTGCCCATCGAGTGAGTGGTCAGCTGGGCAAGTCACACATGGCACCATTACAGATTAATAGACTAACCATTGAGTGGTCCACTAAGCAAGTCACAAAAACATCAAAGAAAAAGTAATACACAGACCACTGTTTCAGAATGTGGTGAAATTAAGCTACCAACAAAAGGTCATTAGGAAAATCCCACTCACTGGAAAATGAAGGTACACTTTGAAAGAACTTATCTACCACAGTTTCATGGCTATTATAGCTGTCATACTGTCATGACTCTATATCATGTATTTTTCCAAAACAGTAGCCCTTGATATTATTGAGTAAAGTCTATAATTCCATTTTATATTAACATAAATAATCCACAAATTATGATGACTCAACTTACAATTTTTGACTTACAACAGTGCAAAAGTATACCCAGTCAATTTTTCACTTTCAGCATAATTTTTAACGAATTTCATGATATTGCACACTATTATAAAATAGATTGTGTTAGGCAACTTTGCCCTACTCTAGGTTAATGCACATGTTCTCAGCATGTTTAGAGAAGGCTCAGTTAGCAGTGTTAGGCTGACGGTGGCTGTATCAAGTACATGCATGGAATGTGCAACCTAGGATGAGGTTATTGGGAGCTCTGCCCCATCATGAGTCAAGGAAGGAACACATGTACTATGACTTTGGAACTTTTACTTGCATTTACTCAGAACTCCTATTTTTAATCTTTCTGGGTCATGAGTATACCGGAGGCTCAGGAGAGCAAGCAGAGCTCTGTGAGCAGCAGAGGGCTGGGTTTACTTTCAACACAATCTGAGACTCATTTGCTGCCATGTCAGGAGGAAGACATCATTATCTTTGCTAGTTGTGCTTATTTTCTTTTTTGTCTTGTGCAAATATCTGGAAAGACATTTATGATTCTCCTACTAAAACCATCAGTGGTAGTTTATGTTGTCAACTGGACAGAAACTGGAATCACCCAAGCGGGCATGCCTGTGAGAGTGCCTAGAGTAGGTTAAGTGAGGCGGAAGGCCCACCATAACCGTGGGCAGCACCTACCCATGGGCGGGGGTCCTGGGCTACAAAGAAAGGAGAGTGCCAGCATTCACTGTGCTATCTTCCCTGCCATCATGGACTGTAATCTCAAACTGTAAGCTAAAATAAACCCTTCCCCAACTGATTTTTGTCAGGTATTTTGTCCCAGCAGCAAGAAAAGCAACTAATAGCCAGGTGTGGTGGCGCACGCCTTTAGTCACAGCACTCTGGAGGCTGAGGTAGGAGGATAGCTGTGAGTTCAAGGCCACCCTGAGATTACATAGAGAATTCCAGGTCAGCCTGGGCTAGAGTGAAATCCTACCTTGAAAAACCAAAAAAAAAAAAAAAAAAAAAAAAAAAAAAAAAAAAGGGAAGAAGAAGAAAAGCAACTAATACACTACCTTTAAGACTTCAAACTGGGCTGGAGGGATGGCTTAGTGGTTAAGGTGTTTGCCCTCAAAGCCAAAGGACCCAGGTTTGATTCCCCAGGACCCACGTTAGCCAGATGCACAAGGGGGTGCATGCGTCTGGAGTTTGTTTGCAGTGGCTAGAGGCCCTGGTGCATCCATTCTTTGTTGGGCCCTGAAAGGCCCAGGCATGAGGCCTAGTGGAACTTCCTGAGCCTAGCTAAAGTTTGGCGACCTGTCTCTGGCCTAATGGCTTCTTGCCTGCCACCTCCGCGCGTGGCAGTTGAAATTATCATTTCAATAGTCACAGTTTACTATTGGCCCTTACCTTTCCCCACGGTCCTAAAATCCCCGCCTTCATCCCCAACATTATATAGGCAACTGCTTGTAACAATTAAGCGAGTTCCTACTTCGACAAGACTCCCGACTCAGTGTAGTTTTTCTCCTGTGGCCAGGAGAGGTCTGAGTCGTTGGACGCTCATCTCCTCCTCAACCCCTTGGGAGGAACCAGCAGCCTGGTCCTTCCCTCAGCACTACCTGCCCCCACCGGCGGAGCCTGGCAATTCTTTCTCTCTCTTTCTCTCTCCCTCTTTCTCTGTCAAATAAATAAATAAATAAAATATTTTTTTTAAAAAAGATTTAAAAAACTGAGTCTACATTTCTCTAACAAAGTCGGGAACATGGTTTATAACGTTCTTCCCTGTTATTCATACTGGCGGCCCCGCACACTGTTCACGTCACCGTCTTTGATAATCTAATGTGGAGTTGTAGGACTATGTTAGCATTATGTATGGACACTAGAATTAAAATCCTCAGTGATTTTAGGGGAAAATCACCCTTACCAGTTACCCACACATCCCAGTCTTGAGTTTTGCACATTGCCATCAAAGGTTCTAACACATGAAGCTGAGCCAAAGTGCCCCATTATACACATTACTAGTTACCGCCTGTGACCATCCTTCACACCTGCCCCTCCTCCCCTTTCCATCCCCAAGAAACAAGAAGCCCAGAGGCAGCTTAGAGTTGTGTCTTCACCATACTCTGCCCCCTTCTGGCTCCTCCTGCCTGCTCTCCCTGCTGCCGTCCCAGGCCAGTATGCCCTGGGGGTCCTATCTCCCTGCTAGACACAAACAAGCTCCAGTCCCCACCCACATCCCCATCAACAATAAACTCCCAAGAAGCTGCCATACCAGGGCTTGGGACTCAAGGCCCCTCAATCCCAAAGCTGCTGGGACCACACTGAACACAGGTATTAACAGCATGAGCACCATGTCCAGGGGTGCCCCACATACCTCTTCGTCACCAGGTTCCATGGGCTGACACAGCCAGGGGGTGTCTGCCAACTTCCTGAGCTGCCGGTCCATTTCGGCCAGGGCGGCTCCTAGCCGCTCCTTGTGTGGGGGATCCAGCTGCTGCTCCAGAGAAAGAGGGAGATGCAGCTGTAACCATGGCCAGGCCCAGGCCAGCCAAGGCAGGCAGGTGAGGGCTGCCCTGGGCCAAGCTCCCCTACAGCCTTGCTGGAAGGAAGCCACAGGTAAGGTGTGAGCCGTCACCTCCCCTTTTCAGGACACAGGGGAGATGACGGCACTCTGCTCTGGCGCAGGGAAGCTGCAAGCAGCAGCACTGGCCGGGACACGGGAGTAAAGAGCAGAGACAGATGCTTGACTGTGTCCCCAGCAGTCCTTCCACGTCCTGTGTTTGTTATGCCCAGGAGCCCTGCTGAAGCCTTTTTAGCTCAGCACCCCTGTCCCTGGGCCCCCAGGGCTAACCCAACAGCCACTTTCACACACTGAGTGGGGACAGGGACAGCACAGCATGCTGATAATGTGGCCACAAAAGGAAGGATTCCTGAATGTGGTCTACAGATTTCTAGTACAGACATGTGTTTTTGTCCGCCATTGTTAAAGACAGCTGTAACATCTACAGGCAGGAAAGCTGACATGCTGCCAGAGGGTGTGACCGCAACATCTGAGGCCCCTTCCTTGAGGGCAGGGACCCTGGACTGAAAAGTGCTGCCTTCAGTGCCCAGTAGCCTGGTGAGAGGGTCACCTCACAGAGCCAGAGCCCACTGCCTCTCCCCCATCAGCTTACCAGGGCCATCTTGCCAGCCAGCAGCAGCTCCGTTTCACTGCGCAGGGCTCTGATGTTATTCACCATCTCCAGGACAAAGCTGCAGTTCAAGCCCTGAGAAGAACCAATATGTACGCATTGGAAAGCCAATGGCTTCAGAAGCTGTGAAGCCAGGCCTGATAAAAACCAAATACCTCTGCGGTTCTGGGCTTGCCGTACACGCGGTCCATAGCCTTGGAGCTGGCATTGACGGCATGTGCAAGTTCTTGTTCCATATCATGGTGGGACTGAGCGATTTCCCGGATGCTAGAGAGGGAAGCAGGGCATATAGTCGGAGGATGGGTGCTCAGCAGGCCAGGGGGACAGCTTGGCCATGATGACCTCTCACAGTCACAGCCACTGGCATAGGATAAGCTTAGTGGACAGTGAACAGTGGACTTAGATGGGAATCTGATATCTATGCCTAGCTTTTCTGGGGAGGAAAATAAACAAAGTCATGTTTTTATAAAATGGAAAGCAAAGCTGGGCATGGTGGCACACACCTTTAATCCCAGCACTTGGGAGGCAGAAGGAGGAGAATCATGATACTACATAGTGAATTTCAGGTCAGCCTGGACTACAGTAAGACCCTACCTAGGGGGGAAGAAAAAAAAAATACCACAATGGAAAGCAGACACGTGGCTGCTGGCAAGGCAGCAGACTTACATGAGTACAAGCTTCCTTGTAACCTGTACCTACTACACCCTCCTGTGACAGGGAAGACTGTTATGAAAATCAGCTCTGAGTTACTCTAGCCTGGGGGAGACCAAAAGCCAGCCAGGGACTCAGAGAAGATAGACAGGGTGAGCTGGAGTGGGGCAGAGCACACAGTGAGAGACACGGGGAGCAACTTGACCGGATGACGCTCAGAAGGTGAGCAAGCCTAGACCCCCAGGGACCTACAGACACCAGGGCAATGGCCACTGCACTGCAAGGAACTGGATGAATATGTAGGTCGTCTAGCCCAACGCTGACCTGAGGGACCAGAGAGAAACTGATGTGCTCATCAACCTGGGGCAGGGAGACTGGCCTGGTGGTGCCTTCACATGCCAGAGAGCAAGCTGGCCTGGGAAGGGCAGGCAGAGCCTCAAGCTCAGACCCAAGGGACCTCAGCCCACCAAAGAAGCAAGAAGTGGACAGCCAGGACACCCACCCGTGTGCTGCCTCACAGAGAGTTGAGACAGCAGCTAAGCCAGTGCAGGAATCAGACTCGCTGGAAAGAACCACGGATGGGCGAATAGAGAGGGAGCCAACAGTGTGGGCACTGCGCCATTCATAGATGAGCAGATGGGCAGAGACGCGACCATGGCGGTGGGCACTGTATCACAGTGCCACAGTAGCTCAGAGCCATTGGTCAAAGACAACTAACAGAAAGAAAGACCTTGAGCACATCTCCATCTTTAAGAAACAGGAGAGCAGAGTGCACGCCTCTCTGCCGGGTGAGGTGACAGGCAGTCAGGGACTGTGCTCAGACACTCAGCACTGCATCCGAAGTCTGGCTATTCTGAAAACCCCTGTGGATGGAGGTTTCCACGTGCAAACCTAAGCCATCATTGAAAGAGAGTGAAGAAAGCAGGGACGGTCGCGGCCCTCATGGGAGAGGCGGACTGTGGGGGCTTGAGTGGATGTCCCCCAGTTGATTCAGAAGTTTATTAAAAGCTTGTTATTTCGCCGGGCGTGGTGGCGCACGCCTTTAATCCCAGCACTCGGGAGGCAGAGGTAGGAGAATCGCCGTGAGTTCGAGGCCACCCTGAGACTCCATAGTGAATTCCAGGTCAGCCTGGGCTAGAGTGAAACCCTACCTTGAAAAACCAAAAAAAAAAAAAAAAAAAAAAAAGCTTGTTATTTGGATCTGCAGCCGCCTAGCTGAAGGAGGTGTCACTGTGGGCAGGTCCTAGGGTCCAGCCCTAAGGTGTGGGGTGGATTTGGAATTCTAGTCTAAAGACATGCCAAGTGCCTGAGCTCTGCCGGGAGTTCCTCAAGTGTGTGTGCTTGTGCTGGGGGGGGGGGGGGGAGCTTTTCTCTCTCTGTCTGGGCCTATGAAAGTGGGCCAACTTCTGCCATTATGGAACTTCCCCTGATCTGTATGCTTCAAATAAATTCCCTTCCTCCTGTAACTGTGCCTGGTTTGGAAGTTCATCCCAGCAGTGTGAGGCTGTATGCTACACAGACCCTGCAAACAGAATGGGGAGCCCCCTATGGACCAGAGCAAGCAGAGCCTACCTGTGAATGAGAACCCCCGCTGCCTGTCCAAACTGGTCCATCTGGGTAGCCTCCTCTTCAGAAAGGATCTCAGGATGCAGTGAGAAGGATGGGGGCCGCAGCAGTTCACATTTCTGCTTGTCCTCCCAGGACTTCAGGGTGTTCTCAAAGGCCTAGGATGGGAGAACCCAGTGATACCTTCCCAAGGCCTTTTTGACACTCAAGAGGGTAAGCACAGCTCTAACCCTGATACAGAGGTCTGGGAATAACAGAGAAAAAATTGGGGAGAGGGAGAAATGGGGGCAAAGAGCTTTTGTAAAAATCACTACCCCATTAGCTTAAACTTTGTGTCTTTATTTTTTCCAAACAGGGTCCCTCTTTGTAGCCTTTGCTGGCCTGAAAATTATAGCAATCCAGGCTGGAGAGATGGCTTAGTGGTTAAGGTACTTGCCTGCAAAGCCTGAGGACCCAGGTTTGATTGCCCAGAACCCACCTAAGCCAGATGTACAGGATGGCACATGCATCTGGAGTTCATTCATTTACAGTGGCTAGAGGCCCTGGCATGCCCATTCTCTTTCCCTCTTCCTCTCCCTGTCCCTCTCTCATCAATTAACTAATTTTTAAAAAGTTATAGCAATCCTCCTGCCTCTGCCACCCAAGGCTGGGATTACAGGCATGCACCAGCATGCCTAGCAAATCTCTGTCTTTCTTTAAAGGGAAACCCTACAACCAAACATGAGGTGGTTTAATGGTCTTTCACAAGAGCAAAGAAGAACACAGGGGTAGACGCTGGCAGCTCCAGGGCCCCACCTGGCCCTGCGGGCAGCCGTTCTTACCCTGTCTCTTGTTAGAGTCTGTGCCCGGTTCTTGTGGACGATTCGAATGTAACCTGGTGGCTGGATCCAGGCCTCTCCATCTACCTGCACAGGTACGCCCTCGTCCCCCAGGATGGAGATCTTCACTGTCCGACACTAAGCAAATATCACAGCCATCATTTATGTGCCAAGTTACAACTTCCAGAGGCTTTAAAGCACCATCAGGCCTTCCTTCTCCATGGGTCTACACTCCTACCTTTCAGGGTTCCCACACAGCACCTCTGGAAGACGCTATGCTCATAGCCAACCACTTCGCTATCAGGACCAGAGGACCTACTCTCATGTGAGGCCTGCCACCAAACTCACCACCACTGTCCCTCCCCGAGAATCTAGAGCAAGCTGGTACAGGAGCCTTTGGACACAGGGCCTAGTGAGAAGCAGGGCTATGGACCAATCCCTGCCAGGTACAAGCACCGCGAGAGCACAGCAAAGCCCAAAGGGTGAGTAATAAGACTCTTTCAACAATAACAACAGCAACAAAAAGCTGCCAAGAGTAAAAAAGGTAAACTTTAAGCTACCAACTGCTGGGGACAGACTGAGTGTGCAGGAGGGGACTAGAAAATCTCACCACTAACTGCTGGGGACAGACAGAGCACAGGAGGGGACTAGAAAATTTCACCCAGTGAGCAACTCAAGCCAGGAGGTTTATCAGAAACCCAACCTCCAGTGTGAAAGAGATCTCTGCTTCCCACCCTTCCTAGCGCATACTAGCTATCAGAATCAAGTGCAGAAGTCCAGCCTGGCCGCACAGTGGGCCAGGCCCCAGTGGACTCACTGCCACTGCAACAGAGATGACAGGACAGAGCTCAGCCTGGGACTGCTCCTCCACATCCAAGCACAGAGCTTGCTTGTGCGCTCGCTCGCTCTCGGGTGCTCTCTCTCTCTTTCCCTCTTGGCACTGGGAGCCAATCTGGGGAGGTCTAGGCCAGGCCCTACCTCTTCAATCAAGTGTGGCCCTAGGAGGCATCTCCAAGAGCCCCTGGAGAAGCATGGCTGGTACCTGGGCGATCCGGTGATGCTGCAGCTTAATCACACGAGACACGGCCATCTGCATGCTGCCGAACACAGCGACCACCTCCAGAATCTTGTCATCAAACGATGGAGCTGCAAAAGTCTGAAGGGGCCAACGTGAGAGCTGACCTGTGCCCACCTTCCATGCATGCCACCCTCGCTCTTCCTCCTGGTCTGGGGTGCACTGGTGAAGCAGGCAGGCGATACACCAGTGGTGGCAAATGCATCCTACAGGGAGTGTCTGTTACCCAGAGGCCAGCAGCCTGGGACTGCCTCCCACACCTGCCGCTTCCTAGCTGTGAGACCTTGAGCAAGTTACCAATGGCTCTTGCTGCAGGCAAGGGTAACACTGGTATGTCACTCAGGTGGCTGGCATGGGTGCCAGAGGAACTAACAGGTCCCAGATACTCAGAGCAGTGGCCCACACAATCGCAGAGTTCTGGCTGCTCTGTTATTACCATATAAGCCTCTGGTTAAAACCTGTCAGCACTAGCTACAGTTCACAGCACAAGTCCTGTACTTGGCTTCCACAGCCCCAAGCACCTGCTGCACAGGACCTGTATCCACACCCTCCAGCCCCTCTGCCCATCACGCTCTCAGCCACTACCTACTGTGTTCCCTCTGACTGTCACAACCCACCCAATTTGGCCAACCTCATGCCCTTATTCAGGTTTCAGCCTGTGCCCACTGATCATATCCTGGGCCTACTATCTAAACAGAGTCAGCTGGCAGGAGGTTCTATCTGTCCTCCACCATGCCCACTGCCAGGACCAGGAGGTGCTTGACCTATCAAACCACTGCCCTCCCTGAGCATGGCCACCCACTCCACGCCCCGTACATACATCGTCTTCCTTGGTGCCCCCCCAGAAGTTGGTCCCGCCAGCATAGCTGGGAATGTTGAGGACGGCAATTCCCTGAAGACTGGGGAGGGGGATCGGGCGCCCGTCACACTGAGCAGCGTAAATGCAGATGGGAGAGAAAAAAGGCTCATCATGCTCCTATCTTCATGGAGGAGGAGCACTATGGCTGGGAGGCTGTCTGCCAGGGTCAGGGATCTCACCTCCAGCAAGACCTTTTGCTCCAGATTCTTGTAAGTTCTGTGAAGCAGCTCTTTGGTGCCAAGGACGCCATACCACATCATGTTCTTGGTCCGACTCCTACAAAGGAAGTAACACCTTGGTGAGTTGGATCTTTCACAGGTAACCATGCCTGGACCCAGGCATGGTCTCCATTTAGCAGATGCACATCAAGAGCATATTCACCGATGAAAACCACGCTGAGAAGTAAGCATTGCCAAGCAAGTACCCACACCCACACAGACACAGGAGCCTCATGAATACAGCGTTATGTGTTTCTGACCAAAAAGTATGTTTACCTAAGAGTTTGCAAAATTCAGAAAGTAATTTTGAAATCCCAAAAGTCAGTATACCCACACATGTACTGATGGTAAATGTGAAGACAGCTGGAGAACCTGCTAATGAACACAGCACTACACTCTCCTCCACACAGCACCCTCACTCACCCCCACACCTTTTCCCCGTCACCACACTGCACACTCTCCCCACGACTCAAAGGCCGCACACACCTGCATTTCTCTGGGTGCTCATCACGCTTGTTGTTGAAGTCCAGGGATATCTTTGCATCCAGGCCAATGCCAAAGTAGTTGTTCATGACACACTTCTCCGTGTAGTACTCACTGCAGAGGAGAGCTCGGTCAGTTCACTGCCTCTGGTAGGTTCCTTCACACACTCCAACCTCCTGGTTTTTCCCCCTTAGAGCAAAATTGGCACTTTTCCAAGTTTGCTGATGCTCTATTTTGTTTGTTTCCTTTTCCTGTGTTTAGGATTTAGACTTAAGGGAATCCATAGTTCTTTAGTTGTTATGTCTGTAAGGGCGCTAATGGACATACTTTACACATCATACAATTACCAATTTATAGTAGATAATACAATGATTTTTAGTACATTCAGAGTTGTGTCCTCTCCACAGTCAATTTCAGAACACACAACCACTTCCATCGGCTCCACCATCCCAGCCTCCACAGCCCCTAGAAACCTCTAACCAGTTTTCTTCTCTGGGCGTGCCTCCCCTGACCCTGTTGTAGAAATGGAATGGGAAATGTAGCTTTTTGTATCTGGCTCCTTCCCCTTAGAGCATGTTTTCAGAGTTCACACATGTTGTAGTACCTGCCTATAGTTTGTTTCTAGGTTTTTTGAGGTAGGGTCTCACCCTAACCCAGGGTGACCTGGAATTCAGTCTGTAGTTCCAGGCTGGCCTCAAATTCACAGTGATCCTCTTGCCTCTGTCACTCCCAAGTGCTCGGATTAAATGTGTCCACCACAATGCCCAGCTTGTACTCAACTTTTATTGCAAAAAATACACTGCCTGAGGCTGGAGAAACGGCTTATCAGTTAAGGCGCTTTCCTGAGAAGCCTAAGGACCCAGGGTCAATTCCCCAGTACCCATGTGCCAGATGCAAAAGGTGGTGCATATGCCTGGAGTTCATTTACAGTGCCTAGAGGCCCTGGTGTGCCCATATTCTCTCATTCTCCCTCTCTCTCTTCCTCTGTCAATAAATAAGTAAAATTTAAATATGCCTATAGTTTATTGCAAAACAATATTCCATCATATAGATAGAACACATTTTGTCTAACACTGACTGATGGTAGACATTCAAGTTGTTTTGTCTTCTCGTTATTACTTCTGAGCATTAGCACGTTAAGTGCTAGCACGGACACGGGTTTCAATCCTCCTGGGTACATGCCCAAGGTCAGAACCACCAAGATGCACAGTGACTCTGGTTCACCCTTCAGAGGGCCTGCCAGTCCACATACCAGCTGAGCTAGCATCCTCACAGCAAGGAGGTTTTTGTGGCAGACACATCCCACACAGGTGCACTCTAGATTATAAAATGTCACTAAATCCCCAACGTATCTAAGTAGTGTCCACATGGAAAAGCAAAGTGAGCTGCCTGGAGCAAAGCTAAGGGCAGAACTGTCTTCTGAGCTCAGCGTTACCCAGTAACAGCACAAATGGGCCCTGGGAAAAGAGATAGAGAACTAATGTAGAAAATAAAAGGGACAGGGAAGGAGGGGTGGCTGGATGCAGGGGTCGGGGTGAGGGGTGCAACTAACTATGCAGAGAACAGTGAAGAGGCTTAGCCCCAGGTGGGGACTTCGGTGACCTCAGAGGACAGAGACAAGAGTACTGCTCCCAGGGACTGCAGCTCCGGCCCGGCCCGGCCCGGCCGAGAAAAATGGCTTCAGAAGGCTCAGGGCCAGGCCCTGAACAGGGACTACATGCACCACCTCCCTAAGCCAAGGAACTCCACAGTTACCCCAGCCACTGCTCCCTCCACCCCAGACACTAGGATTGGCACTTGATTGGCACAGACTCCAGCTGCCCAGAACCTGCCATCAGCCAGCAGAAAGACAAACATCTAAAAGGCACGTTTCTTTGATTTGTAAAAAACCATCTGCAATGGGCTCTCCAGCACAAAGATGCCCTCAAAACTGCTCTGCAAGCATCTTCACAGCCTTAGAGACTCTGCAGAAGGCCATGTCCCCTGGGGCAGTAAACAGCATAAGGCAGATGCACAGGTGATGCGTGCAGATGGAGTTCGTATGCAGCGGCTGAAGGCCCAGGCACGCTCATCGGCCTCTTTCCCCTCTCTCAAATAAATAAATAAATATTTTTTATAAAAAGCCCTATCACAGGACAGCTGTGTCTTGGGAAAACCCTAAGACCGGAGAACAACCACAGAGAGGGTCTTCCAGCCTGGGAGCATGGGAATCTGTGTCACTGCTGGGACAACAGACACCCGGGCAAGCAGAAGACAGGAGGGAGGAAGACTGACCAAGGAAAGGCCCGTCAGCTCAGGCCAGCGAGGATGCCAGAGCCTGACACCTGCAAGTAACAGCAGAGAAGAGCCCCAGAGTCAGCTTGCAGGGGAGGCAGGGACCTTCTAGAGCCTCAGAAGGTGACGGGCAGTGGGAAGACACCCCTGTGTGCTACTGCAGGGGTTGGAGCAGCAACACGCAGGCTCTGCCCTCTTCTATCCTGCAGACCTGTGGGAGGTTTTCAGCCAGACCCACCAAAGGAGAAGGTTTTCCCCATCCAAGAGCAGCCAGAAGAGGATCTGCTAGTCAGCAATTTTTCTCTTATTTTGCATGTTTGGGGGGGCACATGTGTGTGCAGGTGTGCATGAACATACATGTGCACGCATGTGGAGGTCAGAAGTCTATGTCAGGTGTCTTCTGCAGTCACTCTCCACCTTTGTTTGTTTGTTTTCTTTTCTTTTTTTTGTTTTTGTTTTCCGAGGTACGGTCTCACTCTAGCCCAAGCTGACCCAGAATTCACTATGTAGTCTCAGGGTGGCCTCAAACTCACAGTGATCCTCCTACCTCTGCCTTCCAAATACTGGGATTAAAGGTGTGTGCCACCACGCCCAGCTGGTTTTTGTTTTTTATTCCAAGGCAGGGTCTCCCTCTAGCCCAGATGGACCTGGAGCTAACTCTGTAGCCCCAGACTAGCTTCAAGCTCACAGCGATCCTCCTACTTCTCCCTCCTGAGTGCTAGGATTAAAGGCATATACCACCACACCCAGCTTTCTGCCTTTTTTTATTTTAGCACAGGGCCCCTTACTGAACCTGGAGGTCAATGATTCAACTAATCCAGCTAGCCAGTGAGGCTCAGAGACCCGCCAGTCTCCACCTCCCCAGTGCTGGGATTACAAGTATGCACCACCATGCCTGGCTTTTATATAACACAGGTCCTCGTGGTTGTGTGGCAAGCACTTTGCCCATTGAGCCATCTGCCCAGCACTACGCATTCATTTCTCTGGTTGATTCTGAAGCAGAGCTCTGTGCCCCAGCATCCCCTTAACAAAATGCTTGTTAGTGTTGCCACATACTCACAGGTTTTCTGGTTCAGCATTAAAGGGATCAGCATTAATCAGTAAGCGACTGATGACTGAGCTCCCAGGCAAAGAACCAGACATCCCAGCGCGAACACCTGCAAGGGAAGCAAAGAAAGGTGCTGGCCAGGAGCTCCCAGCAAGCCCACGTTCTACTACAGACCACTATTACTACTCAACGTTTGGCACTCACAGTTCAAAAACCACTACCATCACCCATAGTCATGGAACAAAAACAGCTATGTTAGGCAATAGAAATCAATACCCATGAGATGCCTAAAAACTGTCTTCTTGGGCCATCTGGCCACTGTTCAGGCACTGCTTGCCTTTTTGTTTAGAAGGGTACTTTCCATGCAGTCACATGGAAGACAGAGCTCTGTCTTTCCATGGGAGGAGCAGCAGTACTCCTGGGCCCCAAGGACCCACAGGGCTGACATCCCCACGCATAGCCCCCGGGGAGCAGAACAGCCACACTCACTTGGATACAGGATCTTGGTGTTCAGGGCAGGCAGGCCATCCCGGCTTCCTGTCTGGGGAGGGAGGGAAGCAGAACTGCCAAGGGTCAGACCTTTGCTCATCAGCTTCTCACATGGGGCTCTGGACACTGTAAAACAGGGCAGCATGCTTGCGACTGGCTATAACAGAACCTGCTGGAATCTGAGAGGCACCAGCACAACGAACAGGTGGAGGCCGTGGGGAGGAAAGGGAGGGAGGAAGGACAGCACGCGCTGCCAGCCCAGCGAAGCATGTGAAACGTCTCTGAGTGAAGGGAAGGGGAAAAGTGCTTATACAGCAAGCTAAGTCCCTGGATTCAACTGGGGAGGGAGACACAGGGTACAAGGGCACGGATGGAGGGGGTTAATCCCCATCAGTCTGGGTGCTAATGACTCATAGGATCAACTCTGAAGCAGGGTCCCTGTTGGTGGGCAAGCTGTGAAGAGCTTCCTCGTGAAGAGGAGCTGGTGCTGGGCTCTATTCCAGGAGGGGCCAAAGTCCATCCCTGCCAGACACAGGCCATGGTCAGGATTTTGATTCACCCAAAAGGCCAATTATGAGGAAAAGCACCCTACAGCTCCCATGCCAGCTCACCCAGTATCACCAAAGGCCAGCCATACCTTTGCGGTGGCTCCTCCCCTTGGTCACCATACAGCTCTCACTGTGGGCAGGTGGCAGGCACACCCTCTTATCAGTCTTCAAGTCCTTCTCAGAGAGACTCAGGACGAAGCCCTGCTGCTCCTGAGTCTGGGCATTCTGCTCATCCACCGCTGGTGAGTAGAGACTCCCAATGAGCCTGTGCCAGCAGAGCTCAGGGTGCCATGGCAACTTCCTCTCAATGGGCCTCTGGCTCAAGGCTCAGACCCAAAGCCCACACCCCACCCCTCCTCCATCCAGCCCCCCAGCTTGGTTACTGCAACAGTGTCTGGGCATTCCTGCTGACAGACTGAGGAGACAGATCATGAGGCAGGAGGAGGAGGGGAGGAGAGTGATGTGGAGGCCCACCAGGAGAGTGGGTAGCATGACGACACCCGAGCCTGCTTGGGGACTATGACCACAGGCAGCAAGCGAGTGACACTACTCGAAGTGACAACATGGAGGGCCAAGGGTTGGGAAGGAGGAGAGGGAGGGTAGCGATGTGAAGAGATTTCTGAGGGCAGCAAGAGAGTGGGTGGGCAAGCACGAGCGTGTACTGCCGAGGTGTAGGGGAGGCCCTGTGTGAGGTAGCGGTGATGAAACCCATAGGCCAGGGTGGCTGCTTCATGGCGCCCCTCTTCGTCTGGGACCACATCCAGGAACACGGGGATACCAGTTCCACCTGGTAACTAAGAGGCCTGTTACCTTTTTCTGTGTGTTCTATGATCTGGCGAATCGCTTTCTTCAGGCTATTGGCTCTCAGCATGAGCTGCTCCCGAGGCCGGAAGATCTGCGGCCGGGAAGGGCAGGTCGAGCCCACCAGGCGGTCCCCAGTTGAACTATAGACATGGCCTGACCCATCGCCATCCTCAGCCTCCTCAGCAATGGTGGGGGGTGGGTTGGACAGAGAGGATGAAGCCTGAGACTCATCATCCAAGGTCTTGAGGAGAGAGTCCAGCTTCTCTTCCAAGACAGAGCACTAGACAAGGGACGAACCAACATTAAGAGTGTGTTCCTCCAAGTCGGGATGCCTTACCCACCTCAAATCCGGGCCCAGGAACAGACCTTCTTGGCCATGACCTCCGACTCCTGTGAGCTCTCAGTGGTCTTCTCATAAGCCTGGCCCACCCGGGCCACAAAGTCCTTCACTGTCTCACAGAGCACTCTGTTGGCGACAGAATGGAGCTGGGCAAGAACTCTGGGCAACACGCCTGGCTACAGCCCCAAGCCCCCAAGGCCCTGGCACCTACTTGGCAGATGAGATCACCACCGAGTGCTGGTCCGAGGTCAAGATCTTAGATAGATGGGCTGCAACTGAGTCTTCATAGAAGAGAATTTGTTGCACCTACAATTACCCCAAAACAGGGGTCTCTCAGTCTCTGCAATCAACTGTGAGCACCACATGGGCCTAGTCCTAGAAATTTTCTTGGGTACTTCATGGTTGTTCCTCTAACAGGCCACATCTTTCTCAGCCAAAGGCTTACTTCAAACACTAGTCAGAGCCAGCCAGTGCTGTGGGAAAGATGTTAAAATCTTTGCCAAGCTGTGAGCAAGCTGAAAAAAGCTGGTGTGAGCAAAACAGAACCAATGGCTAGCCCTGCCTCTTTAACTGGGCACATGAGGCTCATTCACCTGGGGCCCTGGCCTGAAACCTAGACAGCTGCTCCATTGGAGTTCGAATCAGAGCACAGGGCACCTTTTCAATCAGATCATGAACCATGTGTCAAAAATGTAGGCGTGGGGCTGGAGAGACGGCTCGGCAATTAAGGTGCTTGCCTCCAAGAGCCTGACAACCTGTATCCATGTAAAGCCAGATGCACAAAGTGGCACATTCATCTGGAGTTCATTTGCAGTGGCTAGAAGCCCTAGTACATCCATATTCTCAATCTCTCTCTCTCTCTCCTTGCAAGCAAATAAATAAAATATTTAAATTTAAAAAGAAATCCAATTGGGGGATGGGGAGGTAGATCCGTGGTAGAGCCCTTGCCAGGACATACAAAGGCCTGCGTTAAACTCCAGAGCCAAACAAGAAAAGGTAAAAATAAAAATAAAAAAACAAGATGGGTATAAAGTTCTTTCTTTTCACTCCTCTGCCCGTCAGCACCAGAGCCCACTGTTCTCGGCCCTGCTCCAGGGCCAGCACCTTACCACAGGCTCTGCACCACACGCTTCCTCACAAAGCAAAGGTACAAACCATTCTCAGTTTGCGAAGCTGCAGCAGGCCCAGCTGTGGTGACTTATAGCCTTGCTTGCTGACCCATTGCCTGCCCAAATCAGCTCATCTCTTCCTACTGCCCTGGACATTTTGCTTGGCAAACTATACCACAGACGCAGTGTGTGAGCCCAGTCCTACTGCCACTCAGGACAGGAAGACAAAGTCCATGACCCGAAGGGGCCTAGAGTTAAGTCATGACAATGACCACCATGGAGCACAAAGAACTAACCTATGCAGAAGCAGCCTAGCCTAATGACATCAGAGGGGAGGGGAGGGAAGGGCAGGAGCATGGGAGTTGCTGGAAGGAGGCAAGAAACCCAGACCTTGGGGGGAGGGGGAAGAATAACCATGGCACTAGAGATGTGGTAATTTCAATGTGAAATGCCCCCCATGGCCTTATGCACTGTGATTAACCCTCATACTCAATCCCCAGCTGATGGCAATTTGGAAGGTCGAGCCTTGCAGGAAAAAGTGTCACTTGGGACAGGCCTTAGGGTATTATATATAGTACAAGCCTCCCTTGCCAGAGCTAGCTCATTCTTGCGGCTGCTTCCCAGCTGCTGTTGCAAGATGTTATGCCCAGCCTCTGCTCTGCCATGCCATGATAAAACTTCCCCTCAGAACTTTAAATCTGAAATTTCCCCCCATAAGCTGCTTTGGTTGGGTGTTTTGTCCCAGCAGTAAGAAGGTAATTGCTATTTCTTAAAAAAAAAAAAAAAAAGTGGTGCCATTTCTGCAATGAAACTGACCGTGTGGTTTTTGATCTTCTGGAACTGATTTGTACAAAGAATTATGGAAGAATTTAGAGCATCGGACTAGAGAGGCAGAGCTGGATGGACCATTCTGGTGAAAGTTGGAGAGACAAGGAGGCAGAGAAAAGTACAGACTGTGAAGGCTTGAGATTTGGTGGGGGGGTGGGGGGGGGCTTTGCTGGGAACTGCTAAAGCAGGTCAGGTGACATCCTGGCTGCATTCTGCCCATGTTCTGAGAATCTGAGCAAAGTCGAATTAAAAATAATGAACTAGTGTGTCTGGTAGAGAGAAAAAAAAAGATCAAGGGCTGGAGAGATGGCTTAGTAGCTAAGGCATTTGCCTGCAAAGTCTAAGTACCACTTGCCTGCAAAGTCTAAGCACCTAGGTTCGATTCCCCAGTACCCATGTAAGCCAGATGCACAAGGTGGCACATGCATCTGGAATTCATACGCAGTGGCTAGAGGCCCTGGCGTGCCCATTCTCGCTCTTGTTTTCTCTCTCCCTCTCAAATAAATAAATGAATAAAATATATTTTGAAAAGATCAAAATGTTATGAAAATACAAAGTTTGGCACAAAAAGAAGTTTGGGGTCAGACATTTGTTTGCAAAGCCTGCTAGTCCAGGTTTGATTCCCCAATACCCATGTAAAGACAGATGCACAGTGTGGTACATGTATCTATAGTCTGGTAACAGAATCAAGAGGCCCTGACATGCCTATACTTCCCCCTCCCCCTCCATATATATATATATATATATCATGGAAAGGGAAAGGGGATGGGGGAAAGAAGGGAAGGAAAAAGGGATGGAGGGAAGGAAGGTTTGTTGGTCAGCTGGGTTTGGGCCAGAGATTGCAGCCTAGTCCAGCTGCAGTTGTTAAGAGATGACCACCATTGAGAATGGGCTGGCAGTTCTGCACTGGGACAACAGGAAGAATGCTGACTTTTTTCAAAGGCAGGGGCCTGAAGGAACAATGCTGAAGGAGTGTCCTACTCCTCAAATTTGGCCTTATTCCCCCCCTGCATTAACAAATTTTGGCATCCTTGCCTACCTGGAATGGGTTTGAGAAGTGTGACAAGTGCAGGAAATAGGGTGGTACAGTACAACCACAAACTCTAGGAAGCAGGGTTGCCATCCCTTCATGGAAGCCCTCTGAGGCCATTGTAGAGACATGAAGATGAACTGTGGGTTGCAATGGAGACCCCAGGATTTTGGAGACGCTAGGTAGGGCTATAGAAAGCTGCTTGCTCTGGCTTGAGTTGATCTGTCCAGAAAGCAAACAGCCAAGGCTGAAGGAGCGGCATCTGGAACCCAGAGATTTCACTGTGGGTCCAGATGCCAGACACAGGACTACAGGATTTGATAATTGTTCTGGTTGCTTTCAAACTTGTGTTGGTCCAATCTTTCCTTGCTATGCCCAATTCTTCCCTTTTGTCATGGAAACATTCACTATATGCCATTATGTGTTAGAAGTATTTAAGTTGTGTTTTGTCATGGAAACATTCACTGTATACCATTATGTGTGTTTTGATTTTATGGGACTCACAGTTAAGAGACTGTCTTTTTTTTTCCTTTAAAAAAATAAGTGGGTACTTTGATGGTTTTTATTGTATTCAGAATTACACAGCCATCCTCTTTATCTGGAACATTCCATCAGCCAAAAAGATAAGCCCCCTCCCCACTAGCAGTCAGTAACCCCATTCCTTCCCCAGCCCCTGGCACCCACAAATTCACTTCCTGTCTAAGGACTGTCGAATCTCAGGTGAGACGTGGGGCTCTGGACTTTTGAATGGTGTTGGGAATGGTAGAGACTATGCGAACTTCTAAAGTTAGACTGAATGCATTTTGCATCATGAAATGGTTGTGCGAGTCTATGGGGTCCAGGAGCAGAATGTGGTAATTTGAATATGAAATGTTCCTCATAACCTGATGTGTTTGTGATAACGACTCATATTCAATATCCAGCCAATGGCAATCTGGGAGGTAGGTGTTGGAGGAGGTGTGTCACTTGGGGTGTTGTAACACAAGACCTCTTGCCAGGGTTAGCTCACTCCCGCTGCTACTTCCCAGCTGCTGTGGCAGGGTGTGATGCCCGGCCTCTGCTCTGTTGTGCCATGATGAAGCTCCCCTTTTCAAGACTTTTATTTTAAGACTTTAAGCCTGAAATAAAGCTTTTCTCCCATAAGCTGCTTCTGTGAGGTATTCTGTCACAGCAGTGAGAAGGTAACTATAACAGGAGGGAACAGCAGACTGTGGAAAGATGTGCTGAGGAGCGTGCAGGAGAGCAGGCAGGTACAGGGGAAGATCATCAGAAGACCCTCGGATCCTGATGAGAAGTACAGGAAGCCCCGGACAGTCATGAAACCCAAGGTTAGAGCCTGCCCAGCCTCCAGCTCAGTCCAGGGTTCACCCTACACCCTGCAGGGCTATGCAACACCACCAACAGAGGGTCGAGGAGGCAGTTTACACCACTGACTGTACAGTAAGATCACACCTTGTGGGGCTTAATGAGCAGCTGGTAGGCTGGGGTGCAGCTCAGTGGTTCAGTATAGGATCCTGAGGTCCAACCCAGCACTACAGAAAAGGAAAGAGAGCAAGAGCAAGGCGGTGATACCTCGGAGTCCTCACTGAAGTCTTCGGTGACCGCAGAGGAGGAGGCCTGCCGAGGGAGTTTGGTCTCGTATGCCATGACGCTCCATCTGCATAAGCGTAAGATCCACTCAGCTCCAGGCTGCCCACCAGCACCAGGGACCCAGCCCCCAGAAAAGAACCCATGCCACCCCAGTTTCATGGCCTAATGCCTTAATCATAGCACTTTTCTGGTTTCTTTTTCTGTTTTTGTTTTTGTCTGGGGGAGGGGCACAGGGTTGGAGACAGGATTCAGGCCTCAAACTCACTATGCAGCTGAGACTGCCCTGATCCTCCTAACCCACCTTACAAGTGCCAGATCACTGACGTGAGACACTGGCTTTGTTTCTAAGAGTGCGTCTGGACTCTGCATCTGTAACTTAATCTTCACCTGCCTGAGAACAATGACTCCTGTCCTCAATCCATAGCACACCTCAGCTCCCCTAGAGCACGGAAATGTTTCCTGCAAACAGCTGCCCTTGTCATCAGGTATAGTTTCTGTGGAAAACATTTAACCTTTTCCAAGAGCTGCACACTACCCAGACGGCTGTCAGTGTGCTCAGAGGGTCGAGCATGTCAGAGGCAGCAGGGCTCATGGGCCTCTTCACCAAGGCCTCAAGTGGGGGCATTTCAAAATCACCTTTGCAATTAGCTCCGGGGTCCTGAGCACTGAGGAACACTTTCAACTGCAAAGACTGCAGGCATGAGTCAGGGAAAGGCTGTCTAGCTATAGCTCAGAATGGGGAGCACCTACTTAAAGGGGCCAAGGAGTCTGCGCTCTAGACAACCGGGTAACTGCCCAAACCCCTTCTTGGAACAGAAGGCAGGGAGATGGAATTGCTCAAGCATGCAACAAGGAGGACTTTGTAGGGGGTCACTGGACCCTGAACCAACATGACAGACTATGTTACCTCTCCAACCCTTACAAATGGCAGCTGTGGCATCAGAAAAGGGCCTGGCAGCTCTAGGGCATACATCCTAACCTGCTTAATTTATGTTATCCTTTCACGGTCTGTTCAAAACCATCAGAAATGCAAATGCACGCTGAAGTCCAACTTCTGCAAGTCATAAGGCCATGTTGGGAGCTGTGGTCATGGTAGCCTGCTCCTCATAGGCCCACGTTAGGACCCATGGTCATGGTGGCCTGCTTCTCAGCCCCGTCTGGGCTCTGGCCCTAGATGCCCTACTCACCTGTCCAGCATCTTAGTGCTGGCCCTCTCCAGCTTCGCCAAGATCTGAGGGAGCTGAGTGTCATCATCACAGGCCGAGCCCCAACCAAGCACGCGGGCCAGGTCATTCCCTGTCCCTAAGGGCAGCACTCCCAGCTGACACTGATCAAAAACAGTGGGAAAGACATGTACTCAGACACTTTGGAACAAGAGCCAGTTCCCACTCAGCACCCTCCCATGACCTCCAGCAATAGCCACATTAAGCATAGGAGAGATCTGATCTGTAGTATGAAGCCTACCTTCTAAGCAGAGCCCACCAGAGTAGAGATGGTCTCTGGGATGGACAGCACAAAACAGAGTCACCAGGTCTTCCTCTCATACATATGTCCTGAAGGATCAGTCTGTACCTCCCAACCTGTCTCTCATTCATTCATTCATTCATTCACCATGGTACCTTACTCAATAAAGCCAAATTCACCTTCCAAAACCTGTTGCTACATCATTCCACTGGCTTTCTGGTCCTGTATAAACCCACGCTAGAACCACTCAGTGTGGACATGCCAGGCCCAGTCTGTACCCATCCACCTGTGTCCCCAAAACCTCACTCTGACACCCGACATGCCACTGAGAGCTCTCATCATAACTCTTCCATGCCAGTTCATGCCAGCTCTCATCATAACTCTTCCATGCCAGTTCATGCCAGGGTCCCCAAGATGCTGGCTGCCCAAACTGTCCTGCTGTTCAACTGAAGACACTGTGACCAGCCAATGTCTCAAAGCCTGAAGGACAGCGTGGAAGAGGAGGGGCCTATAGATACTGAGACCAGAACACACCTCATCCTTCCTAAATATGTGCCACATGGCACACACAGTGCCAGCACTCAAGGGACATGGCCCACAAGAGCAGCAGCACGAAAGGTCCCACTTGGCCAAAAACTCAGTGTGGCAGCACAGGGTAGATGAGGGACAGCAGACAGAGGCGGGACAGGGTGAGTGAGGGACAGCAGACAGAGGAGGGACAGGGTGAGTGAGGAACAGCAGACAGAGGAGAGACAGGTTGAGTGAGGGACAGCAGACAGAGGCGGGTCAGGGTGAGTGAGGGACAGCAGACAGAGGAGAGACAGGTTGAGTGAGGGACAGCAGACAGAGGAGGGACAGGGTGAGTGAGGGACAGCAGACAGAGGAGAGACAGGGTGCGTGAGGGACAGCAGACAGAGGAGGGACAGGGTGAGGGACAGCAGACAGAGGAGGGACAGGGTGAGTGAGGGACAGCAGACAGAGGAGGGACAGGGTGAGTGAGGGACAGCAGACAGAGGAGGGACAGGGTGAGTGAGGGACAGCAGACAGAGGAGAGACAGGGTACGTGAGGGACAGCAGACAGAGGTCAGACAGCAGTAGGGAAGAGGAAGGCTGAGAAGTGGAGAGGGAAGTAGCACACAGGGTTCTGGTGAGCTCTGCTGCCAGCTGGACTTTCCCTAACAGAGGCTGAGGAGAGACACTGCACCGCTCCGGAAGAGGGGATGGCCCTAACCCACACACAGGTGGACCAGTCCTAGAGCCCAGAGGATGAGGACCACAGAATGGGAAATAGTTGTCAGAGATCCGCTTGGTCCCTGGATGGATGGTATCTTGGGATTCCAAGTAAAGACATCCGAACAGGGAGGGAGGGCTGGTGAGCTATAGCACTGAGTCCCTTAGAGAGGCCCTGGTATTCCTCAAGGTGGACCCAGAAACACATTGCCACAAAGCCTGCCGGTCAATGAGCCTTCCCCTGGGAGACTGTGAAGGATGAAGAGAGCTCCCATCACACTCCGACCACACGGCATGTATTAGCAGCCAGGAGATTTAAGACAAAAACTAAAACAACAACAACAAAAATCACCACCCATAGGCACAGGGAAGCCAGTAGGAATGGGAGAGAGCCAGTGAACTGAATACCACCAAGAAGCCACAGAAGACATGTTTTCAGAGAATGTGGCTTTGTGGGTGGAAAGAAACCACTCCCCTAGCAACAGCAACTTGTCAAGAACCATAAAATCAACCAAACTGATTGGAGTACTATGACCCCTCCACTAGGAGGCAATGCTTCTCTTCTGTGAGCAACTGGTGGGACCCAGGGCCATGGGTGTTCCTGAACCACGACACATAGCCCATGGTAAGTGCCACTGTGTGAGTGGGGCTGGACAGGAAACAAAATCAGTGAAGGTCTGTTCAAGTCACAGATGACATACCACGTGACATATAGATAAACATTTTCATAATCTTGACATATGGGCAGTGGTCTCACTAAGGCAAGACTGGCAAACATGAAAAAGGCCTCAAAATAGTATATTGATGACAAACTGGTAAGCTAGAAGAACCTTTACTGACAGTCAAGGAGTCAGCATGACAATCTTTAGACATCAACTTTTTAAGTGAATTTCTCAATAGAAAACGAGGCAAAAAAAAAAAACCAAAAAAAACAACAACAGGTGATTCACTTAAATATCACAGTCAATGAAGGCAAAGTTGACCTCAGCAGTACTTAAATAAAAATGTGACTTTGTTGACCTACCTGGGTAAAACTAAAAAGATGAGCCACAAGGAAAGGACACCTTTCTGTCACTAGATAGGGAAAGAGAATGGAGCAGTCCTGGTGGAGGGCAGTCAGGTACTACACAGCAATGATTACACATGGCGCTCCCAAAAAGCCAAAACACTTAAGTGTACAGGGTTTCTCCAGGGTGTTTCTAAGACCCCCTTTTAGCCGCCCCTCCCCCCCACTGGGGAGGAGCACTAGCCTAGGCCCCTGGCTCTGTGTCACAGAAGGAAGTGTCACATGTCCAAGGAGCAGGGCTCACCTCACAGTGCCCAGTGTACTGACTGCAGCGTGACGAGTAGGCTCACACGAGTCTGTTTAAAACTGGTGAGTGCACTTTCTCGTGGCGAGCTGTGGGCCCCAGGAGCGGTGCAGCATGCAGGCTTCCACCCCTCTGCTTGCTTTGCCCTCAGCCCTCCCACTCCACCCTCCAGGGACCCTGCACCCGCCCTCCGGGTGAATTCATACAGTCTGGTTGCCTCCCCCTTAATCTGGGCCAACTTTGTGGCTCCAAACATTTCTTAAGCAACCTCTCTATATAGTCGATGAGCTAAGTCTGATCACTTTGGGGATGGACTTGCTGTACCCCTCTGTGGGCTGCCCAGCCACTCCCCACCCCAAAGCAGCAGCAGAAGAGGCCACATTCACCCAGGCACAGCCAGACGTGCTAGAAGTACTGTTTGCCAAGACCAGGTACCCCAGTATCTTCATGCAGAAGGTGGTGGCACTGAAAATCAACTAGTCCAAGTCCAGGGTGCAAATGAAGAAAGAGAACAGGTGATTTCCTCAAAGTCATGCCTAATGTGGTGACAGAGCCAGTCTGTAGGTGGCCGGTGCTTTTATCAAATGAAGTTAACACAATTAAAAAAAAAAAGTTGAGGGCTGGAGAGATGGCTTAGCAGTTAAGGGCTTGCCTGTGAAGCCTAAGGACCCCGGTTCAAGGCTCAATTCCCCAGGACCCACGTTAGCCAGATGCACAAGGGGGCACACGCATCTGGAGTTCATTTGCAGTGGCTGGAAGCCCTGGCGTGCCCATTCTCTCTCTCTCTCTCTCTATATATATATATATATATCTGCCTCTCTCTCTCTCTTTCTCTCTCTCTGTCACTCTGAAATAAATAAATAAAAATGAACAAAAAAAATTCAAAAAAAAAAGTTGAGAGATCATGCTATGACAGAGGTGGAAGGCAGCCCCACTGGCTGGCTCTCAGAGTGGCAAAGCGCTATGGAAGCGTGCTGGGGGAGCACACCAAAGGCAAGTAGCGCAGGATCCTGCAAGAGACAAAAGTCACCAGCCAGGCAAGACGTAGATGTACACACATCAGTGCAGTAGTGGCAGGCAGACTATGAGGGTGATCAACTGCTCTCTGCTTGGATACAAGACTCGCTCAGTGGGAAGGAGTCACACATGGCACTGAGAACCAAGTCAGAAGCCTATAGCTTAAAAGGTCATTGACCTGACAGGGAAGCTTCCACTGTTCTCTAGCTAAAAGAAAAGATCACCTTGCCAAAACGTCCTCTATATGTCTGTCTATCCCCTTTGATCCATGCTGCTCTCACTTTTGGATACAGAATCTGCTTTTAACATCTGGCAGCAAATAATGGAGAGACCCTGACTCATCAGTAGGACAAATAAAGAAAGCCAGCTGCCTAGGACGAGACGAGTCATCTGTCACATCTGTCAGGGCCCTGGGGAACATGAGAGAGAAAGTGGTGAATTAAAGATGAGCGCTGCTCATATGGAGATGGTGCCAGATGCTTGAGGAGATTCAGAACTCAGCAAAGCGGAAAATCAGAGGCTACTGAGAACTCAACACTAACAGAGACTTAGAACTTGCTATCCCAGACTCAGTGAACATTGCAAATGAGGAGGAGGAAAGAATGTACAGGCCACAGGGTGGGAAGGTGTGCTGAGGCACTGTTCCCACCAGAGACTGACTGGAGCATTCATGACCCACAGAGATCACCAATAACTCCACTGAGGTGGGCCCTCAGCAGAATGGGGGTGGGGGAGAGAGAACATAAGAGTAAAATCAGATAGGACTATGACCACCAGGCTATGTTCATACAGTAAAGATCTCAATTTTAAAAAAAAGTCTGGTGCCTCACACTGTTCTCATTTTGATGAGAAGTCTGAAAGATGGTTACAACAATGTGCATATTGTCTGGAGGTAAAAGTGACTGAACACAGTAAACAATTAAGATAAGCTAGTTTTATTTTATTTAGAAGGTAAAGGATATCTGTCCTCTCTCCCAAGCCAGAGGCAGCCAACAATTTAGTTGTATCACCTCACAGTGAAAATCTGGGGCCCAGGGGAACTACAACCCAATCCCACCTGGGACCTGACACATGGTGCTGTTTGCAGCTTCCTTTCCTACATGAATGCCCCACTCATCCATCATGGCAAAGCCCCACTGCCACACTGGGCTCCTTTGCTAGAGGCCTCAGCCCCAAACCTGTGCAGCTTCCAGAATTCACGCTGGCATCTACCAGGAGCCAATACCTCACAGCAACTCTGACCTCAGTTCCCTACCCGGGGCTGGGCTCCCTCCGGTCCATGTACCTGTTTGTGAAGGTTGAGGCTATCAATTTCAGAGAGGACCCAGCCAACACTGCCATCCCCGCCACAAACCAGAATCCGGAAGGTGTCAAACTTCTGGAATAATCGTAGGCTGCAGAGAAGAGAAGTCAGTGAAACGAGTGTCCTCTCTAGGACGAGCAACAGGCTTATCAATACTGGGCTGAAGGGACCCTGTAACCCAAGACAAGTCCAGGTCCAACAGGCTCTGCCGGGTAGCATGAGCTGTCCCTCAGCTTTGTTGATGTGGATGGCAGCATCCCCAGATCCTAGCAGCCCTCCTAGCCCGGGCCAGGGTCTAGCTGGGCACGCGACAACAGTACACTCCACATACCACTGACACCAAGTCTCACTCACCAGCTCCTGCCAGCACTCAGGGGTATAGTCTTCCACAGCACAGTCAAGTGTGTGAGCTCCACATGTCCCCTGCCCAGCTTTCAGGCAGACCTCCTTGCACCCTTCTTCCCACAACACCCAGCTGGACTCAGTCAGCCTCCATCACTGTTCCCAGAGTCTCAGGGAACCTCCAAGGACATCATTCTAAGATAGTTTCACTATTAAAAGGCTGCCCAGTCCTCATTTTCAGGGGAGCCAAACATCTCAGCCCTACTTTCTGCCCTAGTGCCTGTGGCTTCCCAGGCCTGGCCCAGTCCAACACATGTATGCAAGAGGAGGTGAAGACAGAGTGCACTGTGGGCACACCGCTCTCCTCAGAGGCTAACACTGGCTTGACTTAGGGCCCCGTGTCTGGGATCCCAAAGAATCAGCATCCCATCCCCCTAAAGTGGCAGAGGGCCTACCATGTGATCCTAACTGTCCACACAGGTGCCTTCCCACCTGGGGACCCTGCAAGCCTAGCCTCTAATAGCCCCAGAGGAACACTCAGAACACAAGCTGAGCCACTAACTTAGATCCAAGTTCTAAGTGGCAAGCCTGCACTTGAATTTTGGGTGAGAGAAATGTCCACACGTGCCCTTTAAATGCTGACCAGTGAGAGCCCTGCTCTCCGGAGAGCAGTGGTAAGTTGCAGCCAGGACTCAGGAAGAGGACTGGGTGAGCTCAGATGTTTCTCAGAAATAGAAGTGAGTAAACCAACTCCAGTGATACCTCCACAGGGCTTCCTGTGTCACTCCCCTGCTCACCCTGTACCTAACCCTAGCTGCAAATGGTGGCACTTTCTTTACATGCATGGCCAGCTTTTGTGGGTTATTCCTGAGTTCCACTGGGCAGCCCTCCCACCACACTACAAATGCACAGCAGGCATCACTGGCAGCACATCTGCTGACGCCTGAGCCTGAGGCCAGGTGTGTGTGACACTTCACATAAACTAAAGCCAGTTCTTCATCAGTCTCAGGGTGAGCAGGATCCTGTGTCCTCATCATCAGAAAGGAGGTGCATGTGTGCAGGATTCCAGGAGTGCTGCCCCGGAGCACGAGGCCAAGGGACCATATACCTATACTCCAGCAGGCCATGCAGTGAGTGGGCAATGTCAGCACAGGACACACTAAAGAGCCAGCCCTGAGGGTGATGGGCAGCATGTGCCCTCAGGGTATGCCTGTCAAGGATACAGAGAGACTGCCCAGGCTCACGTTACAGCAGCCCCCTGCCTCCAAACAACCCCGTCCTGGGCTCCTGCCGGAGCACACACCAGTCAGTCAGCAGGGGCTACAAGCTTTCCCTTGCAGTCTCCTCACATGCTAGCAAGTCCTCTCTGATTCCTACCTTGAACTAGTGCTTCCAAATGAGGGAGGAATAGTACAAATGTTTAAAGTTACAAAACAAAGGTCTTTTCTAAACCCATGAAAAACAAAAACAAAAAAGAAAAAGAAAGAACACACACTGGTTCCCCAGGTAGCAGATGAAAAGGCCCAGGGCCCTGGCCTATCTGCGGCACCTGCATGTAACACTGCTTATGCTCTGGGATGAAAGGCCGCTTGGGCCTTGCTGGAGAGAAGCTTCTTCATGAGAACCAGGCAGTAATAACAAGGCGAGGCAGGTCTGTGAGCCAAGCATGGGGCCGACACGCAGGGACAGCATAGTGCACACTGGCAGCTGGAGTAGGTGTGCACACGTTTGTGTGCGTGTGTGCGCTCAGTGAAAGCAGGAAGGACACAAAGCGCTCCCAACTAGTGGGAACAGGTCCCAGCAAGTGGAATTTGGGGCCGGGCAATCCATGAAAGCCAACTTCTTTCCTATTTCTGTATCTTTGACCCTTTTAAAAACAAGCATGCCTCAAAACACCTAAAGTTCCAAGAATTACATCTTGGGCTTCCTACCCGAGGTGTGGTCCTCCGTTCATGAGGTCAAAGACCTGGGCAGGGTTCAGCAGTTGCTTGAATCTTCTAAGGAACTTCACCCCTTGGTTGTCCCCGCTTTTAGAGTTGACGAAGACCAACAGGGGGCTTGTGCAAGATGGGGGACAGGTGGCCTTCCAGAACCCTAGAAGTAAGAGAAGACAGAGTGAGACAAGACAAAACCCTTACAGACTGCTAAGGCAATGCTATCAACTGAATAAGCACAGTACATAGCCCAAGGGCCACAACCCACACACGCATGCACCCACCGAGTCCCTGAGGGACGAAGTGCTCCCACAGTGCCACTCCCCGGGTGGGGGAGGTCGAGCCCAGCCGAACCGAACCTCACATTTAATAAGGATTCTACAGTTCATCTCACTGTGCTGTCTTCTCCTTTTGCCAACCTGGCAGAACCCTTTCCTCTGAGCCATGAACCCCAGCAGCCTTTTCAATAGTACCTGCTAACGTGCTTCCCCATGGGCCAGCTAGGAGGAGAGAGCAGCTCTGGGCCAGTATGCTGGTCTCTTCCACAGACAGGGATGGGCATGGCCCTACATCTCCAGACTGAGAGGACCTTAGCCCTGGTTCCCACTCAATAGCCAACTGGATCCATCAACCTTTCTAGCAAAGTCCTGGCCTTAAGTTGTGAGTCCAGCAGCAACTGCCAGGAAACCAACTACAACTTCCACCCACCCATAGCTGCACCTGGTCCCTTGAGGACTACATTTCAAAACTCCAGAGCTGGTAATCATGTGGACACAGGTGGGGACAGCAAGCATGGGACACCTACCATCAGAGTCAATGCTGTTGAGTGCTGTAGGAGGGATGACAGACACCTTGCACAGTCCAAGCGGGCACTTGGTCACCAAGGACTCTTTACATGATGTGTGAACCTGAAACCAAAATCCACATGTCACCAGGGATCACTGGTCTCCTCACATACACCAAGTGCTCCCTAGCCCAGGAGCCAGTAAGCTGGCCACAGGACAGGCAGGTATGTGCTATTAGGGAAGGACGACTTAATGTCCCTAATAACATGCATCCTGACCTTGTACTTGAAAAGGTGGGACTTAAAGACTCAGAAAGAGCCACCACCAAAGTCCAACCTCAGCTCCTGGCCCTTCATCATGGCTCCCCTTAACTTTCAGGGAAAGACTCAGGGCTCCTGGACAATGGACCTTCATGTGATGGCCTATACGTGGCCTATTCCTCCTGGCCAGCCAGAGGCTCTTACCTGGTAGCTGTAGAAACCACAGCTGCCTACTGGCAAATCCAGCAGTAACACCTGTTGCATCACGCCACAGGACGATGGCTGTACCAGGACACACATGAGAGGCCACAGCCACACTGTGGCTCATCCTCCTTACACAAAGTTGGTGACCACTTTTATTTTGCAACTCTCTCAAAAGATCCTCAATAGTGTCCCTACCCTCACATCACTGAGAAGGCCCACAAACCTGCTCCAGTCTGCTGAGCTGCTGTATGGGGCACATGGGACACTGTGTTTGAAATGTTGGACAAAAGTCAAAGGAAAGAAACACTACAAAAATGTCAAGAAAAAACCAGGCACAAAGGAGAATGACCAGTCAAGGGTCAATCTAAACCATAGGGTCTTCGAGCTAGGGAGCTTCTGGCATGGGCTTATGAGGGTTAGAAGAGAGAAAGGCAAGGCCCCCAGTGCATGCCCACATGCCCACAGATGGGGCATATGGACGGCCACCCTGGGCCCACTCACCATGGCCTTGCACCAGAGGCAACGCCAGTCCTGCAGGCGCAGCACACTACCACAGGTCTTGTCACACACTGTGCACTTGGCACTCACGGGCAGGTTTCCTTCCAGCCACTGGTGGGGCATGGCGATCTGCAGACCAAGCGGGGAGACCCAAGAGTTCTAACCCAGGGCCACTCAGCAGAAGTTCTTTTTGTGAGCAACCAAGACATCCTCCCCACATAAGTCTTTCCCTGATGACAACATGCAACAGGGATGGAGGTGACCTACAAGGTGTCACTCACCACAGGGCCTATGAAGGAGGAAGCACTCAGACTCACAGGGCTTGGGAAAGAGGTGGGAGGCACAGTGAGCAGAGACCCAGATACCAGTGGCTGGGACACCCGATCCCAGCATGAGCATCTAAGATGAGATGCCTGACATGAGGGTGGTTGTGCAGGGTGACACCACAGGCAGAATCCTCGTGCATACCCCATCCTCATCTTCAATGATGTCCTTCCCAATCGAGGCCAGTGTGGTCCACTTGCAGTTGTTGGTTGCACGCACAGCACACCGTTTGTGAGCCTTCAACTTGCACACTGTGAGGAAAGGAACACAGGGCCCTACAAGTCTGATGCACGACGGGCGCCTCCCCTGCAGGGCAGACAGCTGCTTAGCAAAGCTGGGAAAGGAACAAGAGACAGGAGCTCCCAGGTGGCCACTGCACCACCACAATGGCCCGAGCCTGCTGGCTGAGCAGGAACAGGCAGCAGGGAAATCCAGGCGTGGGCAGCAGGTCGTGCCAGCCACTGTACAACAGCTTAGCTCTGTCCTTGGAACAAAGGCAAGCAGCCAAAGAAGGCAGGGGACAACTTCTGTGTGTCACAAAATACTTCCCACACTCTGGTTTTTCTTCAGATCTTCTATATATCTTCTACCTTTTACAGAACTTTTCTTTTGGATTTTTTTGTTTGTTTGTTTTGTTTTTTGAGGTAGGGTCTCTCTCTAGCCCAGGCTGACCTGGAATTCACTATGGAGTCTCAGGGTGGCCTCAAACTCACAGTGATCCTCCTACCTCTGCCTCCCTAGTGCTGGCACTAAAGGCATGTGCCACCACACCCGGCTCTTTTGGATTTTTTTGATTTAAAATTTAAAAACTGTAAAACCATAGTCACGCTTGTGAGCTGCCCAAGATAAGGAGCAGGCAGGAGAGGCACCGTGCAGTCCCTGTCTGGACCCTGTTCACCAGCAGCCTGGGTTCCCCGTAGCACCCTCAACCCTGACCTTGCATGCTGTGACGCATGTTTTAATCCCTGTATCCATGACCCATGACACAGACAGGCTTGTCCTTGTTTCTCCTTACTACTATCTACTATCTTCCTCCCCTTCACTTTGCTCATCACTGTACCAAGTGACATGTAAAGACAATTCTGCAGATTCAGTCAGAAAGAACGGAGTGGTAGCAACGTCTCTAGCCTTGAATGGCCTTGAGCATGGTGGTGGCTTAATCATGGTGACGACGTTCAGACTTCTGAGAGTTTATCAAGGAAAACCTGCCATCGCCTTTCTCAAAGCAAGACAAATACAGCTTACATACCTTCACAGGACAGCCCGTGGGACGTGACCCCAGACAAAGCCTCGCGACACACATTGCAGTAGGTGGGCCGTGCGTGGGAGCAGGCGTACCAGTTGTGCATCCCTGAGAAATGGTCCATGCTGTACTGAGTAGGCTGGAAGAACAAAGAGGTCAAAGGTAAGGTGTCCCTTTGATATTCTTAAATGCAGCAACTTAAACAGAATTACGGAGAATATTCCAGAGAGGAAGAGGAAGGTTTGTGAAGGACAGGCCTTAATTTCACAAGGTACATGCTGAGATCATGAGTTCCAGAACTCTGATCTGTGTTAAGACACTTGGAAGGCAGGACATTAGGGTGAGAGCAACACAGGCAACAACAGGTACCCAGACAAGATGTTTAACCCTTTAACCTCAAAATGCTCTCTGTTCTGGACAGTCTTGAGCGCTGCGATCCAATCTTCCATTTCTTTTCTGTTATCAGCACACAAGATGAGCTTCCTGCAGGGAGTGATGACCTAAAAGAAGAACACGCTCACTGTACCACAAAATGCAAGGCTGGCAGCAGAGACTCCTTCAAAACCTGCCTGCAGAGGTATGTATATGGATGTGTGCATATAGGTGTCGGGGGAAGAGGGAAGGGGAACGAAATGGGAGGAGAGGAGAAGAGGGGAGGGCTATGGTTAGGAAAGGAGAAGAGAGGAGAGGCAAGGAAGGGAAAGTCTGCTGCTCTCAAAAGCCTTCAAATCACTGTTCAGCACTTGAATGGTGTTGGGAAGTCTGGAGTTAGCTACTACAGTTAGGGACTGAACAACTTAACTGGAGTTGAGGTTTTCTACCTGATAATAACAAATGAAAATGATACCCATAGTGTAGAGCTTCTGACAGGGGAGGGAAAAAAAGGCTTCACTTGGATTTCACAGAACTAGAAAGGGGACATGTTGCAGTTACTTTCTAATTTCTGGGACAAACTCCCGACCAGAAGCAGCTTATGGAACAAAAAGGGTTTTTTTTTCAGGCTTACAGATTCGGGGAAGTTCCATCAGGGCAGAAGAAGCTGGCTCATGTCCATGGATCCATAACAGAGAGAGACCACCAAAAGCCACCAAGTGAACTGCCAGAGCTCCACCTGCTTCTGTCCACACACCTAGTAGGGCTCAATTACTGGATCTGCCCCCAGTGACAACTGCCCCCACAGCTGGCTGGAGACAAAAATTGCAAGCTCAATCTTAATCAAAACCCCTGAGGCTATGGGGATCCAAACAACCACAGGCAGTAAAGGAACACTAAGCTGCTGGGGTGGGCATGGCAATCTGCTTTTCCCTGCTTGATGGGCACAGCTCAAAAGATAGCAATCGAAACTGGGCACAGGGCTGGGAGGAAAGAGTTCTCAAGGTGTGAGAGGCAAACAGGTACAAACTTTGTTAGAGAAAAATTAACAAGGTTTATCAAAGTTTTCAAAGGTTGTAACTTCTTTTGTTTTATAACACTGCAAACTCCTAAGGGGCCCCAAAGTCAAATCTACAAAACAGGATGTGGGCAGAAGCCCGGTTTCTGTGTCTCACCTCAGTCCTGGTCCCTATGACAGTCTGAATGTATGGCCCCCACCACTGATTCGGGTGTTTTAGTAAAGCTTGTCAACTTGGGTCTCCAGCAACCTGGCTGGAGGGGCAGATCCTGGGATCCAGCCAAAGGTGTGTTTGGGGGCGGATCTGAATTCCAGCCCAAAGGTGTGCAGAGGGGTTTGAGCTCTGCCCGGGTCCCTGCTGCTTGTGCCAGTTCCTGCTGCCGCTTTGGTGTTTGCTGCCGTTTGGTTCTCTCTGCTTGGATGGACGGAAGCAGCGTCTTCTGCTGTCGATGAAACCTCAGCTTAAAACAAACCCCTTCCTCCCATGAGCTGTGTCTGGCTTGGATGTTCATCCTAGCAACAAGAAAGTGTCTTCTACAGTTCCCATAGGTAGCTTTTGAAAAGTATGGCTGTCAGAAGGCTAGAAGGAACTGTGCTGAGTGCTGCAGCCTTTTGGGGAAGACAAGTCATCAGAGGTGTTAAGCAGCAGTGGACCCTGTAAGCCTCAATATTAGCCAGCCAGGCCGAGTTTGCCAACAGATGCAATAGTCACATGTCTGTTATGGAGGAAACCAAGAGCTCTCTAATTGGACTGCAGGTCTGCCCCATGGAAGGAAATAATGTGTGCTACTTAAATCCTAGTCTAAAGTCTATGGCTAGGAAGATCATGAGCCCTAGGGGAATAACGACTGCTGTTGTCTGGCTAAATGTATATTGTATGCCCACCAAACTACCCTCTTAGCAATTCTTAATGTTTCTACCTATGTACTAATGCTATTCTCATTCTTGGTTAGAGAAGCTTCTCTTTTCAGATGGTGGTGACCACTGGGAGGACTCAAAAGTTACCACAGGGCTAGAGAGATGGCTTAGCAGTTAAGGTGATTACCCGAGAAGCCCAAGGATCCATGTTCAACTCTCCAGGTCCCATATAAGCCAGACAGTGACACAAGTGCACAAGGTCACACAGGTGCTACATGTGTCTGAAGTTCAACTGCAGAGGCTGGGTGCCCTGACACACCAATCCCCCCCACACATACACACATTAAGAAAAGGTCAGTCTGTTGGGCTTGGCTCAAAAAACAGTCACCACAGTGGTGAAAAGAAGTGACAGTAGAGTGCTCAGCACTAAGACATCTCTATTACACCTTCCAAGGGTTCATTGCGGAAGAGGTGGCGGAAAGAATGTAACAGCCAAAGGAAGAGTAGGATTCCTTACAAAGCTCTCTTCCAGACACAAAAGGGTCTTTATGTTCATGACCTCACAGTGCCTGATACTACCTACACAAGACCTCCATAAATAGGAGAACAGCCAAGCATGGTGATGCACACATTTAATCCCAGCATTTGTGAGGCAGAAGTAGGAGGATCACTGTGAGTTCGAGGCCAGCCTGAAATTACAGAGTGAGTTCCAGGTCAACCTGAGCTAGTAAGACCCTACCTCAAAGAGAAAAAAAAAAAAAAAAAGGAAAAGATGATGACATCAAAATAGAAGAGACTAATTGAAAAGGAGGCATTCATTCAAAGGAGGGTGGAATTGAGGGGCGAAAGGAATTATCGTTTACTGTCTATACTTATAAAAGCTGTCAATAAAGGTTTTGTTTTAAAGTATGATTTCAGCTAGGTATGGTGGTGCAAAGCTTTAATCAATCCTAGCACTTGGGAGTCTAAGGTAGAAGGATCACCATTGTGACTTTGTGACTTCGAGGCCAGCCTGGGACTACCAGGTCAGCCTAAACTAGAGACCCTGCCTCAAACTATAAAACCAAAAAAAAGTTTTAATAAATAAAGAGTATGGTTTCTATCCTTCCAGCTATAAGTTACATGCCAACATATATATCCATACATATATATGTGTATATATATGTATATACACACACACATATATACACACACACATATAAATACATATATACATATATATACATGGACATATTTATGGATATATAGATATATACAACAAATCTATATATCCATGTCCCTCTGATATGTCAACACATATGGACGTATGTCCATAGCCCCTCTGATATGTCAACACATATGAATATATGTCCATAGCCCCTCTTATATGTCAACACATATGGACATATAGTCCCTCTTTTAAGTAGGAGCATACTGTGGAAATTTATTCAGCCTTTGCTTCTTCCCTTAGGTGCATGTCCCAGTCAGCAAGCCCACTGTCCCGGCTGCTGGCCCATCTGACAGCAGTGGGCACTCCACTGCATGGAGGCACCAGCCAGTCAACCAGTGCCCTAGGTACTAGGGGCAATTTTGCAGTTTCAAAGTCCCTCATAATTTCATATATTGCCACAGTGAATGAATCTTCCCTACGTTTATAGTATATCCTTGGGACCAATTCCTAGAAAAGGAATTTCCCTGAGAAAGAGAACATGAACGTGCACTTGTGCTGGCTGCCGCCAATCCCCTCCTCAGGTGGTGCACCATTTACACTCTTCTCCAGGGCTTTACATCCAGTGGCTTTAACGTCTGGATTTCCGGTTGCCTTCTCTCTTTCACTTATAAGGAAGACACAGTTCAGGTACGTATGATTTAGATGGGTGACTAGATGGTCATGGCTGCGGCTCGGAATCCGGAAGCAGTGCCTTCACCGGAGACTACGGGTTATCACGGACAGGAATGATAGAACCAGGTCTCCAGTGCAGGTCTACCCAGGCTCCTATGTCTAGGGATATACCCTACAGTGGGGACTCTGAAGGTCAGGCTGGACACAGGCACCAAACCGCCAAGAGCATCACACTGAAGACGGGAAGTGGGTGAGGAGCGCCCCCAGGGGGCAGGAGTGTGAGGCAGCACGGAGGCTCTCTCCCACGACTGACAACCACCACAGGCTAGCAGGGCGTCTGTGCTAGAGCTGAGGTTCCAAGGACGGAATGGGGGAGGTTCCCACCCAGGGAGAACTCACACTGCGGAGACACAGGTGACCATCTTGAACACCTATCAGGATACAAGGACAGCAACACAAGGCCTAGGAGGGGCTGCGGTACTCAGCCGTGGTCAGGGAGGGCTACAGGAGCTGAGGGCCACGGAGCCTGAGCCCGAGCAGAGTCCTGTACACTGCACACTGTCTGTCCCCAAAGTCCAGCAGACATTCCGTAATAACGCTTTTCTCTGGGGCAGTTGTAGTACCTTCATCATGACAAACAAGGTGAAAGGAAGAGTCACTACTGGCTACGGTGTCGCTTGCTTGGGGACGGCACTGCAGCAGGACACTTACAGAGAGGAGTGGCAAGGCTTCTATGTCCCATGTCGGTTCTGCCTACTGCTTGCAGGACAACTTCTATAGAGGAACGGCCATTGTACTCCAGAACTCAGCTTAAGCTGGAGAAATAGGTCTCTGCTCTGCCCCCACCCCTCTGTCCTCCTATGATGAAAGCAGGGGTGACAGAATATCCCCTGGCAGGTGTTAGGCCAGCTGGGCAGTGGACGAGAGCCAAAACCTTTATGTTTAAGGCCATTGGTGAGCTGCTGGATCCATGACATCTTTCCCTCAGCCTGTGAACAGAGTGAGGGCTCAGTAATGTCAGACGTCCATGAGTCTGGCCAAGGCCTTTTGTCCTGGAACTTGTGCCTGCTCTGAGTGAAGAAGCCAAGACCGATCCCGAGTCCCATCTAGCCAATGACTGGCTGAATGTGGCAGAATCTGCTTCGCTTCTGGAAAGGAGGGAAGTGAGGGGACTAAATGGAATCGAATCTGCACACGACCAATTTTCGGCGCCTGGATTTGAAGCCCTCACTAGCTGTGTGACCTGCAGCAGGTGCTCTATGTCCTGTGTCTCTGCTTCCTCATCCAAAACCTGGGACTACTGATGGTACCACCACATCCTGGTGTCAGGGCTATACATCAGTGAGACCTCACAAAGTGAAACAGTGCTGTGCACAGAAGTCCCCCAGGGCCACTGTTAGCATTACTTAGGCCTGAAGTCCTCCTTCCATTCTATCCATGTTACACAGCCAAGAGACAGTTTGAGCGGACATCGCATTCCTCGATGTCCTAGCACCAACCGGCAGCCCATTGCAATCCTGAAAACTCAACACAAGAGGGCGCGAAATAAACATCAAGTCAACACAGAAGAGGGCTGCCAGATAAAAACCAGTTGCAGCCTGGTGTGGTGGCCCACGCCTTTAATCCCAGCACTCAGGAGGCAGAGGTAGGAGGGAGGATCTCCATGAGACAACATAGTAAGTTCCAGGTCAGCCTGAGCTAGAGTGAGATCCTACCTCAGAAGGAAAACAAAACAGTTGCCCCCTTGTTTCTCTCCACTCATACCCTGCCACCTTTGAGATGGAATCCAATTTCTGAGCTGACAACAGACTGTGCTGGGCCAGCCATCTGCACCAACCCCTTATGCACTCTCTTGTGACTTCTTGTGACCCATGGGCAGCACGTAGTCCTGCCCCACAACCAGCCAGTGGGTACAGAATGGACAATAAGACCCCTTGGGCAGGAGTCATGCCTTTACCTCCCCAACTACTCCCCTCCTGCCAGTGCCGGTGACATCTGCCAGGGTGGTCTCTCTGGGAGCTCCTGAGAAGGTCCTCCTGGAGCTCTTGGCTTGGGACGATGTGGGCAAAGAGGTCACAGGGGAGCAAGGAGGGCTTGGGGGAAGGAGCTTCTGGCTGTCACCCTGGCCACCAGGGCCTGAAGAAAACAGGTGCCGGAAGATATATTAAGGAATTCCAACACTGTCCTCTATTTGGACTGCAACCAACAGCATAACTACAAACAACCAAGAAGTGGGGCAAAAATGCTAGATCCCCAATTCTAGCCTGACAAAGAAGGACTTTGAGAGCCAAGAGAGGCTACCACCACCTACTGCTAAGCAAACAATATGCTAAGAAATGGCACCCACAACTAAATCAACTTAAAAGATAAAAGTGAATTAAAGCAGGTTAGTGAGCCTTATGGGACAAATCAGTGACATGCCAGGATTCATGATGGAACAAGCAGACAGTGCCAAGGGACTGACTGGGCCGTGTCATGCAAGCAGGAAGACAGGGCTCCTGGAAACCTAAACACTGTAGTGTGACAGCACCCTTGGC
This sequence comes from Dipus sagitta, assembly GCA_036346955.1. NCBI lineage: Eukaryota > Metazoa > Chordata > Mammalia > Rodentia > Dipodidae > Dipus > Dipus sagitta. The sequence continues at coordinate 4,168,302 of CM070774.1, forward strand.
CCCTAGGGGTAGAAAGGTGACAGGAAGGACAGTACAGAGAAAGGAAAAGGAGTCAAATGTCAGATATAGTCCCTGTGGTGTCCCCAGATGGGCCACAATTAGCAGGAGCAGATTATGACCACCAGCTGACATCTCCCAAGAGTAAGCGAACTTTAAAAGCCGTCAGGAAATAGCAGTCAGACCTACCATAATGAAAGTGGACATTTTGCTATTTCCCAAATGGCCAATGGAGTACTTGACAGGTGCTCAGTTTTATTAGTCACCAGGGCAGGGAAACTCTGGCCTCCCTGTGATACATCACTCCTAATAGTTGACCCAAAGTGACAGTACCCAGGATGAGGAGGGACAATCTGGTGTCATTACTCTGAAAAACAGCTGGACTTACCTATACCCTGTGACTCGGCCTCTGTGCCCACACCCCGACAGCAGCACAAGCACACGCGGTCCTCAGCAGGACGTCAGTGCTGCAGCAGCGCTGCTCTGGGCGGCCTCCAACGGACAGCGCCTCGGCCGTACCGAAGGAGAGGCTGGGTGGACCGGCGTGCTTGGGTGCCAAGGACTGCAAAGGACAGGGCGAGCGCCTGCTGCTCAGCAACACTGTGGGAAGCCTACAGTGCCGAGCCAGAGCCTCAACAGCAGGGGCTCCCTAGCTTCCTTATGTGCTGTGAACGCAAGAGAAGACGGCACAGACTAACCTACAGTTTTACACGTCAGTTGCTTCCTGAAGCTGCTTTTGGAGAAGGGGCTTTGGGGGTTGCAACGTCCCCTAACTCGGCGTCCGTCAAGCTGCACACCCATGTGTATGTAATAAGCCTCAGCGCTCTACTGATACAGAACTTGAAATTCTCAAGAACATAAAATGAACCACATAAACGCAAAAGAAAACTGCATAGCTGCCTACACTCTGGCCCTGGCATGTCTATTCTTTCTATCTGCCTCTCACACACAAATAAATAAATCAGGGCTGCAGAGACGGCTTCGTGGTTAAGGCGCTAGCCTGCAAAGCCAAAGGATCCAATTTCTATACCCCAGGACCCACGTAAGCCAGATGCACAAGGAAGCTCATGTGTCTGGAGTCCGCTTGCAGCGGCTGGAGGCCCTGGCGCACCCATCCTCTCTCTCTATCTACCTCTCTCTGTGTGTGTCAAATAAAATAAAATACATTTTTAAAACGTAATTAATTTTTTAAAAAAGATCTGGTTAGAAGCTGAGAGAAAGCTAGAATAAGCCACACTTCATGCGTTCAATGGGAGAGAGAGAAATCACCAGTGAAGATACTCAACAGTGGACACTGCAAGTCTTATACTTGGCCAGCCAGGCCAAATGAGCCAACGGGTGCAATAGTGGCACGTTCATTATGGGAGAAACCAACCACCCTCTAATTGGACTAGAGGCCCGCTCCATGGGAGGGAATACATCCCTGATACTGAAAACCTACAAAAGGGGTAGTCATGAGACCTAGGGGTGTAACGTCTGCTGCTGTCTGACTAAATGTATATACTATGCTCACTAAACTGCCCAGTAAGCACTTCTCTTAACGTTCACACCCATATATTAATGCTACTCTCACTTTTAGTTAGAGAAGCTTCTCTTTCCAGATGGCAGTGACCTTGGAATGACTCAGAAGGCACCATGGTGCTGAGAAGTGACAGAGGAGCACTCAGCACTGAAACATCTCTATCACACCTTCCAAGGCTCAGGGTCCATTGCGGAAGAGGTGGCAGAAAGAATGTAAGAGCCAAAGGAAAGGTAAGACTCCTTACAATGCACTCTTCCACACACAAAATGGCCTGGATATCCAGGACCTTGCAGTGCCTGACACTACCTACACAAGACCATCATAAGAGGAAGAAAAGATGATGACATCAAAATAAAAGAGAGTCTGAGAGGGGGTAAGGGGTATGATGGAGAGTGGAGTTGCAAAGGGGAAAGTGAGAGGCAGAGGGAATTACCATGGTTTATTGTATATAATCATGGAAGTTGTCAATAAAAATTTTTTTTAAAAAAACATCTGGTTAGAAAGCCCTATGTACAAGAGGCAGCAGAAGACAGGTATCCAGGAATGAACATGAAAGGATGCAGGGCTTTATTAAGTTGGAGTTATAAATGGATCTTAACCTTGGGAAAAAACGCTATTACTCCTAAAAGAAACTGGTTTTGTTTGTTTGTTTCTGCTTTTTGAGGCAGGCTCTCACTCTAACCCAGGCTGACCTGGAATTCACTGTGTAGTCTCAGGGTGGCCTAGAACTCACAGAGATCCTCCTACCTCAGCCTCCTGAGTGCTGAGATTAAAGGCGTGCACCACCATGCCTGGCAGGGGGAGGGAAGGGAGAGAGGGAAGAAGGGAGAATATGGGCAAACTAGGGCCTGTGGCTGCTGCAAACAAACTCCCGATGCATGTGCCACTTTGTGCATCTGGCTTTACATGGGTACTAGGGAATCTAACTCAGGTCGTTAGGCTTTAGGGGCAAGCGCCTTAACCACTGAGCATCTCTGCAGCCAGAGATGCCTGTTTAAATCCCTGATTCTCAGAGCTTGGAAGTCTCACAGCATGATCTACTGGTTCTCACACACTGGAGTGTGTCAACGGAGAACGCATGACGACTCTACGAGGCTTCAGTGGGAGCACTTCTATTAACCCATCTGAACTTTACCGGCAGGAAAAGTTACCACTGTCCATATGAGGGCACTCACAGTGGCACTCACAAAGACCAGACACTGGATCATCCACACAATGATTGACACAAGCCAGCCGGGTACTGGCCACAGTAGTTACAATGCATGCATGTAAGAGAGACCCACACTAACACCAAGAGGGCAGAATCTCTGTGGCACACCCCTAAGACATATCATGTGATAAAACAAGTGACAAGAACAGTATGGGTATAGAGGAAAAGGCCATACTAGTCGTCCCTCCTGAAGTAACCCCAACAGCCCAGAAGCTTCTGGTTTTCTTATGATTTCCGCACCATGTACATTTACTACCTGCTCAATACCTTCACTAAAGAAACAGTCTGACCTATAATAAATGCTAAAGTTCTGGAACGGGGTCTTAAAAGTTCTATTTGATGAAATGAGAACTTCTGCTTCCAGCCTTGCATACAAAATACATGATCTTCCAGGAGATAACAGGGAGCGCCCAGCACAGCCCCTGCACCCATGCCCTCAACGGCAACACCAGCCCCAAGCTTCCTCACGAAGATACAGAGTGCTCACAGCACCAGCACCCATCGGCGCTCCTCCACTGCCCTCAAGACGCACCAGCCAGGCAGAGTATCTTGCCCCGGTTCCGGAGGAACTAGCCAAGGAGATAATTACACCACAAGTGGTGACCTTGCAAGGGGCTAGAGTGGCCCAGGCCCGCGGTTCCATCCTCAGGCCCATGTGGGGGGAAAGAGACATGCTAGAGACACACAGATGAGATTTCTGACCTGCAGAAGAAGGTGGGCTCCAGCTCACACACACTATGACTGATGGACAGCGAGGGTGTTGATGACAGCATGGGCTGACACAGGCCCTTGGAAGCTCAATCTACCTGCTACACTTTCTCCATGGAAGGAAGCCAAGTGCGGCCCACTGGGGCTACTCAGACCCACAGCCAACGAGGGAGCAGTAGGCAGGACACCAGGCAGGCCAGCCTGATACTGAGCTTCTGCTACCTGTCCCCTGGACAGAGAGGAAATACAAAGTGCACCGTGATAGAGGAGCAGCTGGTAGAGAGCTGGCACTCACCTGGATCACTGGGAACAGCGGAGTGAGCATCTATCTCACCGCTCTCCTGGCAGGGTGACTGGCCCAAGGGTTGATGCACCCTCATGAAGTCATCAACCAGTGCCCCTCCCACTCTGACCGCAGTTTCCAAGAGTTCAAAACAAAAAGAAAAGAGAGAAAATCTGGAGGGTAATGGCAGAGGCAGCTTACTGTGTACCAGCAGGCTGAGCCACGCGCCAAAGCCCTTCAGGAAACAGCCATCCCAACACTGAGGAGAGGCCCTGCCCCAGGCCGTCCAAAGGCCACCCAGCATGGAGCAGGGGAGCACCGCGCAGGCAGAGCAGGGCACTCACACTCAGCCTGGACTCTGAGCCGCTCTGCAGATCTCCGGGATCGAATCCAGCCAGCACCACACACCTTTGCCTATTCCCAAGGACCACTGAAAACTGAGCGTGTGTGAGTCAGCGCAGGCTGGGGGCCTCGGGCTCACAGGATGGCAGCAGTGGGTTCTCCTCACTGTCTGAACAATGCTTTGTGCACCTCAGACTGAGAGCTGAAGCCAGGTCCACCACAACACCAATGGTGTCAGGGAAGGTCCTGCCAAAGTCTCTTTCCAGCCAAAGGCCCAGGAAAGAGCCAGCCTGGCAAGACAAACCCCTAACAGGGGCCCAGAGCCTCTCTACTCCAGCCAACACACAGAATGTTCTAGCATGGGCTATGTTGCAGTCAGGTGCACATTGCTGGTAGAAATCACCCAAACAAGAGCAGCTCGTGGGGGAAAAAAGAGGTTTATTTGGCTTACAGGCTCGAGGGTAAGCTCCATAATGGCAGGGGGAAATGATGGCATGAGCAGAGGGTGGACATCATCCCCTGGCCCACATAAGGTGTACCGCAGCAACAGGAGAGTGTGCCAAACACTGGCATGGGCAAACTGGCTATAATACCCATAAGCCCGCCCCCCCACAATACACTCCCTCCAGGAGGCTTTAATTCCCAAATCTCCATCAGCCAGGAACCTAGCATTCAGAACACCTGAGTTTATGGGAGACACCTGAGTCAAACCACCACAGGCTGCTGCCCATATACCAGATGGTATCCAGAGAAGGCTGTCTGTCATCTCTCACTAACAACCCCCACACACACACACATACACTGACAACAAAGGAAATGCCAGTGGCAAACAAGCAAATAAGACGTTTGTACAATGAGCCACCCTGGCATGGAGGTGAGACAGCACTGCACACCTCGCAAAGGGGCGAGACTAAAACCAGGCCCACTGAAGGCTGCAGAGAAGGGGAGAAACTTGAACTTGTTACTGTTTAGGCCCAACCTTTCTGAAGAAGTCTAACAGACTCTAAATGCAAAAGATGAAACTAAAGTACAACCCAGAAATCACAGCTTTTATTCTAGAAGAATGAAACACTCAGCCTTATTCACACTCACTAACAACAACTCCAATGTCTTTCTCCCATGGGTAAGTCACACACCATTGTGTACTCACACCATAGACTATGTCTCACAATTAAAAGAAGCAATAACTGGGCTAGAGAGATGACTTAGCAGTTAAGCACTTGCCTGTGAAGCCTAAGGACCCCAGTTCGAGGCTCAATTCCCGAGCCAACCATGTTAGCCAGATGCACACGGGGGCGCATGTGTCTGGAGTTCATTTGCAGTGGTTGGAGGCCCGGGCACACCCATTCTCTCTATAGATCTGCCTCGTTCTCTCTGTGTCACTCTCAAATAAATCAGCAAAAATAAATAATAATTTAAAAAAGAAGCAATGACTGATACACAGACTGGGTCAGCCCTCATCAATATGCTCAGCCATCTCAGCTCAGAAAGAGCCAGTCCCAAAGGCTGAATGCTACAGGTGTCCATTTGTACAGCATTCCTGAAGTGGTAACATTAGAGGCATGGAAAACTGATTGGTGGCTATGGGAACTGTGGAGGGAAGGAGCAAGACGACAAGGAGAAGAGCCATGGAGACAGCGCCCTACGGATCCTGTACTACAGCTGGGCAAGAGGTCAGCCCTGCAGGAACCTGGGAAAAGGTCCAAAGGCATTCAAGCTGGAAAAGTTAATTAAATCCACAGCGCTCAAGTCTGAACTGGGAACACCAAGGAGCAACCTTACAACAAGCATGTTCTAGAGCCACAGCTTGTGAGGTTTATCTCAGCACAAGTTAAAAGCATTCCCTTATCTTGCTAACGTCCTGTCTTTGCAACAGTATCAATGCAAGAGACTCCTGGCTTGCTAAGGAAACTGTCCACAGACACACCTTCAGCACACAGACCCAAGAAAGGCATAATAGCACCCTCTGTACCAGGGTTGGGCCCAAGGGTGTGTTCTCAGTGGGCACTGGAGTCAGAGCACAGTGGTGCCATGAACCATGCCCTCTGGCTCAGGCCCTCTGCGTGTCAGCTGTGACGCATGGCCTGGGCACTTGGCCTGCCCCAGCAGAGCAGCACCAGGAAAGGCCTGGGAGTCCATGGAGCTGTGTGACCTGAGGGGGAGCTATGAGCGATGACGGGTGTCAGTGCAGGCTCCAGCCCTCCCACACTGATGCCTTCCTCAGGAACAGAGAGCCTAGTCCCCAGCCACTTCTGTGCCAGTGTGCTGGGAGCAACCTGAGACAACAGACCTACAGCCAAGCTCCTCGGGGGTCCTGGCTAGGGAGCATCAAGGTGCTCCTGCCACCAAGGGCCCACATGGACATGACACTTCCAACCACTTCCGGAGTCAAAAACCACCCTTAATCCCACTTCCTCTCCCACAATTCGGGTAGCTTTTTTTTTTTTTTTTTTTTTGAAAACAATTGGTAAATCAACAACACTAGAGAAAAAAAGGGAGAGCAGGGTGTGGCGCACGCCTTTAATCCCAGCACATGGGAGGCAGAAGGAGGAGGATCACTGTGAGTTCAAGGACAGCCTCAGTTTACAGAGTGAATTCCAAGTCAGCATGGGCTAGAGCAAAAACCCCACCTTGAAAAGCCAAAAACAAAAATAAAAATAAATTAAGTAGGTAAGGAAAAAAATAAAATAAAAATGTATACAGTGGTGAAATGTAAGAAACCGAAGCCATCAGTGGACATATTGTGTCCTGGAGCACTATATAAGCCATGCAACCTAGTGGGAGTCCTCACTCCAAGTTGTGCTTATACAGAAAAACTCCCTAGAAACTTCCATTTAAACTCTAGGAATGAGAGTGCAGTCCTAACCTGAGTCATTTAGCTAAAGGCACATGTATCTAAATGAATAAATCTCAGAAACAAGGCTACAGGACAGTTACCCATAACATTAAAACCAGGGAGGGCTGGAAAGATCGCTCAGTGGTCAAAGGCACTCGCTTGAAAAGCCTAAAGAGGGCTGGAGAGATGCCTTAGCGGTTAAGCGCTTGCCTGTGAAGCCTAAGGACCCCGGTTTGAGGCTCGATTCCCCAGGACCCACGTTAGCCAGATGCACAAGGGGGCGCACGCGTCTGGAGTTCGTTTGCAGTGGCTGGAGGCCCTGGCACGCCCATTCTCTCTCTTCTCTCCCTTCTGCCTCTTTCTCTCTCTGTCACTATCAAATAAATAAATTTAAAAAAAAAAAAAAAGAAAAGCCTATAGAACCGGTTCGATTCTCAGTACCCAGATAAAGCCAGCTACACAGAGCAGCGCATGTGTCTGGAGCTCATGCGCAGTGTGCTACACCCTAGCACACCCGTTTTTTATTCTGTCTACTTGCAAATAAATAAATAAAATTATTTTTTAAAAACAGCTGAATGACACTACCTAGTGTTTATACCCCCATCTGGAGAATATGAAGCAATAGGCAAGCAAACAGTGACATCAAACTCAGAGCTGTGGTGGGAGTGGGGACCACAGCCGTTGAGCTGGACGCAAAGCTGGGAGGAGAGCATCCGAGAGCTTCATTCGACCATGTGGAAGCATCGTGCAACTTTCTGAATGCCATTAAGTGTTTCAGCATAAAAATAAGCTAAATGCCTAACCGAGATGCACAATAGAACCAGGACTTGTATTTATAGCTCAGAAATGCAGAAGGCAATAGAGCTGCCTACAAGCACTCTAGTGGGCCAATTTGGCTGGTGAAGTGGAAAGGGTCTCCCGAGGCCACAGCTGACAGACTTTTCCGAGGCTACCTTCCTAAGCCAAAAGCTATACTTAGAGGGTCTTCTGAAGTTGCAGCAGACCCACTGTTCTTAGTCCTACAGTAGCTGCCCGAATCTCAGTTGAGGCTGAGGACACAGAAGCCTAGAGGACAGTATGGGGGGTGAGGGGCTGGTCCTCTCCAAAGGGAGCGTCAGAGGGGAAAAACAAAACACCTTCCCCAGGAAAAACAAAACACCTTCCCCAGTAGGCCCAACCAGCCAACCCTGAGGATCCCAGTGTGGACACATGCCCTGTAGCTGAGGGTGTGCACAGATACCATGGGGCAAAAGCCCACCTGCCCCTAGCAAGAAGAAGCGGGCAGCTGAGGCCAGCTTCACGAGTGCCTGTTGGGGGGCTACAGGAACATCCTATCCTAACAAAACCTGTCCCATCTACAGGTTCTGTCTGGCCAGGTAAGGACCAGAGGATGGTTCTAGCATGCAGGCAAAGTCAAGAGTTTTAGAAACACCAACCTTTAGTAGGATGTGGTGGCACAGGCCTTTAATCCCAGCACTTGGGAGGCAGAGGTAGGAGGATCGCCGTGAGTTCAAGGCCAGCTTGAGACTACACAGTGAGTGTCAGGTTAGCCTGGCTAGAGTAAGACCCTACCTCAAAAAACCAAAAGGGACAAAGAAAGCAAGAAAGAAAACACCAACCTTTACAGAAGTGGCCTGCCCAGTCCCTTCATGACCTCTCCCCTGATCCTAAGGGCCTCCCAGGGCTCCAGCTCTGACCCGCAGCTCTCCCTTTCCAGTTCCTTTGTGAGTAGACCAGAAGCAAACTCAAATGGAATGGCAGCTTTCACAGCAGTGGACAGCGACCTGAGGGCCATGCAGGTAGACCACGCATCACAATGCAATGCGGCCCCATCTGGCCAAGCCACGGAGCATACGGGAGGGACGGCAGTGTCTGGTCAGCCCCAGACGGGCCGGGAAATGCTCAGCTAAATACAGCTCCTGGCTCAGGAAGGTAGCCCAGAAGAGGTCTGGCGCCCTAACGATTCCTGTCACTTCCTGTTACTCACATCCTGCTGTTCCAATGTAGCTCCTAAGTACTCAGACACTGCTCCCTGACCGAAGACCCTGAGACAGACGAGTGAGCCACTGGGTTGTGCCCAGCCCACGAACTCCTCACAGAGAACCCAGAGCACAGGGCAGCAAGGGGGAAGAGCCCAGGTCAGGACCAGGCTTCCACCAGGTTCCACGGCTAGCCACTGCCCTGTCCACAGCCATAAAAGTGAACCCAGGTACATGTCACATGCTTCCTCCAGCCCCCCAGCAGCCTGGGGGCAAGGAGGCACAGTACCACGGCTAACAGGTGCCATTGTTCAAGTCCATGGCAGGCTCCCTCAGCCCAGCCACCCCACCTTCTGGCTCAGGAAGCCCGAGCATGAGCAATGCACAGAATGTAGTCTACCAGAAACACGTTTTTAAAGGAACCAAAATATAAAAGAAAGAGAAAAAAAAAATGTGGCTTTTACCTTTGCTATTATTTGCTATTTATACTGCTGCATTAAGTTCTGAAATGTGTCCAGTTGTGAGAAAATTGCAGAGTATGAGACTTGGACAAGTGGGTAGGATGAGTTTCTAGGAGGAAGGGAAGTAGCAGGAATCCATGTCGGATTCAGACTGGGGCCGGAGGATATCCCTAGCAGGGATTTGTGACGCAGTATGCATAAGGCAAAAGAGAGCAAGCTTCAAACAGAGAAACACAAGAAGTACCCACATCTCCAAAGCCAGGGAGACCATGCCGCGTCCTTGTGACGGACACCACATAGCTGGCTTTGAAAGGTGATAACAGGGCACAGAAAGATGTCCATGGTGCAATAAACTTAAAGAGGCCACAAACTCAGATGCATAACTGATATCCTCCGTAAAACTAAATACTTCTATTGCTATAGGACATGACCTGAAACTGCTGTCTGCAGCAGGATTCCCTGCCTTGGCATTACTTTTTAGTGTGACATGTATGTGTGCGTGTTCGTGTGTGTGAGCAAGTGGAAGCCAGAGGTCAGCGTTGGAGTCTTCCTTAGTTGCACTCAACCTTATTTTTAGGGACAAGGTCTCGCACTGAACCAGGAGCTCACCAATTCCACTAGACCAGCCTGCCAGCATGCCCCAGATTCCTCCTGGTCTCACTCCCCTGGACTGAGGTGACAGGCCAGCACTTCAGCTTTTACTTGAGTACTGGGGATCTGAACTCAGGTCCTCATGCTTGTGTGGCGAGCACTTTACGCACTGAGTCATCTCCCCAGCCCTTTATCCTTGGCACCATTACAGTGTGAGCTATCTGTCTGCTGTGGACAGTCCATGAGTGCCCCACAGTCCATGCCGTACCCGGACCATGACAGCTCAATGTGCCTCCAAATGACACCTTCAGAACAGGGTCACACACACCGCTGCACCAACTCCTCAAGCCCACACGTTTGAGAGTCGCTGGTCTACATAACTGTGCTCATTCCTCGAGTCTCGGTTATAAGACTCCTGAGTAGTTTTGGTTTGAGTTACCAGTATTTGGGGGTAGGAGTGTTTGCTGTTGTTGTTGTTTGGTTTTGCTCTAGCCCAGGCTGACCTGGAATTAGTCTCAGGCTGGCCTTCAACTCCCAGCAATCCTCCTACCTTAGCCTCCGGAGTGCTGAGATTAAAGAGGCATGTGACACCATGCCCAGCAAGTTACCGGTATTTAATCACTATAATGAACACATTATCTGTATAAAAGGAGAATGAAAAATTGCATCAGTGACACATTATAGGTGCTTCTGTTATAATGCACAAGTTCCTTAAAAAGTTCCTCACATTCTGTAAAACTGCAAAATAAAACCATAGTCTCTGGAGCAGCCACTCAAACCCTACACAACTGTAACCAAGGAAACAACGGTGGTCCCAGTTTAACCAAAAAAAAAGGTTAAAACAAATCTTAAAACTCTGTAAGGAAACATGGCAATAAGCTCAAAATGTTACCACTTGAAAACTAAAAAAAGAAGCTTAATGCCTTGGGCAACTTATGGAAACAAGGGGGAAAATGCAGAGCAAAAATTCACCACACCGTTCAAAGCTTGTGGCCACACAGTGTGGGGGTTGGAGGAGGTCTCAAGCCCAAGGCTGAGAGTCTCCTTGTATAGACACATCCTGCAGCCAGTGACCTCATCTTTGAGCTGCTGGATTGAGGCCCTTGTTAGAGAAACACAGGGCAGCAAAAAGGCAAGTGTTCCTTGCCACAGAGCAAGAAAGGATGAGGATAGCGGGGTGGGAAAGGGAAGTCTTTGGCCTTACTTTTGACAGCTACCACTTTCCTCCGGCATTATTTGATGGAAGTCTGTATATACCCAAGTATATCAGCAACCTTACAATTAAAGGGGGGGGAGGGCCCTAGAAAGCCTCCATAGCCCAAGGCCTGTGTTCCACTTTTCTAACCACTGAAAGTAGACCTGACTGAGCAGTGACACTCCTAGAGCATCTGCTGACTAGCCCTTGGAACAGTCTGGCCACACTTTTACTTATGAACTGTCTCAAGGTTGTTTTTAGGCTCAGCATTTGCAGGGATTAAATAAACCATCTCTGTGGCATGGGATGCAGACAGACAACAAAAGACAAGGCTTACAAAAATTGATAGAAGGTATATGTATAATGTGTCTACTTCTAAAAATGGTTATGATGTTAACATTTATGTTATATGTATTTTGCCACATTCAGGGAAAAAAAAATCCTTGTAGGAACATGGGAATTTGTATTTATATCACACAATTTGTTTGGAAAAAAATATATTTAAAAGGCAGGATACACGAAGCCTAGACAGAAGCTCAGATCTCCGTGGAAGGAATCGTGTTTTTTATTTTCCTTCTGTTTTATTTTTCAATAAAGGGTGTGTGGTAGTTTTATTCAGGTGTCCCCCATAAACTTAGGTATTCTCAATGCTAGGTTCCCAGCTGATGGCAACTGGAAATTAAAGCCTCCTGGAGGCAAGGCAGTGTGTTGTTGGGGGCAGGCTTATGGGTATTAAAGCCAGTTTCCCCTTGCTAGTGTTTGGCACACTCTCCTGTTGCTGTTGTCCACCTTATGTTGGCCAGGGGGTGATGTCCACCCTCTGCTCATGCCATCATTTTCCCTGCCATCATGGAGCTCCCCCTGGAGCCTTTAAGCCAAAATAAACCTTTTTTTTCCCAAAGCTGCACTTGGTTGGGTGATATTATGCGAGCAATGTGAACCTGACTGCAACAGTAATGTTGGTACGGAGAGTGGCAATGCTGCTAGACACCTGACTATGTGGCTCTGGCCTTTTATAGCTGATTTTCAAGAGGAATGTGGGAGAATTTGAAACCTTGGGCTAAGAGACATGCCTTGCAGTGCTGTAAGTACAGCTCGATGGACTATTCTGGTCAGAGTTGAAAGACCTGAATGCAGTAAGAACTATGGACTGTGAGGTTTGGTTTATGAGGGTGAGAAAGAGCTTTGCTTGCATGGGCTAGGAGCAGTGTAAGAGGCTTGCTGTTATACCTGTGTCCTGAGAACTTATGCAGGTTTTGTGTAGAAATGGACTGGTGTGAAAAGAGAGATACGGAACACAAAAAATGAAATCTTTGAGTGAACTGCCCGTTCAGATGCAATTGAGAGATTACAACTTTTGAGACTGGGCCAGCTGACCTGCACAGGGGCAACAGGAAGAATATAGACTCTTTTAAAGAGGTCTGAGTGCTCACAGTGTGTCCTGTTCTTCGAAATCTGCTTTATTCCCCCCTAGATTAACAAACTGCCACTCTACCTGCTATCATGGAGTATAAGAAATGCAGGAAAGGGCCACTGAGTATGCAACACAGGACTTGGCGATTTGTCACTGACTAGAGTTGGTGGACTTGGAGCTCCAGAGTTTGATGTTTGCCCTGGTTGTTTTAAATCTTGTATTGGTTGAATATTTCTTTGCTATGCCCAAAGCCATCTTTTGAAGTGTGAATGTTTATTCTGTGCCATTATGGGTTTTGGGGGGATATTTTGGTATTATGGCTCAGTTAAAAGACCTTGGATTATGATAATGTTTGAACATCATTAGGATTGATAAAAACTATGGGGACTTTTAAATGGACTGACTGCACTGCATTTTACATCATAGATGGTTATCAGTTTACATGGGCCAGGGGCGGGATGTGGTGGTCTAATTCAGGTGTCCTCCATAAACTTAGGTGTTCTGAATGCTAGGTTCCCAGCTGATGGAGATTAGGGAATTAATGCCTCCTGGAAGCAGTGTATTGTTGGGGACGGGCTTATAGGTGTTAAAGCCAGCTTCCCCTTGCTAGTGTTTGGCACACTCTCCTGTTCCTGTTGTCCACCTTATGTTGGCCAGGGGGTGATGTTCACCCTGTGCTCATGCCATCCATTGTGCCCTGCCATCATGGAGCTTCCCCTCAAGCCTGTAAGCCAAAATAAATACTTTTTCCCCCCAAAGCTGCTCTTGCTTGGATGATTTCTAGCAGCAATGCGAACCTGACAGCAACAGGGCGTTGTAAATTTATCTAAGCCTTTTCTTTTTTTCCTTACATAAATCAGCATCTGCAATGGTTCTTCTCAGTTGCCTACACACCTGCGGTGGTTTCAATGTGTATCCCAACAGACTCAAGTGTTTTATTAAAGCTTATAGCTTGGGTCTCTGCCACCTGGCTGCAGGAGGTGTCACTAGGGGTGGATCCTGGGGTCCAGCCCAAAGGTGTATTTGGGGGCAGATCTGAATTCCAGCCAGCGGGTATATGGAGAGGTGTGAGCTCGAGGGGCCTGCTTGCTGCTTTTGGGTGTTTGCTGGCTGCTGGTGGCTTTTCCCTCTGCTTGGATTTATAAATGGGAAACAGTTTTTCCCGCCATCGGTGGAACTTCCTCTGGATCTGTAAACTTGAAATAAATCCCTTCCTCCCATAAAACTGTTTGACTAGATGTTCATCCCAGCCACATGAAGCTGTCTGTCTACTTCAACACCTTTCTCACAAACTAATGAGGCCTGGATAAAATCCTGCACGGCTTGAACAGCAGAGGAGAGCTGGGCTGACATCCAGGAAGTAGGCCTTCCAGCACACCCTGCAAGGGGATTCGGCAGTAGCTACCCACCAGCCCTGCTCCTGCAGCAGGTACCTTGCATCCAAGACAAAAGTGACCTTAGGAAGGGAGTCTTGTTCTTGAAATAAAGGTGGAGTCTGGGTATCAGTCCACATGGGGCTGCACATTGGCTCCGGCCTGCTGGCCCTGGTTTTTTCTATGAAAGAAAATGAAACCTCTACCTATCTAAGCCAACAAGTCTTGGGTTTTAGCCAAACAGCCCAAGCCCAATCTTAGCTGCGATGCCACCCTCATCATCACAGAAGGCAAAGAAATGGAGTTGTCTGTATCCTCCAGATGTCAAGAGCAAATTACTTAAGTCACTGCACCAGCACAGGCCCCTCACCTCAGACAGACCACAGGGCCTGATCTAACAGAGAAGCGGATGGCTGAAAACTAACACTCAGGATCCAGTCCGAGGATATCAATCGGGGATGGGAAAAGTACAGACTAACACCTGCTGTTTAAATGAAGTTTTACCGCAACACAGCCATACCTGCTCATTTACATACTGTCCACGACCATACACAGCAGAGTTGAGGAGCTGTCACAAAAACCCCATAACCCACAAAGAATAAAATATTTAGCCCTTTTTTAGAAAAGTGGAATGACAACTTTTTTATATTTTATTTTTATTTATTTATTTGAAAGAGAGGCAGATAGAGAGAGAAAAAATGGGCATGTCAGGATCTCTAGCCACTGCAAACAAACTCCAGACGCATGCACCAATTTGTGCATCTAGCTTTATGTGGGCACTGACTAGGGAACCGAACCTGGGTCCTTTGACTTTGCAGTCAAGTACCTTAACTGCTAAGCCATCTCTCCATCCCATGGATAACAACTCTATATGATATGAAGTCTTAACTACAGACAGTGTGATTTGCAGAAGTTAAGTAGAGGGATTTGGGGCTGGAGGGATGGCTTAGCAGTTAGGGTGTTGGCCTGCAGAGCTGAAGGACTGACGTTAGCCAGATGCACAAGGGGCGCATGCCGTCTGGAGTTCATATGCAGTGGCTAGAGGCCCTGGCACGCTCATTCTCTCTCTCTCTCTCTCTCTCTCTCTCTGTCAAATAAATAAATAAAAATAAAATTTTAAATAGAGGGATTTGTACCTTGTTTCTCTGCCTCTGGGTCTACAAAGACAGTGTCTCCTCTACTCCCAGATGAATCCCAATGTCTCTTATGGAGTTTGTACATGCTCAGTAAACATGAGATTTAATCGTTCCTATTGGCATGAAGGGTAACATCTCAAACCACATACATATGCACATACTTATTAACTTAGAATGAAAACCTCACACAAATGTAAAAATACTTACAAGAATATGTATTTCAGCATAACTTCCACAACACACCCCACTCTATTTCAAATACAAAATCCAAACATTCTAGGGACTAAGGACTGCTACATTCTCCAACTTTCCTGAGTTTTGTTTGGGAGACCAACTACCTGGGAAACCAATCACACTTCCTACTGAGGTCCAATGCCACTTGCATGACAGACTCCCCATTTCTACTCCTGGGAAATGGCTAAGATCACAGGACAGAATCCAAGTGGAGGCTCCTTTGGTCTTTTACTCTCCGGCAGACAGGTCCTGATGACAACCAATGGAAGTGTACAGAGAATCCCTGGACAGCCTCCTACTGTGCAGCACGGTGTCCTCATCCCTCCCAGCCAGTCCTCCATGGAAGAAGGAAGGGTGGCAGTCCCCTCTCCTCCAAACCACTTCTAAGGAAAGCATCATCAGCACATTACTACTGCATTTCTTTAAAAAAGAAATGAAAAGTCTCAAATTTAGTCACTGTGAAGCCAAGCTATAACTGAAGAGAAAGGCAAGAACCATCCATCTGAGTGTTCCTCTTCAAAGCTGCACAGTCAGTCATCTTGTGCCTATTGAAGGTGAGGTCAGCGAATCACTGCAAGTGCCTACTGCTTAAAGTCTGAAGTTCCAACCTCCTTTCACACAGGGAAAATGGATGCCCAGGCCACTGAGAGTATGAGGCAGAGCTGGGCTAGAAGACAGTTGGCCAGGTAGCTTTGTACAGAATGTACCACGGTCATCCATGGGCTTCTCCTGGAAGCACTGAGGGCCTGCCCAATACCCTGTGGTCGAGGGAAGTAAGCATGCTCATGCGGACTCAGCAGCCTAACACTGACTGTGTTCTTCAAATCTACACCAAAAAGGAGACAGACCCTGAGAAGCTCAGCTGTTCTCCCAGCTCCAGCTCTGACCAAGGAGCCCCTAAATCCAGCCTCAAGCTGTGTTTCACTGCTGAATTCTGGCAAACATTTTAGAATAACACCAAATTTACAAAAGTTCACGAGAAAAAAGCAACTGTCCACTGCCCCTCCATTTTTATGTTTTATGAAGTCAGCTTAAGCTAAGTGCCAAAACCTAACGAAGGTGAACAGTCAGAAAAACAAAGGTCAGAAGCAAGGGAGGGGAATTACAGGTTCACACATCTCATGGGTGTAGGTGCAAAACAAATACCAGTGAACTGAACTAATAAATGAAGGGATAAGAGCATCATATGCAGCTGGGCATGGCAACGCCCACCTGTGACGCAGTACTCAGGAGGTGGAATCAAGAGAACTGCAAACTCAAAGTTAGCCTGGGCAACACAGAAACTTCCAGACCAGGCTGGATTATAAAGCAAGATCCTATCTCAAAAAGTCATGGGAAGCCGGGCATGGTGGCGCATGCCTTTAATCCCAGCACTCGGGAGACAGAGGTAGGAGGATCGCCATGAGTTCAAGGCCACCCTGAGATGACAGAGTTAATTCCAGGTCAGCCTGGACCAGAGTGAGACTCTATCTCGAAGAAAAAAAAAAGTCATGGGATAGAAAAAAAAAAAAAAAAGTCATGCAGCTTGGTGACATAGAGCTTGCCTAGCTTGTTCTAAGCCCTGAGTTTGACCCTCACCAAAGACATCATCTGCAAATCCAAGGACCTAGGTTCAAATCTCCAGGACCCACGTAAGCCAGATGCACAAGGTGGCACATGCATTTGGAGTTCATTTGCAGGGGCTGATGGCCCTGACGTGCCCATTCTCTCTCTCCCCCTTCCTTCTCTCTCACATAAACAAATAAACAAATTAAATATTTTTTAAAAAATCAACTTCCCCAAACTGTCCATAGACTCAGTTCAATTCCAATCAAGAACACATCAGGGAGCCGAGCATGGTGGCTCATGCCTTTAATCCCAGCACTCAGGAGGCAGAGGTAGAAGGATCGCTGTGAGTTCAAGGCCACCCTGAGAATACAGGATGAATTCCAGGTCATCCTGGGCTAGAGTGAGACCCTACCTCAAAAAAAAAGAACATATCAGAGGCTGGAGAGATAGCTTAGCAATTAAGACGTTTGCCTACAAAGCCAAAGGACCTCAGTTCAATTCGCCAGGACCCACGTAACCCAGATGCACAAGGTGGTGCATACATCTGGAGTTTGCAGTGACTGGAAGCCCTGGCATGCCCATTCTCTCTCTCTCCCTCTCTCTCCCTCTCTCTCTCTGGCATGCCCATTCTCTCTCTCTCCCTCTCTCTCTTTCTCTCTCTCTCTCTGCCTCTTACCCTCTCTCAAAAAAAATTTAAAAAAAAAAGAACGTATCAGGTCTGGTTTTTACTGAAATTAAAATTTTCATTTTAAATTTCATATGAAAATGCTAACTGACATAGAATAGCCAAAAACATTTTAAGAAGAAGACACTCAACTGAGTCAGCTGTAGCTATAGGAAAGTGTGAGACACACGGATCAGTGAGGCAGTGACAAGTCTGCAGGGCTGAGTGTGGTGGCACACCTCTAACCCCTTTAACAACTCAAGTGAGTTTGAGACCAGCCTGGACTACATGGTGAGTCGCCATTTCAAGGGATAGGTGTGTGCACACAACCCACACATAAAGTCTAGAAATAGACTCACAAGTACGAAGTCAACTGACTTGACCAAGAAGCCAAGTGATTCAATGGGATAGAATGTTCTTCCAACAAATACTGCTGGAAAAAACTGACATCCATGTGGGAAAACATGAGCACCTCCTCCTTACTCCAGCCAGTCACAAGAATTAACAAGACCACCAATCACAGAGCAAACTGTGAAACCTAAAGCTATATAACTTCTAGAAAAAAAACTGCAGTGCTGCCATAAAAACTTATTTGATAGACTTAAAAAAAAAAGTTGACAAATTCAATCTCACAGGTGACTTCCACCATTCTATTTTTGTTTTGTTGTTGTTTTACTTTTTTTGTCTTGTTTTACTTAATTTTTTTTTGTTTTTCTTTCTTTCTTTGTTTCTTTCCTTTTTTTAAAATTTCCACCATTCTAAAGATGCCACTAAGAAAAACCAAGCAACAGTCATAAAACAAGTATCAGACAAAAAGATATAACCAGAATATGAAAGCGATTGTATACAAAAACAAATGATTCTCACATACACTTCACATAATCAGAAAAACAAATGGCACATGAAGAGATGCTCATGTTATTAGTCACCAAGGAAATGGAACTTAAAGCCACAATGAAATTCCACTACACATCTATTAGGACATCTAGGATTAAAAAGACTAATCACAAGTGAGGTCAGGGGAAGAGATTGAGTAAAGGAAAGGTGGAGGGAGGGCTAATCAAAATCTAACAGGATGCAAATAAATCATATGGAATCCTCCGGTTTTGGACAATGGAACACTCAGGAGCCATAGATCGTTGTTAGAAATTTTTCAGTGTCAGGGATGGGATACCTCCAGTGAGTTGTTGGCCAGGGAGGTCCCTGATGCCCCCAAAACATTATAGGCCATTGCTGAGGCCCTTGGTTTCCCACCAGGAATAGATGGTAAGACCCTATTGCTGAAGACTCCACATACTCGGACTGTAAGGCCACTGAGAAATCCTGCTGGAACTGAGCTGATAACCTCCTCCATGTAGACCACCTGACAGAAAGCGGAAGAAGCCATTCTACATGTAGTTCAATGGGAGAAAAAGAGACCACCAGTGAAGATACTCAACAGTGGACACTGCAAGCCTTATAATTGGCCAGCCAGGCCAAATGAGCCAACGGGTGCAATAGTGGCACATCTGTCATGGTGGAAACCGACTGCCCTCCAATTGGACTGGAGGCCTGCTCCATGGGGGGGAATACATCCCTGATACTGAAAACTTACAACAGGGGTAGTCATGAGCATTAGGGGTGTAACATCTGCTGATGTCTGGAAAAATGTATATACTATGCTTATCAAACTGCCCAGTAAGCACTTCTCTTAATATTTATACCCTTTTATTAACGCTCACTTTGGGTACAGAATCTTCTTTTCAGATGGCAGTGACCTTGGGATGACTCAGAAGGTATCATAGTGCTAGAAAGAAGTGACTGGAGTACTGAGTAACATCTCGAACACACCTTCCAAGGCTCAGGGTCTAATGCGGAAGAGATGGTGGAAAGAATTTAAGAGCCAAAGGAAGGGTAGGACTCCTTACAACGTGTTCCCTCCAGACATAAAATGGCCTGGATATCCATGACCTCATAGTGCCTGTCACTACCTACACAAGACCATCATATGAGGAGGAAAAGATCATGACATCAAAAAAAAAAGAGAGACTGATTGAGATGGGGAGGGGATATGATGGAGAATGGAATTTCAAAGGGGAAAGTTGGGGGAGGGAGGGTATTACCATGGGGTATTTTTTATAATCATGGAAAATGTTAATAAAAATTGAGAAAAAAATAAAAATAAAAATAAAAGAATGTGAAAAAAAAAAGATTAATCACACCATTGATGAAGACACAGGGCAACTGGAAGGAGCTCTCATACCTTGCTGGAGGTAATGTAAAATGGTACAACCACTCTGGAAAACAGTTTAGCATGTTTTTAAAGGTGAAGATACCCAGGTGTGGTGTGTACACCTTTAATCACAGCACTCAGAGGCTAATGCAAGAGGATCACAGAGAGTTCAAGGCCAGGCTGGTCTATAAAGTGAATTCCAGATCAGCCTGGGCTAGAGTGAGAGCCTACCTTTAAAATATAATAAGGCAGAGACAGCCTGGCGTGATGGCGCATACCTTTAATCCCAGCACTCGGGAGGCAGAGGTAGGAGAATCACCATGAGTTCGAGGCCATCCTGAGACTACATAGTGAATTCCAGGTCAGCCTGAGCTAGAGCGAGACCCTACCTCGAAAAACCAAAAATAATAATAATAACAATAAGGTAGAGATGAACAAGAGTCCAGACATCAACCTCTGGACTATACACACGCACGGGCATCCAAACACCACACAAAATTAAGTTAAGATTTAAAAGAGCAACAGAAAAGCAAATTTACCTAGGAAGACTGAAGGCAGATTTGCATCTGCCTGCAACTGGGAGTGCTAGAAATATTTGCTATCTTGACTATGTAACAGTTTCAAAGTGTAACACAAGCTCCCCCCACGCAGGTGTATGTGACAACTAATCACACTACACTTTAAATGCTGCCATTTATTGTCCATTTATGCCTCAATTACGCTGTAAAAATATTTTCAATGTCAACACACGTAAGTGCAGTGGAACATTCCCTAAAGAACAGTGTGAGCTTTTCTCTGAGTGGCCAATGGAACCATACAACCTATTATCCAAGTCAGGAAGCGTATGCAAATCAAAAAGGGAGCTAAAATAAGCAACGGAGTTTCCACAGCTATAGCCAGTTGTGTGAACTGGCACTGCTCAGGGCAATCAGGGGCACTGGGCTCAGCAGACAGCCAATCTCTCTCGGTGTGATTAGATACTTCCTGCATAAAGTGAACCCTGAAGTTCCCTCCTCGGAAGACCTTGGTGCCCTTGCTTAACACAGAAGATTAGACATGCTCCAGGTAGAGCTGGGCACAGCGCAGATACCAACACCCTACCTCCAAGGTCAGTGTCCCTTTAGCCTCTCTTGCTTTAACAAAGAAGTCAAAGGACAGGGCAATACAGGGTCACCCCCACCCCCTTGTAGTCATCTGTCTGACTGTCCTGAACCTCCCTCAACAGGCCTTTGTAGCCAGTGAACAACCAGCTCACAGAGAACTACCAACTTCTCCAAGGCAAAGTCCAAGAGGGCTAGGGTGGGCCAACTCAGCCCAGCCGGGGAGCAGCTCTTCCCAGGACACCTTTTAAGCAAAGGCTGTCTGGAGGGCATGCTTATATCCTACCAAGGCCTAGTGTCCACGGCCCCACAGTCCTCTCCTGCATAAGCCAGAGGGACTCACGTGTTGAAGCAGGTTTCTCAGGTGGGAGGGAAGATGTACTGAGCCAATAAACTGCGAGCCGCCACCAGTGAGCAGAGCTGGGCCTCAAGACAAGACACTGTGCACTGAAATACCAGATTATTCTGGAACAGGCACACAGAATTTTTCCTTTTTCCACATTGTTTCTTAAGGAATGACCCATTTTTCTAGCTTTCAAGGTCAAACAAGACAGACAGGACATGGCTCAGTCTCACCACTGGACATTTATCAAAGGAAACTAAGTAAAAATGACAGTTTCATAGGAAATGGAAGAAAGCTTCAATCAGATCCACAGGCTTCTTCACCTATCTTTTCTTAAAAACTCTTTCCCTCATAAAGTACTAGTCAAATGGCAATCACCCCATTTTACACTTCTTGTTCCCTCTGTCACTTGTCAATAAAAACAACAAACACGGCTAGAGAGATGGCATAACGGTTAAGCGCTTGCCTGTGAAGCCTAAGGACCCGGGTTCGAGGCTCAATTCCCCAGGACCCATGTTAGCCAGATGCACAAGGAGGCGCACGTGTCTGGAGTTCATTTGCAGTGGCTGGAGGCCCTGGCGCGCCCATTCTCTCTCTCTATCTGCCTCTTTCTCTCTCTGTCTGTCGCTCTCAAATAAACAAATAAAAATAAACCAAAAAAAATTAAAAAAAGAAAAACAACAACAAACACAAATGTTACCAAGAAGCACACCCTTTCACATACATGCATACCCACCAGTCTGGGAGTCAGCTTAGTTTTGCCTGTGCCACCCCTCCTGATGATCTGAACACACAGCCAGGTAAGTGACTGTGCCACACACACCCCAGGTTGACTCCACTATATCCACCATGCGGCTGGCCCATCGCTTACCAGCTGCTGGCTGCCAGGAGAGGCCAGGAATGACTGTGACAGCAGACCCTCAGTCCCGGGGTGGGGGTCTTGGCTTTTAAACCAGCTATGGCACAGACGTACGCACCGCATTCAACAAAGCCACACACTTGGTAAACACACGGCCACCAACCTGGCACAAGGCCTACCTGCTTCTTCCTGCTTCTTAATTCAGAGACCAGAGAGGACTCCAAAGCAGGAATGTGCTGGTAAAAGCACCTCTGTGGCACTCCTCGGAGCTCACGCCAGGGTCCAAGGCTTCGCAACAGCCCATCTCCTCATCCCTGCCTTGTGCCAGGTACAGGGACCTTGTGTCCACCATGGTGTTAGCTGCCCCAGTGCACAAAAGAAGGATGAAGCCACGATGGCTGAGGGCTGTCATGTGGGGCACATGGTCAGGTCTCTCTGGAGCTCTCACAGATGCTGCCCCCGGGGGCTCCTGCGTATAGGGCCCCAAAGAGGGCTTCAGGGACCTGCTCACCTCAGCCCAGGATAGCAGTCACAGGAACTGGGAGAGTCTTTCATGAGGGGAGATCTGCCAAAGATAGACAGCTTCTCCTTTCTCCAAGCCAAACTGACTGGCTCAGGGGTTTTGCCCAGGAAATCTGAGATCCAAACAAGCTGAGAAGGAAAACTGATTTTGAAATCTAGATAAAGACTACAGTTCCTCACAGAGGAGCAGCCCCAACCATCCACAGGCTGGTGTCTGCTAGGAACACATGGGAAACTCAGGGCCACAACTCTGCCCTACACAAGGCAACACATAGTGGGGGCTCTCTACTCACACCCAACTCTAAAGGGCAATCACACGATCAGAACTGAAACAATCCTTCCACCCATCCAGCTGGGAAGCAAAGTTCCCAGGTAGACGTGGCTTTCTTCTGTGTCTGCGGGTCATTAACCCCCGAGATGGTTAACCCCAGTTGTCAAGCTGACTTGACTGAAATACGCCTAGCAAATCAGCCAAATACACTCGCGGGGCTGTCTGGAGCATTTCCAAAGATGCCTGGCACACGATGAGCACTGAGTGGGGAAATCAACCCTGAACGTGAGTGGCAGGATCCAACAGGCCAGGGGTTGAGATGGACCAGAAGGCAAACAAGGTTTTAGAAGTTCACTCCAACGTGCATACCTAGCTCTTTTTTTTTTTTGTGGGGGTGGGGGGCGGGCACCAGTTCTCACTGTGCAGTGCACATGGGCCTCAAACTTACAATCCTCCTGCCTTGGTCTCCAGTAAGCTGGCACACTCAAGCTCTTATTAAGCAGATGTAGTTGTTGCTGCTGGCATCATGCATGGACATCAAATTCCATATTCTTCAGCCTTTAAATATAAATTTGACTGTGACCCTCCAGGGGCCTTGCAAGCTCTCAGCCTCACACAGGGGCAGCACTGCTCACCCCTGTTGTTCTGAGACTTCCAGCCTGTTGGACTGATCAGGTGCTGGTTCCCTGGCTCTGCAGAGATGGCCGCTGGGGGACGACTTGCCCTGTGACCATGTAAGTGGATTTCACAGGTCCCGCGTGCTCCTCTGGAGAGCCCTGACGAGAGCAACTCTGAGGGCACGACCTTGCTGACATCTACTGCAGTAGCACATGCTATTGTTTAGCACTGGCTAAGTTGGCCTCAGTTGAAATCTTTTGCAATTCCTATAAATCAAAGCAAGTGCCAAGTGTTAGCACGATGGTAAGCCTGTAACTTTCCTGCTAGCTGCAGCTGAGTGGCGGAGGACGGGGATACCAGCAAACGTGCAGACGTACTTCTGTATCACCCGACACCCCAGATGACCCTAGTATTACTGTCTCATTTCACAGATAAGCAAACTAATCCTAAAAGCATGAAGACTCTTGCCCTGGCTCACAGAGCTACCAAGGAAGACCTTCTTAAGTCAGGCATGGTGGTACACACATGCCATCGCAACCAGCACTCAAGGGGCTGAGGTGGGAACACAAGTTCACAAGTTCAAGGCTAACATGGGCTTTATAGTGAGGCCCTGTCTGGGGGGGGGGATGACAAGTGAGATCTTCTAAAACTTCTGGGTGCATTCACTATTTCCATGGTACAATCTAGAGAAAATGAAATCTTCAGGTTCAGCCCTGAGACCTTGCTCCTCTGTGTGTATGGCAGGGTCACTCTGACCTGGTCACATCAGGGGAATGACCACAGCGACACTAATGGTGAGCCTGCTGAATCATACTCCCGTAGAAAACTACCCCAGCAGCCCCGACCTCAACAGACAGCATAGCCTCATGACCAAGTGCTGGCCAGGAGAGCATCAGAAAAAATACTATGTCACATTTTAAGGATGTCATATCAAGAGCTGCTTATCTTTTTTGTGCCAGGGGCCCCTTTTGGCAGAATGGTGAAGCACACAGACCCCGTCTCAGAATGTCACTAAACACAAAAAAGAAAACACCTTAATCCCAATGCTCTGGAGGCTGAGGCAGGAGAATGCAACTTCAAAGTTAGCCTAGGCTAAACAAAGAGATCCCATCTCAAAAATAAAACCCGGAAAAAAAATAAAATAAAATAAAACCCGGAGGGCTGGAGAGGTGTCTTAGTGACTAAGGTGCTTGCCTGCAAAGCCAAAGGATCCAGGTTCAATTCCCTAGGATCCATGTAAGCCAGATGCACAAGGTAGTGCATGCATCTGGAGTTTGTTTGCAGCACCTGGAGGCCCTGGAACGCCCATCTCTCTATCTGCCTCTTCCTTTCTCTCTCAAATAAATAAATATATTTTTTTCTTGGTTTTTCAAGGTAGGGTCTCACTCTAGCCCAGGCTGACCTGGAATTCACTATGTGGTCTCAGGGTGGCCTCGAACACACAGCGATTCTCCTACCTCTGCCTCCCAAGTGCTGGGATTAAAGGTGTGCACCACCACGCCTGGCAATAAATAAAATTTTTAAAGGCAGAAATATCACTGTGAGTTCGATGCCAGCCTGAGACTACATAGCGAATTCCAGGTCAGCCTGGGCTAGAATGAAACCTTACCTCGAAAAACCAAAATAAATAAATAAATAAACAAATAAACAAACAAACAAACTTGGAGAAATGGTGTAGTGGTTAAGGTACTTGCTTGTGAAACCTAAGGATGCAGTTTCAATTCCCCAGTACCCATGTACACCAAATGCACAAGCTGGTGCATGCACCCGGAGTTCGTTTGCAGTGGCTGGAGGCCCTGGCACGCGCATTCTTTCTGTCTCTCTCTGTCTCTCTCTCTCTCTCTCAAATCGTTTAAATAAATAAATAAAATTTTTAAGGTAAAATAAAACCTGGAGATCATATTAGATGAAATAAGCCAGGCTCTGGAAAACTAGTATTGCATGTTTGGAGCCTACATTTTACACACACATACATATAACATGGAAACAGAAAAGGAACTACGTGAGAAAAGGAAAGAACAGGAAATGGTAATGGGCAGGGAATATGATCAAAGAACATGATATACTTGAATGAAAAGGTCATTATGAAACCTGTCACTTTGTACAATTAATATACGTTAATGAAAACTTTAAAACAGAAATTAACTATATTAATATTTATGACCCTAACAGAATCCCACTAATAAAACAGTCAAAGCCACAAAATACTTCAGGAAGGGCAAAGGGATCACAAAGCCAGGTAATGAACCCTTACCAGGCAATACTTTCTTCTCCCCGCCCTCTCCCAAAAGCAGACATGGTGGTGACCAGTGCTTTGGCAGCCATCCTGGACCAGGAGAATCTACGTCCACAGAATTCTTACTGTTTTCTCACAAGCAGCTGTAGTGCATGGAATGACAACCTGCAAAAGACACTTCTATGGTTTAATGCAGGAAGTTGTTGATGAGACCTTATGTGGGATATGATGAAGGTGAGGATGAAGTGGTTCCTACGT
The DNA here is from genome assembly GCA_036346955.1 of Dipus sagitta. Lineage (NCBI taxonomy): Eukaryota > Metazoa > Chordata > Mammalia > Rodentia > Dipodidae > Dipus > Dipus sagitta. The sequence continues at coordinate 4,194,214 of CM070774.1, forward strand.
CCAGTGACAAGTGTCCACGTAACAGAGAAGACAAATGCAGGAACCGGAGAAGAAGGCCGCGTGACGATGGAGGCAGACACTGGAGTGAGGCAGCCTCACGCCTGGAGCCATCAGGAGCCAGAAGCATCAGGGCATCCCTAAGGCCTCTGGAAGGGCACCGCCCTGCCAACTCCTCAGCTTCAGACTTCCCAAGTGTGAAAGGATACATTTCTGTTGTTTCAAGCTCCATGACAATTTACCATGGGAGGCTAACAGCAGGCACACCCAGTTTTAGTGTGCACGAGACCCCTCCAACACTGACCGAGCACAGGCCCCTTTTGTGAGGACAGCCCTGCATGAGGAGCTGTGCAGAAGCAGCGTGGCAGACACGCACATCCTGAGATTCAGGTCAGTCAGCCTGCACTGAAAGTACTTCCTTTTTCTATTGCAATTGTCTGGTCATTATAAACCAAGGGGGAGTCCTTTCCTTCATTCTATTCTTCCTTGACACTAGTATGTGCTTCTCTTTCCATCCTCTCCCCAAACTTTCATATCCCCTCAAGCTAGATGCTCATTCTCACGCCTGTGTTCTCAGCTCCTCTTCCCTGCCCATCCACACCTGGGGCTGACCCTCAGGCTCCTCCAAGCCTTCCATCTGGACGGCAGGTGCCCATCCAACTTTCTGCTCCCATGCCTGCCTCCGCCTGCTTGGTCACATCTCTTGTCTATTTCCTGTCATCAAATACAGCCTGGGCTTATCAATTCCTTTTGTCAAGGCCAGTGACATGCTAAGTGCGAGTATTTAGGACACATGAAAGTTCCAAGAGAAGGCCAGAGAGATAGCTCAGCAGTTAAAGGTTCTTGTTTGCAAAGCCTGGCAGCCTGGGTTGGATTCCCCAATACCCACATAAAGCCATATACATAAAGCAGTGCATTCATCTAAAGCTTGTTTTCAGTGAAAGAGATTCTGGTGTGTCTGTTCTCATTCTCTCCTCTGTCTCGATAGATAGATAGATAGATAGATAGATAGATAGATAGATAGATAGATAGATAGATAGATAGATCGATAGATCTGTTTGCAAATAAATAAATATATATTTTAAAAAAGAAAGTTCCAGGGCTTAAGAGATGGCTTAGTGGTTAAGACACTTGCCTGCGAAGCCTAAAGGACTCATGTTCTACTCTTCAGATCCCGCATAAGCCAGACGCACAAGGTGACACAAGCACTCAAGGTCACACATGGAGTTTGGTTGCAGTGGCTGGAGGCCCTAGTGTGCCAATTCTCTCATGAAAACAGAAAGACAGTTCCAGTAAAATCCATCTAAAATGATGTCAGGCAGTGCTTGTGCCTAGACAAGCATCTATAAACAACGGCGGCCAGCAGCAGATGCTTTCTCTCCAGCCCACAGGATGAAGGGAGAGGAAGCAGCTGGGCAGGCAAGGCTGCTCTGAGCTGCTTACACCCTCTCCTGGGCAGGACTTCCTGGATCTACGACACTATTTCAGCATTGTGTTCTTCAGCTGGACAGCCAAACGTCCCCAGTTCCTAATACCAGGAGTAAGTATTAAGTTGAACTGGTCAACTGTGACACATGACACAGTGATGCATCCGCTGCTATAATGTCATCACAGGGGCTCCTGACACAGGAAGTTACCATGAAATAGTAATAACAGCCGGGCGTGGTAGCTCATCCCTTTAATACCAGCACTCGGGAGGCAAGAGGACTGCCATGAGTTCAAGGCCTACCTAGGACTGCAGAGTGAGTTCCAGGTCAGCCTGGACTAGAGTGAGATCCTACCTCGAAAAAAACAAAAAGAAAAAATAGTAAGTAACAGAATACGAAACTATACCTGCAGTGGTATGTGTGCATCAGATGGAAAACGTGATACTTCTTTATTAAAAAGCCTCAGCAAAACTAGAGAAAAGCGAGTTGTTGAGCTACAATAGAGCTACAATAAGGGTATTTCTCCCTTTCTTTTAAATTTCCTTCAAAACCATTACTCTGACCTAAATACTTTAGGAAATAAATGACTTTGGGGCTGAGATTGGTCAGTGGTTAAGGTGCTTGCTTGCAAAGCCTAATGCCCTGAGTTCAATTCCCCAGCACCCACATAAATAAAGCCAGATGCAAAAAGTGGCACATGCACCTAGAGTTCGTTTCCAGCAGCTGGAGGCCTCGGCACACCCATATTCATATTCTTTCTTTCTCTGTCCCCCTCTTCACTTACAAATAAAAATACAAAAATATTTTTAAAAAGAAATACAGGGCCAACTGACTCACTCACACACAGGGCCTGGTACCCAGGAGACCACCATGGTTTCCAAGGGAATGAACGCTCCCAAGCTCCTGCTCCTTGAACTCCTCTGCCTGAATGATCTTCCCATGCCTCCCTGCCAAAGGGACCCAATCCCATATTCAGCCCACGTGGCCAAGGCAGCTGGCCCCCTCTGCCCATTCAGGCTATATCTGCGCCTTCTCCACCCACTTAGCACAGGCCCTTCACATCTCAGAATCTGTGAGAAGCCCCCCGCACAGAGGAGGCATTTATACTCCCATATACACTTCAGGCCCCCAATGTAGAGTCAAAACTGAGGCAGTCCTGGGCTGGAGAGATGGCTTAGTGGTTACGGCACTTGCCTGCAAAGCCAAAGGACCCACGTTTGACTCCCCAGGACCCACGTAAGCCAGATGCACAGGGGGCACATGCATCTGGAGTTTGTTTGCAGTGGCTGGAGGCCCTGGTAGGCCCATTTTTTCTTTCTCTTTCTCTCTCTCTCTCTCTCTCTCTCTCTCTCTCACGCTCTACCTGCCTATTTCTGTATCTCTCTCTCTATCTCAAATAAATAAATAAAAATATTTTTTTTTAAATAAGGCAGTCAGGGTAAGCCTTCTTTGCTGTCAAGTGGGTCCTGTATTCCCCACATGCCCCTCAGCAAACAAAGAAACTATGAAACATTTTGGGCTAGAGATGGGTCCGCAGAAGGGTGCTTCCTATGAAGGATAAGGGTCTGAGGGGTCTGGGAACATCTATCTAAGTTCCAATCTCCAGAATACATATGCCTGTAACCTCAGTCCTGCGGGAAGTGGAGACCAAAATCAAAGGCAGGCGAGTGATGGAGGGGACCTGATGTTCTTTTCCAGCTGCCACAGGTGAGGCAGTGGGGGCAGCATCAGCTCACACATATGCACACACCATACACGTCTATTACATATGCTAGACAAATGCAAAAAAGTGCAACATTTTTTTTGGGGGGGGGGGTTCAAGGTAAGGTCTCACTCTGTAGCTCAGGTTGACCTGGAATTCACTATGTAGTCTCAGGGTGGCCTCAAACTCATGGCAATCCTCCTACCTCTGCCTCCCAAGTGCTGGGATCAAAGGCGTGCGCCACCACACCCAGCCTAACATTTCTTTTAAGAACTGTCAAGACAACAAAATAATTTTTTTTTCTAATTATTACCAAATGACATAATACATTTCAGTTGCTTTCACTTCATGCCCTGAATAATCTGAGTCTACGATCATGGTGTTACTAAAATGGAGTTCGCACTGCTTTCAGAATCCTCACCTTTAATCACTATGTCACCTTGCAAGTAGGCTTTATTTTCAGAGAATAAAAAAAGGAGAGTGGATGTAGTGGCACACACCTATGATCCCAGCACCTGGCAGGTGGAGGCAAGAGGATTTAGGAGTTCAGAGCCAGCCTAAGCTACACTGAGTTCAAGGCCAACCTGGGATACATGAGACAAAAAAAAAAGAATGAGAAGAAAAGAGCAAGGAGTCCAGAAGAACTCTCCCCCGCCCCCCGGCCCCCGCAATGAGTGCCGGCTGCTCTCACAGCTCCTAACCCACAGCCCCACGGTGAACACCAGCAATCCCACTGAGAAGGGTCCTCAGTGCAGTGGGACAGGGAAGGGGGAAGTGATGGCACCAACGTGTGATGTGTCCATACAAAGTTTCTACTTAATAGAAAAAAAGTAAAATAAAACAAAGAGAACAGAAGGAATGCCAGGATAGAAGGGAAACAGAAGAGAGAAAAGGGGAGGGGAAAGAAAGGGAAGTTTTATGGAGGAAAAAGACATTTTGAATCCTCAAAGACCAGCCCACAGGTCCTCTAGGGAGCCCACTGTCTGGTCTTGGCTCCTGATTCCCCACAAGGGCACAGGTCTACTAAGAACTCTTCTTCATGTCTGCTCACCCTTGCACCTCAAGCACACAGTACAGTGCAGGACCTGGGGAGGCATCAAAAACCACCTGTTGACTGTATGAATGAATAACCAAGCACAGTTCCCAGAGGACAACACAAACCATGTGCTCAAGAAGAGAGAAAATAAAACAGTAAGATCTGAGCAATGAATTTCTTAGGTTACGATAGATAAAAATCACTCAAACGAATGTTATCAATGCATGGGGTGGTGCATGCATCTGGAGTTTGTTCGCAGTGGCTAGAGGCCCTGATGCAACCATTCTGTATGTGTCTTTTTCTGCATACAAATAAATAAATAAAATATTTGAAATCTGCATATACTTAACAGAAATTCTCCAAATATAGCAAAAATTACCAGAATGAAAGGGAAAAATAAATTAATAATTAGAATACTGTAATGAACCTCACTCAATAATTGTTAAGACAGGCTGGACACAAATCAGAATGCTGTAAAATATTTGAGAGGTCTGTTATTTGAGAGGCCTGGAGAGACAGCTTAGTGGTTAAGGTGCTTGCCTGTGAAACCTAAGGACCCAAGTTCAATTCCCCAGAACCCAGGTAAGCCAGATGCACATGGTAAAGTATGTGTCTGGAGTTCATTTGCTTTGGCTAGAGACATTGACACACCCATTCTCATCCTCATATTCTCTTTTACTTTTTTTTTTTTTTAAGATTTGAGCACTCAGCATGGTGGCGCACACCTTTAATCCCAGCTCTCAGGAGGCCACGGAGGATCGTCATGAGTTGAGGCCAGCCTGAGACTACATAGTGAATTCCAGGTCAGCCTCTATCTCAAAAACCCAAAGAGAAAAATTGTAAAATATCATATAACAGGAAGAAAAAAATACCTAAAGGAAATGCCCTGGGGGGGGGCAGTATTGGGGACTGAACTTAGTGCCTCAAAGTTGTGAAGCAAATGCTGTCACTCAGCTACGTGCTTAGCCTAAGACAGCTGAGTGAATAAAGCACTTTCTCCTCAAGAGTAAGTACCTGAGTTTGGAACCCCAGAACTCACATATACTCAGACACAGCAGCACAAGTATCTATCATTCTAGCATAACTTCAGTGAGATGGGAAGCTGAGACATGAGAATCTTCTAGAAGCTTGTAGGCCAGCTAACCCAGCAAAAGCTGCAGTGATCAGCAAGAAACGCTGCCATAAATAAGTTGAAAGGCAAGGACCAACATCTGAGACTGCCAGGACCCACACACACGTGCTGTGGCAGATGCACATCCACCTCACACACAAATGTGGACACACACACCCCTCAAAAGGGGGGGGGGGCTGGTGAGACAGCTTAGTGGTTAAGGTGCCTGCTGGCAAAGCCAAAGAACCCAGATTCAATTCTCCAGTACCCATGGAAAGCCAGAGGCACAAGGTGGCATGTGCATCTGGACTTCATTTGCAGAGGCTAGAGGTCCTGACATGCCCATTCTCTCTGTATAAATCTGCTTCTTTTTATTCTCTCTCTCTCTCTCTCTCAAATAAATATTTTTTTGAAAAAGACAAAAGAAGCTGGGTGTGATGACACATACCATTAATCCCAGCACTCCTGAGGCAGAAGAAAGGAGGACTGCCATGAGTTCAAGACCACCCTGAGGCTATATAGTGAATTCCAGGTCAGCCTGGGCTAGAGTGAGACCCTACCTCAAAAAAAGAAAAGGAAAGAAGAAATAGAAAGAAAGACAGGGCTGGAGAGATGGCTTAGTCGTAGTTAAGGCATTTGGCTGCAAAGCCGAAGGACCCAGGTTCAATTCCCTAGGACCCACATAAGCCAAATGCACAAGGTGACACATGCGTTTGGAGTTTGTTTGCAATGGCTAGATGACCCTGGCACGCCCATATTCATTCTCTCTCTCTCTCTCTCTCTCTCTCTCTCTCTCTTTCTCTCTCTCCCTGTCTCTCTCAAATAAATAAGTAAAAGATAATTTTTTTTTAAAAAAGACAAAGTACTAGAAGTATCAGAACTAAGAAGAACACAGCTACATAGTTATTTGACTGACAGACAATATGTAATTTTAAGCACAAATAAAAGTATTTGATAACCACATATTAAGGCAATTCTCAAAGACAGAAATATAGCTGGGCACATGCTTGTAATCCCAGAACTCCATAGTCTGAGGCTAGAAGGTCACAAGTTACAGGTCACTCTGGACTCTATAAAGGAAGAGTACAAAAAGAAAGAAAAAGAGGGCTGGAGACATGGCTTAGTGATTAAGCAATTTGCCTGTGAAGCCTAAAAACTCAGGTTCAAGTCCTCAGGACCCACGTAAGCCAGATGCACAAGGTGGCACATGCATCTGGAGTTTGTTTGCAGTGGCTGGAGGCCCTGGTAGGCCCATTTTTTTCTTTCTCTTTCTCTCTCTCTCTCTTCTCTCTCTCTCTCTCACGCTCTACCTGCCTATTTCTGTATCTCTCTCTCTATCTCAAATAAATAAATAAAAATATTTTTTTTTTAAATAAGGCAGTCAGGGTAAGCCTTCTTTGCTGTCAAGTGGGTCCTGTATTCCCCACATGCCCCTCAGCAAACAAAGAAACTATGAAACATTTTGGGCTAGAGATGGGTCCGCAGAAGGGTGCTTCCTATGAAGGATAAGGGTCTGAGGGGTCTGGGAACATCTATCTAAGTTCCAATCTCCAGAATACATATGCCTGTAACCTCAGTCCTGCGGGAAGTGGAGACCAAAATCAAAGGCAGGCGAGTGATGGAGGGGACCTGATGTTCTTTTCCAGCTGCCACAGGTGAGGCAGTGGGGGCAGCATCAGCTCACACATATGCACACACCATACACGTCTATTACATATGCTAGACAAATGCAAAAAAGTGCAACATTTTTTTTTGGGGGGGGGGGTTCAAGGTAAGGTCTCACTCTGTAGCTCAGGTTGACCTGGAATTCACTATGTAGTCTCAGGGTGGCCTCAAACTCATGGCAATCCTCCTACCTCTGCCTCCCAAGTGCTGGGATCAAAGGCGTGCGCCACCACACCCAGCCTAACATTTCTTTTAAGAACTGTCAAGACAACAAAATAATTTTTTTTTCTAATTATTACCAAATGACATAATACATTTCAGTTGCTTTCACTTCATGCCCTGAATAATCTGAGTCTACGATCATGGTGTTACTAAAATGGAGTTCGCACTGCTTTCAGAATCCTCACCTTTAATCACTATGTCACCTTGCAAGTAGGCTTTATTTTCAGAGAATAAAAAAAGGAGAGTGGATGTAGTGGCACACACCTATGATCCCAGCACCTGGCAGGTGGAGGCAAGAGGATTTAGGAGTTCAGAGCCAGCCTAAGCTACACTGAGTTCAAGGCCAACCTGGGATACATGAGACAAAAAAAAAAGAATGAGAAGAAAAGAGCAAGGAGTCCAGAAGAACTCTCCCCCGCCCCCCGGCCCCCGCAATGAGTGCCGGCTGCTCTCACAGCTCCTAACCCACAGCCCCACGGTGAACACCAGCAATCCCACTGAGAAGGGTCCTCAGTGCAGTGGGACAGGGAAGGGGGAAGTGATGGCACCAACGTGTGATGTGTCCATACAAAGTTTCTACTTAATAGAAAAAAAGTAAAATAAAACAAAGAGAACAGAAGGAATGCCAGGATAGAAGGGAAACAGAAGAGAGAAAAGGGGAGGGGAAAGAAAGGGAAGTTTTATGGAGGAAAAAGACATTTTGAATCCTCAAAGACCAGCCCACAGGTCCTCTAGGGAGCCCACTGTCTGGTCTTGGCTCCTGATTCCCCACAAGGGCACAGGTCTACTAAGAACTCTTCTTCATGTCTGCTCACCCTTGCACCTCAAGCACACAGTACAGTGCAGGACCTGGGGAGGCATCAAAAACCACCTGTTGACTGTATGAATGAATAACCAAGCACAGTTCCCAGAGGACAACACAAACCATGTGCTCAAGAAGAGAGAAAATAAAACAGTAAGATCTGAGCAATGAATTTCTTAGGTTACGATAGATAAAAATCACTCAAACGAATGTTATCAATGCATGGGGTGGTGCATGCATCTGGAGTTTGTTCGCAGTGGCTAGAGGCCCTGATGCAACCATTCTGTATGTGTCTTTTTCTGCATACAAATAAATAAATAAAATATTTGAAATCTGCATATACTTAACAGAAATTCTCCAAATATAGCAAAAATTACCAGAATGAAAGGGAAAAATAAATTAATAATTAGAATACTGTAATGAACCTCACTCAATAATTGTTAAGACAGGCTGGACACAAATCAGAATGCTGTAAAATATTTGAGAGGTCTGTTATTTGAGAGGCCTGGAGAGACAGCTTAGTGGTTAAGGTGCTTGCCTGTGAAACCTAAGGACCCAAGTTCAATTCCCCAGAACCCAGGTAAGCCAGATGCACATGGTAAAGTATGTGTCTGGAGTTCATTTGCTTTGGCTAGAGACATTGACACACCCATTCTCATCCTCATATTCTCTTTTACTTTTTTTTTTTTTTTAAGATTTGAGCACTCAGCATGGTGGCGCACACCTTTAATCCCAGCTCTCAGGAGGCCACGGAGGATCGTCATGAGTTGAGGCCAGCCTGAGACTACATAGTGAATTCCAGGTCAGCCTCTATCTCAAAAACCCAAAGAGAAAAATTGTAAAATATCATATAACAGGAAGAAAAAAATACCTAAAGGAAATGCCCTGGGGGGGGGGGCAGTATTGGGGACTGAACTTAGTGCCTCAAAGTTGTGAAGCAAATGCTGTCACTCAGCTACGTGCTTAGCCTAAGACAGCTGAGTGAATAAAGCACTTTCTCCTCAAGAGTAAGTACCTGAGTTTGGAACCCCAGAACTCACATATACTCAGACACAGCAGCACAAGTATCTATCATTCTAGCATAACTTCAGTGAGATGGGAAGCTGAGACATGAGAATCTTCTAGAAGCTTGTAGGCCAGCTAACCCAGCAAAAGCTGCAGTGATCAGCAAGAAACGCTGCCATAAATAAGTTGAAAGGCAAGGACCAACATCTGAGACTGCCAGGACCCACACACACGTGCTGTGGCAGATGCACATCCACCTCACACACAAATGTGGACACACACACCCCTCAAAAGGGGGGGGGGCTGGTGAGACAGCTTAGTGGTTAAGGTGCCTGCTGGCAAAGCCAAAGAACCCAGATTCAATTCTCCAGTACCCATGGAAAGCCAGAGGCACAAGGTGGCATGTGCATCTGGACTTCATTTGCAGAGGCTAGAGGTCCTGACATGCCCATTCTCTCTGTATAAATCTGCTTCTTTTTATTCTCTCTCTCTCTCTCTCTCAAATAAATATTTTTTTGAAAAAGACAAAAGAAGCTGGGTGTGATGACACATACCATTAATCCCAGCACTCCTGAGGCAGAAGAAAGGAGGACTGCCATGAGTTCAAGACCACCCTGAGGCTATATAGTGAATTCCAGGTCAGCCTGGGCTAGAGTGAGACCCTACCTCAAAAAAAGAAAAGGAAAGAAGAAATAGAAAGAAAGACAGGGCTGGAGAGATGGCTTAGTCGTAGTTAAGGCATTTGGCTGCAAAGCCGAAGGACCCAGGTTCAATTCCCTAGGACCCACATAAGCCAAATGCACAAGGTGACACATGCGTTTGGAGTTTGTTTGCAATGGCTAGATGACCCTGGCACGCCCATATTCATTCTCTCTCTCTCTCTCTCTCTCTCTCTCTCTCTCTTTCTCTCTCTCCCTGTCTCTCTCAAATAAATAAGTAAAAGATAATTTTTTTTTAAAAAAGACAAAGTACTAGAAGTATCAGAACTAAGAAGAACACAGCTACATAGTTATTTGACTGACAGACAATATGTAATTTTAAGCACAAATAAAAGTATTTGATAACCACATATTAAGGCAATTCTCAAAGACAGAAATATAGCTGGGCACATGCTTGTAATCCCAGAACTCCATAGTCTGAGGCTAGAAGGTCACAAGTTACAGGTCACTCTGGACTCTATAAAGGAAGAGTACAAAAAGAAAGAAAAAGAGGGCTGGAGACATGGCTTAGTGATTAAGCAATTTGCCTGTGAAGCCTAAAAACTCAGGTTCAAGTCCTCAGGACCCACGTAAGCCAGATGCACAAGGTGGCGCATGCATCTGGAGTTCATTTGCAGTGGCTAGAGGCCCTGGCGCGCCCATTCTCTCTATCTGCCTCTCTCTTTCTCCTTCTCTCTCTCTCTCCCCCATAAATAAATATTATAAAGAGAGAGAGAGAGAAGAAAGGGCCAGGAAGACAGCTCAGTGTACAGCACTTGTCTGACAGGCATGAGACCTGGGTTTCAATTCCCAGTACCACATGCCACAGTACACATATGGAGGTCAGGGAACAACTTCCAGGTGTCGGTCCTTGCCTTTCTCATTCTCAGTCAATGAATTTACCAGGCCAGCTGGTGGTAAAGTCCACCAGGTTCCAGGAAATTCTGTCTCTGTCTTCTATCTTGTCATCAGCATGCTGGGACTACAGAAGCCTGTCACGGCTTCTGGCTTTTACTTGGGTCTGGCTTATACTTGAGTGGCAAGGGCTTTATCCATTGAGCCATCTCCTCTGCTTCCTGAACTAGCATTCCTCCTAAAGACAATTCAACAACAGCATATCAAAAAGCCTTTTGGGGGCTGGAGAGATAGCTTCACAATGAAGTTGCTTGCCTGTAAAGCCAAAGAACCTAGGTTCAATTCCCCAGGACCCACGTAAACCAGATGCACAAGGTGGTACATGTGTCTGGAGTTCATTTGCAGTGGCTAGAGGCCCTGGTGTACCCATATTCTCATTCTTTCTCTTTCTCTCTCTCTAATAAACAAATAAATTTTTAAAAGTCTTTTTGATTTCATTAATGTTCATGTTTAATCATAAAAACATAGGGTCAGGTTACTGCAGACATTGGGACATGGTAAACACCCTCACTCTACCCATGCTGTTGAGCTCTCATGAGGCCTTGGGAGGCATGGCTATACCTGAAAGCAAGACTACAGAAGACAGATCTCTTCCACTGCTCCACACACCTACACTAGCTTTGTTCTTTCCACCTTGGAAAACAAGCAAAGTCCTTCCCAGTGTAAGTCTCATCAATGCCATTCATCTATTACGCCCCTCTAAAAACCTTTCCTCTCCCCTAGATATCTCCTCCCAAATTCCTGGAATTCTGATGCTATTTTTCTCTATGATATTAATTCTTGGGCCTTTTTTTTGGTGGGGGGCCAGCCGCTCAGCCTAGGAAGCCAAAATTACAAAGTTGTACAAGAAAATGCTATATAGCCACTAAATATTATGGATTTAGATCAGTTACATGAAAAAATATCCAACAAAAATTGTCAGAGTGAGCTAATTGACTCAGTGGTTAAGCAAAATCTGCTGGCCTGAGTTCAATTCCCCAGTACCCATGTAAAGCCAGATAGTGCATGCATCTGGAGTTCATTTGCCCTGACATGCCCATTCTTATTCTCTCTCGCTCGCTCTCTCCCCCCCCCCACTTTCTCCTCACAAATAAATATTTTTTAAAATGTGGGAGGGGGGGAAGCAAGGGTAAAAGGAAACCCATCAGCCTGATTCCAGGTATATGAGGGACACGATGCACAGAATGAAGACAAACAGCAGGGGGATTGGCGAGCTCTCTCTGAGGTATGAGGACAGGATCCTGTGTTTACAGGTTTTACGAAAAATATTATATAATTGTTATAAATTTGAAAGAGAGCCAATGTGGTGGTACAAGCCTTTAATTCCAGCACTCGGGAGGCAGAGGTAGGCGAAATCACTGTGAGCTCGAGGCCACCCCTAAGACTACAGAGTGAATTCCAGGTCAGCCTCATCTAGAGTGAGTCCCTACCTCCAAAAACCAAAAATTTTTAAAAATAGAAAACATTCAAATGTATTAAAAAAAAAAAAAGAGGAATATACCAAAGCACTTTTCTATGTTGTGAGACAGGTAAATTATGGCTGCTGTCCAATGTGTCCTTTTTTTCCCTAGTGCTGAGGCCCAAACCCAGAGCCTGGTGCTTGCTAGACAAGTGCTCTCCTACTGAGCAAAATCTTCAACTGAATTATGATTGCTTTTCAATTGTTACACCACATGCTTTCCTGTATTTTCCAAGTTTTCTACACTATCACAAAAATAAACCTCTGTACCAAAATGTTAATATAAAAAATTCAACATATTTTAAAAAAAAAATTCATTGGATCTTTTTGTTTTTTGCTCACATGACCAAATTCTCAGTTATTCTCCAACCACAGTGCTATTTTCAGCATTAAAGGAAATGTCACCAGGAGCCATTCCAGTCAGAAAGACGGGATGGCAAGTCTGACTGCTGGCTCCCATGCTCCAGCGAGGAGGAAGCGGGGCTGGGGAAGAGGAGCACCTCACCGTGAAACTGTTGTTGACGTTCTTGGTGCTGGATTCAGCCACACTGGCATCCGTCAGGTCCACCTCATCAAATATGATTGACTGGAAAGAGAGAAACAAGGGACTTAGCACACCAAGGCCAGCGCATGCCAAGCACTGGCTCTGTCCACTAGATGCCCCACCCACCTCCACAAGCCCTGAAACCACAGCACCTAGTCAGTGCGCCCATGTCGATTCACATGCCCACCTGCCTCTTCTCACCAGGCACTCAGAGCTCACGAGGTCACCAGTGCTGCTACAGCACTGCTGGCACTCCTGCACTCTACCTCTAATACCAGTGTTTCATTTGTTTACTTGAGGCAAGGCCTCACTCCAGCCAGGGGGCCTTGAACTCATAGCAACCTCCTGCCTCGGCCTTCTCAATGCTGGGATCAAAGGCGTGTGCCACCACTCCCAGCCAGTGTTTCACTTTTAAAAGTGAGTGTGCTCTCCTCACTGTTCCACCTGAGGGAAAGCCAGCCAGGTTCACACTCAGAAGGTCCTTCGGGCTGTAGCTTCTCAGAGAAGACACTTAGGAAGAGTCCCAGCTAAAATACATGATCGTCAGGGACAAAGGACAGGACCTAACAGAAGAGGCTCAGCCACAAGGAAAACCAGGGTGTGCAGCAGTCACAGCCAGGATTTGAGGAGGGCTGGGAGCCAGACTTGAGACTGCCCTCTCCTCTCCTCTGTCCCCTAAAGACCCGCCTAAGCCCCCATGTCCTTTTTCCTTTCCTGTTCCCTCTGCTCTAGGGTGGCTCCAGCCGGAACCCCTAAAGGAAAGACTAGTAACTAAGGAAACAGGTTCATCTTTGAAGCACCTTCCCTTCCCCACCAGGACAGAAATGACTGTGGTGGTAGCAGAACCCTTTCCAAATAAGCTGCTTTGTTTCATTTCAAATTTTAGCATACTACCCCTCTAGGGGTGCTCTCAATTGAGTCCAGATTGCTTTCAAACCTCAGTATCAGAACTGGCACTAACATGAGACAAAAGCTCAGGTGTGAGGACTCCAGCCAGCGCATGGGGTGAAGACATGGGCTCTGCGACAGTCACTGAAGGAGGACAGCAGCGTGCGTGCCAGCTCCTGCCAGGGAGTCTAGCCCGACATCTTCCCTGCAGCCTGGCACCCCCACCCAGGGCCAGCTGCTGAAAAGTCTAGAAATAAAGAATTTCCTATTTCTGTTCTCACACTAAGAAGCCCGATGACTTCAAAACAACGTTTAGCCCATAGTAAGAAATCCGTGGGCCTGTAGTTCCCCATCTTTTGGAAAGAAAACTATCCAAGTATAATGTGGTTAGTTCTGTGACCATTTTTTCCATTTTTAGACAAAGGGAGAATGAACAAAAATAATTTTTACAAGAAATAAAACAGCTTTCAGGCAAATATAACCTGGCATCCTGGAGCAGTACAAACTAGCTGAGCTGGTATGGCATCTGCCTTCCACATCCAAGGCCCTAAGTTCAATCCCGAGCACCCGAGCACCACCAAAGGTGGGGGTGGTGAGCCATGGCTGGAATAGCTAGAAATAACTGGTCTATGAAAGGAAGACTGCCCATGTGCTCAGTCCTCAAACAAGGACTCCTGAAGGCTTCCTCTCAGCACTGCACCTTTGCAGTCTTGGCGTAGTACAGCGTTCGCCCTCGGAGCTTGAAGTATCTCCTCTTGGAGCGCTGGAATGAACTGTTCTGTTTGGTCAGCATACCTTCTTTGAGGATGGTCTGAAAGTAGAGAGACATTGTGAGCTCACGATTCTAAGGTGCCCCTTCACGCATCAAGCTGAAATACACCCCATATGGCTGATGAGCACGCATGTCTCTAAAGTGCCAAGCAGCCTACCAGGAATAGTCCTCACGCTCACAGACCTTGACCTCTGCACAGGCTGAGCCCTGTCCTGGGGATGCAAGGGGCACATCAATTCTCTAGGGGACCACAGCATGCCTGGGAGGGCACAATGTCAGAGACCCAAGGTATGTCCCAGATATGCCCAGCAGATTAGCAGAAGGGAAACTGAGGCTCCAGGAGCTTCAGTAAGCAGCAGTGGGGACAATAGCGGCGTAGGGCCAGCACATTCTCTAGCTCCAGCATTTGGGATTTTTCAGCTATTCTTGACCCTGTCTCCGTGTTCTCTGGCCTCTTGCCATTTCTCAGGATCCTGGTGCCAAAACTGTCCATGTCTGTTGCTCTGGGGTTTAGCGTGGCTGCAGACCTATGCTCTATTGAGCCCTCTAATGGCCAGAGGTCACTGTGGGCATCTGTATACAACAAGAGTGAAAGGGACACCACCTAAGCCCCAACAAGCCCGTCACACTAAAGGAGGGATTCCCTTTTCTCCAGAGTCCAAGATGCACAATGGTCAGTTTAAAAAAGGTTTCCTTGGAGCTGTCCTCCTTCACGTGCCCATAGGGGGTTCCTAATGAATGTGACCCTGCAGGCCACTTGGAAGTCAAACGTTCAAGGAATGACTAGTCACCAGATGCCCTGAGCCACACAGTTACTAATGCAATCAACACGAATAAATGGGCTGGGGTATGGGCATGGCTGGGTGGCAGCTGTTGCCAGGCTCTGTCCCAGCATTACAAAGACAAACGATAACAATAAGCAACATGCAACACAAGAACCTGCCTCCGCATCCAGGGCTTTCTTACAATTCTAACAGAAGCGTGCACTCCACAAGAGTCTCAGCAATCCCATACAGCTCTGCTCTCTAAACCACTTTGTTGTTTTGTTTTGGTCAAAGTAGGGTCTCACCCGAGCCCAGGCTAACCTGGTACTCATTCTATAAGTCCCAGGCTGGCCTTGACCTCACAGTGATCCTCCTACCTCTGCCTCCCTAGTGCTGGGATTAAAGGTATGTGCCACCAAGCCCAGCCTAAACCACTTTTTAAAACAGTGTATTATAGCCGGGTGTGGCGGCACATGCCTTTAATCCCAGCACTTGGGAGGCAGAGGTAGGAGGATCACTGTGAGGTCAAGGCCACCCTGAGACTCCATAGTGAATTCCAGGTCAGCCTGGGCTAGAGTGAGACCCTACCTCAGGAAAAAGAAAAAACAAACAAACAAAAAAAAACCAGTGTATTATGAAGTGCTCAAGCATTCAGGGCTACTTAAAACTTCCTGGGAGTGAACCAGAAAGCGGGATCACCAAATGTGCAGCACACAGGCATGTCTGGGCCCCCATCAACAGGGGGAGAAGGACAGAGAAGAAGGGTGCAGCAGGCCTCAGCCCCACATACTCAACACACAGAGACAGGCTCAGGGTCCACAGGCCAACAGTACATGGCCAGGGCAAAGTGCTGGGGCTTCCGCTCCTACGAACACAGTTGTTTCCCAGGGCCCCTTTCGGACAGGGAGGGCTGTGCAAGCCCACACTCACTTAGCAGGCCCCTCCTGGACGGGGCCTGCTCTGGTGGAAAGTGCTTCATCCGCTGAGCCTGACCACGGTTGGCGGAGGGTTGCGAACAACTCTTCTTCATTCATGCTATGGCTTCTGCCTCCGCCTCTTCTCTAGAGGTCACCCACCCTATCTCCCAAGACAGTAAACAGTGACAAGAGGAAAGAAAGAGGAAAGCCACCATGCTGCCACAATCCAAGAAGACACAGACTCCACTCACTGCGTACAGGCTATGGTCGGGCAGCACTGTGGCCAGGACAATAAGCGGCCTGCAGCAAGGAAGGACCGTGGCCAAGTGTGCTTTTAAGTTCACCTGGATGAAACTCGCATCACGCACCTCTGTACACACCACCACCAGTCCACAGACACCTGGGGCACACCGAGAGCTCACCCGTACAAATATCTCCTCACACCCATTTAGCTTCCTTACCTCGGCAGGGGAAGAAACTGCTTCCATATCTTTCCCATGTGCAAATTTTTAAATAAAAGTAAGACAACAAAACCAATAAGCCAAGTCCCAGAAAAGTTTTATAAATTATCTTTAAAGGACCAATGCTAGAGTATTTTTTCTTGCATCTCCTACATAAAAGAAAAAGCAAAATTAAAGTATAATTCACTCTAACCAACACACACACACACACACACACACACACACACACACACGTACAGAAAGAGAGAGAGAGAGAGAGAGAGAGAGAGAGAGCACTTTTAGAAACACAAGACAGCTTGCGAGCCTGGGCTGCCCGAGGAGACCTGCAGCTCTATTTATAGTACAAGTATGCCAAAAAGACTCTGATGGGTTTCAGCGGAAAAGGCTGGGGTGAGATAAAAACCAGTATTTCTTTGAAGCTTTCTCCGAAACTGAATTTTTCTCCTCATCTGCTGCTCCTGAATACTAAAGATATGCTGCAGAGTATGTTTTAACATTCAGCCAGAGCAATGAACTAAAAGTAGGTGAGAAAATCACACTTTGAAGCCACATTCTGGGTTCTGTACTGGGTGCCGCAGGAAATGCTGCTGGCCTTGCACCCTTTCACCAACACAGGGTAGAGCAGGGGGCCCTCCAGGCTCCCACACCTAGGCTCAGTGCACAAAGAAGGGCCAGGTGTCATTCAAGCCACTTAGCATACCCTTAGTAGGATCAGAGGCAAATCTGCATCCGCTCGCGACCAAGGAGATGTGCAAAAGCCAATACCACAAGGCTTCCAATCCCGAAGTGGAACCAGAGAGTGAAGGCAAGCAGTGTATGAAACCTGAGCCTCCATGTGGCCCCGGAAGCTACAGCCACATACTGACCAGGCAGGACTACAGGGGGAGCAGAAGCCTCCAGTGGTCTCTACTCAAAAATGCAGCGCTGAAAATGCCCTGAAAAGGGCGCTGCAGCGCTGGGCAGGAAAGCCCACAGCAAGCTCCTGTAGCATAAGCAAACACACCTGCAATGTGTCCTCGGAAAGGGACAGGGGGCCTGACAGGCTGAGACTGCCCCTCTTTCCTAATCTCTTCCTGAAATGCATGGCTGCGTGGCAGCCAACAGCTCAACTCAGGTGGTGACAAGGCAGGGGCAAGGGTAGAGGGAGACAGGGTGGCTGGGACACCAGACAGTAGCTCAGACCACAGGACAGACAAATAGACACACGGGCATGACTGAGGCCCCTCTGAGGACAGATCTGAGAAAGCCAGGCTGCAGGGCCTATGGCTGGAGACTCCAGGCTTCCAGCCTACTCCTTGGTGTATATACAGAGCCCAGCAGAGGCAGAAAAACGGGGTGGCCCCAGAACACTGCCTGACCCTGACCCCAAATCACAGGGCGGAGGCTCAGAAGTTTAGTCTAAAACTCAGAGGAGTCAGGACAGATGACTCCACAGAGAACAAACAGCTCAACAGGAGGA
The DNA here is from genome assembly GCA_036346955.1 of Dipus sagitta. Lineage (NCBI taxonomy): Eukaryota > Metazoa > Chordata > Mammalia > Rodentia > Dipodidae > Dipus > Dipus sagitta. Next base: position 4,212,058 of record CM070774.1, read on the forward strand.
AGGATGTGTGCAGCTAGGGACGTTCATGATGGGAGCCTGCAGGCTGGGGATGGTTTCTGCAAGAAGAAGGGCAAAAGAATGAAATTAACTCATGCAGCCACACAGCTAGTACAGGGCAGGTCTGGGACTCAAACCTAGCCTTAGAGAGTGAGGCCAAGAACATGCTGGAGGACATCATCTAAGCGCGACTCTCCCTTGGCGTGGAGTTTACTAGGTGCTCCTCCCGGACTAAGCCGCAAGTAGTGTCCTGGTCGGTAGTCTGCTCCGACACTCCACTCGGGACCCTGAGGAATATGATGACGGCGAGAAGCCTCTCCACGTCCACTACCGTTTGTGCGACCAGGTGGTCCTGGTCCTGGATTGTCAGTTAGGGAAGTTACTCACGAGGCCCCGGGACCGATCTCAAGTGATTGATGCAGCCAAACATGCCCATAAGTTTTGCAACCCAAATGAGAAGATTATGTATCTTTGAAGACCTGAAGGCACTGAACGTCAGTACGGGAAGAAGTGTGCAGAGTGTGGACTACGGCTCTTCTACCAGTCCCAGCCGAACAATGCTCCCGCGACCTTCACCGTGGATGGAGCAGTAATGAAATTTGGCCAGAGTTTTGGGAAAACAAATATATATATATACTCAGAAACAAGAGCCTCCTAAGAAGGTGATGATGACCAAATGAACTAAAGACGTGGGCAAGCTCAGCTCTGTTACAGTGTCCACCATTGCTGAAGAGAAAGAAGAGACGGAGGCAAGGGAAGTTGCTCACTCCTATGCACAGAATGCCAAAGTGACTGAAAAACAACTCGAGCGCAAAGGCGTGAGCAGAGGAGACTGCGAGAGCTGGCTGAGCTGGACGCCAAGAAAGCAAAATGAAGCAGACGCTGACAACCAGTGCAAATGAACAGGACCTTTCTCCAAGGCTAAGCTGGAGGAAAGCACCATAGATCAGGAAGAAAAATAGCGTCTTGACCACATGGACTATTTATGTTCCAGGAGGTTTTACATCCTTCCTGTTGGGTCTCTTCCATTCAATGAGCTTTGTTGCTTTTGTTGAAGTCTTTGATTCCACTGCACCTGCTTTTGAGGAGGTGGATTTTCCTAAGTCTTTCTGTATAGAAGTTTTGTAATATTTTATTTGAGACAGGATCTTGTTATGTAGCCCAGAATGGCCTTGAACTTGTGATCCTTTTGCCTTAACCATCTCAAATGCTGGAATTATAGGCACACACCATTTCTTGCCTCCAAAAACAAAAACAAAAGAATATGCTGAAAAAACTTCACCTTCAAAGTTTACCAACATGACAGACACTTGTAATGCCAGTACATAAAAGGCTGAGAAAGAGGACACCATAGAGAGTCTACACTTTGCTCTCATTTAAAAAGTGGGGTGGGTGTGGGCTGGAGAGATGGCTTAGCAGATAAAAGCACTTGTCTGCAAAGCCAAAGGACCCAGGCTGAATTCCCCAGTGCCCATGTAAGCCAGATGCACAAGGTGGCACATGCATCTGGAGTTCATTTGCAGTGGCTGGAGGCCTTGGTGTACCCATTCTCTCTGTCTGAAATAAACAAATAAAATATATCTTTAACCAGGCATGGTGGTGCACTCCTTTAATCCCAGCACTTGGGAAGCTGAGATAGGAGGACTGCCAAGAGTTCGAGGCCACCCTGAGACTCCATAGTGAATTCCAGGTCAGCCTGAGCTAGGTGGGAGAAGCAAAGAGGTACGAGGATCGCCATGAGTCCAAGGCCACCCTGAGACTACACAGTAAATTCCAGGTCAGCCTAATGAGACACTACCTCAAAAAAGAAAAACAAAACTCACACACACAAAAGCAAGTCAACTAACTACTCCGACTTAGATCAAGCCCCTTCCTCTGTCAAAGAGCACCACAAGCGCATCTACTTCATGGCTACCTGCGCCTACCACCACCTGGTCTCCTTGTGTCCTCTTGGGAACTGACAAAATGCACAACTAGGGGCACAGAAGATGCTCTACACTCGGTGTCTCCATGGCAGCAGTGAACCAGCCACACTTGGCAGCCATTGTGCTGAGAATTCCCCTCGCTCAGGGAGCAGCACCTGCGTCTGGACTGCAGGGTGACAGAGAAGAACCCATGTAGCCTTTCTTTCCTTCCTTCCGTCCTTCTTTCTCACCTTCCTTCCTTCTCTCCTTCCCTCCCTCATTTCCTCCTTCCTTCCTTTTTTGAGGCAGGTCTCACTCTAGTCCAGGTTAGCCTAGAACTCACCCTGTAGCCCAGGCTATCCTTGAACTCACAGTAATCCCTCCCACTTCCACCTCCAGAGTGTTAGGTTTACAAGCGTGAATCAGCCACGCCCAGCCCATATTGTTTTTTCCTGGAGAACTCCAGAAACCAACTCATTCTGCTGCTTTCTAACTAATCCTGAGAATGCATCTTCTCCTTGGCCTACCCAGCTTTATCTCCAACACAATGTCCCAGAGCTCCTGTGCCACTAAAGGTTCCACAAAAAGGAAAGGAGATGCCTCGTTCCTGCCCACTAATATGAGTAAGGCTGAACCAGAAAGGGAAGGGCTGGGAAGACAGCTCAGCGCCGACTGGAGTTCAGGTCCCCAGCACCCACATAAAAGCCAGACATAAAGTTTCACATGCATCTGTAATATCAAGTGCCTATGGCAACGGGAGAGGGAGTCAGGAGAACCTGGAAGCTTGAGGGCCACCTAATCTGACCTTCCTGGTGACAAATCACAAGAGATCCTTTCTCAAACAAGAGGCGAGCAGAGGAGCAACACACCAGAAGGTTATCCTTTGACCTCCACACATGTGCCAATACACATACACATACTTCCATACACATTTTAAAAGAAGACGGGACTGGAGTAATGGCTTAGCAGTTAAGGCACTGGCTTACAAAGCCTAAGGACCCAGGTTGGATTCCCCAGTACCCATGTAAAGCCAGATGCACAAAGTGGCAAGGAAATCTGGAGTTCATTTGCAGTAGCTAGAGGCCATGGTGTACCCATCTTCTCTCTCTCTCTCTTTCTCTCTAATAAATAATAAATAAAACATGTTAAAAGGAGGAGGAGGAGGAGAAGAAGAAAAAGAAAGCCAGGCGTGGTGGTGCATACCTGTAATCCCAGGAATTGGGAGGCAGAGTTATGAGGACTGCCAAGGCTAGCCTTGGATTATAGAGTGAATTCCAGGTCAGCCTGGGCTAGAGTGAGACCCTACCTCAAGAAGAGGAGGAGAAGAGAGGAGGAGAAGGAAGGAAGAGGGAGGAGGAGGAAGGAGGATGAAGAAGGAGCAGAAAAGAGGAAGAGGGAGGAGGAAGAACAGGAAGGAGGAGAAGAAGGAAGAGAAAGAGGGAAGAGGAGGAGGAGGGAGAGGAAGCAGGAGGAGCTGGGAGAGGAGGAGGCAGGATAGGAGGAGGAGGACTGAGCAGTCCTGGGTGCTGCTAATGGGGTCAAACTGTGAATGGAGCAGTGGAGTTTTCAGTGTCCCTTCACCACAGTGCGATCACTGTGCCCCAGGTCCTGGTCATAGAGACCAGAGCACAGTTCATCTTCAGGAAGGGAGTGAGCAAGCTGCTTCTCTGGTCTGAGAGAACGTGGGTGCTACAGCCCTCTTCCTCTCAGTTTCTGCCTTGAATACAGGCACAGCTACTGCTGAAGCAAAGATACTGAGGACTGAGGTCCTGACAGGGACAGGCCGCTGGGCATTCCGGCCTGATAAAGGTCACTGTCCACTCTAACCTAGTACTGAATGCTGGTGCTCCTGGGCCCAGGGCTCCGAAAATGCTCCTCAGGTGGAATCACTCTCTCTACTAACTCACATGCTCTCTCCTGTCCCTGCTTCCTTGGTGCTCAAAATCCACAGCATCAAAGCTAAAAGAAAAGAAGCATCAGGCATCCTCAACCCTTCCTGCTCCACTCCCCATTTCTCATTTCTAGGTGGCTGTCAAGCAGCACTGTTAAATACTCACTCTGTTCTGTCCCTCTTCTTGGGTTCAGATCCCCACCTAGAACTTCAGTCACTCTCCCCCCCATCCCCACCCATTTGTTTTTTGAGACAAAGCCTCATCCTCATGCTTCTACCTCCCGAGTGTGGGATGCCAGGCAGGCACCATACCCAGTTTAAATTACTGTCTCTTGTCTCTGTCTCAGTGTCCTAAGTGTGACCCAGGGGATGGGATGTGGCTCAGAAATGAAGTGACTGCTGTATTCTATTCCCAACACCATGCAATGCCAAACATGGTCAAAGTGTGCCCAGGAACCCCTCCATCGACCCTGGAGCACTTGTTGTTTGCTGTTGTTGTTTGTGTGTGTGTGTTTGTTCATTTGTTTTAGTTTTTTAGAGTGTCTCACTGTAGCCCACACTGATCTGGAACTCACTATGTAGTCCCAGGCTGGTCTCCAATTCACAGCGGTCCTCCTACCTCTGCCTCCTGAGTGCTGGGATTAAAGACATGTGCCACCATGTCTGGCCCCAGAGCATTTGTTAAAATGCAGGTCACTGCTCTCTTCCTACGAAGGTTAATCATGATTACCAATTTGACTGGATCTGGAATCAACTAAAAATGCACCCAGAGGCAGGTCTGTAAGATCAACTAGGAGACACCCCTCCAGGGACAGCATTTCCAGGAAGGTTCTCTGAGGGGGAGAGCCTCCCTTCCAGCGGGTAGTAGTACTACCTACCTCTTGGCAGCCCAGATATAAAGAGGCCCCAAGGGGGGGAGGGGGGACTGCTGCTTTTGCCTGCCTGCCTTTGCTTCTGGCTGGCAAGTGAGTCTATCGCTATTGCCCTACTGCCACCAGCTTTAGTGACACCAGAAACAACTCTTCAGCCTTCCAACGTGGACTGAAGACCTGCAGCTCTCCAGGAATTCTCCAGGTCTTCAACACCAGACTGGGGCTGCTGAGCCATCCAGCCCCATGGACTGAGCAGCTATGGGCTCTCAGCTGCTGCAGCCCGCAGCCCGCAGCTGGCCACGGCAGCACTGCCCAGCCCATACTGTGTAAGGCAATCTAAGAAAGCCCTTCATGTGAATGTTTGTATGTCTCAACTCCATCAATTCTGTTCGTCCAAGCCGGGCGTGGTGGCGCCCACCTTTAATCCCAGCACTCGGGAGGCAGACGTAGGAGGATCGCCTTGAGTTTGAGGCCACCCTGAGACACCATAGTGAATTACAGGTCAGCCTGGGCTAGAGTAAGAACCCACCTCGAAAAACCAAAAACAAACAAACAACAATTCTGTTCCTCCGGAGAACCCTGACCAACACACTCCCACCTGCCTGGGAAGCAGCCAGTTTCAGGATAGGAGCTGCTTCCACTCTACCCACCTTCCTCCAACCTGCCACCACCCTTCTCTCATCCAGTGTCTCTACTCCAGCTGCCACAAGGTTTACCTGGCAGGCTCTGAGAAACCCTGACCCCAAGCTTTACCCCACCCCACCAGCGAGGGCAGGGAAGCAGTGTTTAAAGCTGCCCAGTAGGTTCCAATAAACATCAGGTCTGAGAGCCCGCGCCCACTCACAGGCCTGGCCTGGCTTCCAAGGAGAGCCTCGTGTGGTCTCATTGGCTCCTTTTCGACCACTCCAGAGCCTTCCATAGCTGTTCTTTTCAATGTGCCCTCCTCTGTGACTCTTAGATCCTCTTCTCTCCACTTAAAAATGACTAAGCACGGGCCAAGAGGCAGATGTCCCCATCCTGGAGGGAACCTTTCCAGGCCCTCCCCGGCCCACAGGAGAGAAGCTGCAGTCTGCTCGGTGACCTCCAGCAGAGGCTGTCTCAAGTCCTGATGGCTCGCTTCATCTCAGTAACTCCAGTGCCTTAGGAACTGTTTCACCAAATATCATAAAGGGCTAACATCTCCAATCTAGAAAAAGCCTCTAAACATTGTGAATAGACTCACAATCCAAAAGAAAACCGGGTAAGAATGTAAAAACATTTCATAGAAGCAGAAATTCAAATGGCCCTTGAAGCACATGAACAGACGCTCAATCTAGCTCATAATAACAAAAAAGCCAATTAGCTGAAATACTGTCCTCACTATCAGACTGACCAAAACCTTTAAACACTACGGAACATTAGCCAGGCTGTGGGAGAGGTGCTCTCACCGTGCTGCCAGGACTGTGGCCGCCAATGCAGCAGTCCCCGGCAAGACATCAGACCCACCTGCTGGCATTCGGCTCCCTACACTCTACCCCAGAATAAAAAATGAGGTCTGCACAAGGCTATCTGTTGCCAAGTGCTGTAGTCAAACAATGAAAATACCCAAAACATTCACCACCAGGCAAGTGGCTGGATAAACTGTGCCACCCCCGGGGAAGTGTACAACCACCAAGGAAGCTCTCTTAGCAAGCTGGAATATGGTCTCTAGGGAGCACGAAGAAAGGGATGGCCCAAACCATGCAAAGAGCAGCTCCCTGTGAGTTAGGAGGACATATGGGGGTAAACAAAAAACAAGCAGTTTTAAATCCTTAAGAAGAAGGGCCTGGCGTGGCAGCGCACGCCTTTAATCCCAGTACTCGGGAGGCAGAGGTAGGGGGACTACCCTGAGTTCAGGCCATCCTGAGACTACATAGTGAATTCTAGGTCAGCCTGGGCTAGCGTGAGACCCTACCTTGAAAAACCAAATAAATAAATAAATAAAATCCTCAAGAAGACATAAACCCAAATACAAAATAATAAAAGTGACTAATGGTCACCTGGGAGGAAGAAGGAACAGGCAGAGACAGGAAAGACCCCAGACTCCTAGGAACAGGGAATCTCAGTGGGCTCCCTGCAACATCAGCACTGGAGAGGGAACTGGCACTGACCCCTTCCTTGCCTGCCAGCCACACAGCCCTGTCCAGAGGCTCTCCCCAGAGGGCCATGGCGTCCGTGCCCGCTGCAGCAGAACTGGGCAGGGAGGCGCAGTATGTGTGGGTGCCACCAGGGGCCACTTGTGAAACTTCTGAGGAAGAAACTGAGGTTCAGAGAGGACACCTACATCTACAAAGGGAAGAGATGAGGGATTCAAACCCAGGTCTGTCTAATTCCAACCTTCCCCACACTTCCATATATGTTTGTGGAAGATCTGCCTCTCATTAATTTTGCTTTCATACATTCACACGAACCTATAGCCCAACTACTCTCCTGTTCTTTTGGGGAGTAAATTTACACACATACACATACACCACACAGAGAAACAGCCCAGCTGCACTACTCACCCAGTGACAAATCTGAACCTCCAGCCACAGGAGGGACACCCCAAAAAAACAGCACTCCTGTGGTCCGCTAGTGGGAAGAACTCAGCTCAGCACTGGGAACCCTGCAGGATGAAATCTGAACCCATGAAGCTGTGGAATGAAGTCACTAGGTTTTGGCAAATATTTACTGAACACTCAACACACCAAGCACTGCTGGGAACACCACGGTGGAAGGGACAGGACCCATGGCCTTTAAGGAAGCTGCACAGGGCAGATGAGATACTTCACAGGGCGAGAAAGAAATACCTCTGAATCTGCTTTTGAAAATTGCATAGAAAAGGTGGAGGTGAGGATAAGTACCATAACGACATACCGTGGTGTAATTAACTCATCTCCTTCCACATCCGTCTGTTAGGAAATTTCCAGAAAGTATGTCAAAGTGCCAAAAGAAATGTGGGGTGCCTTGGAAACTCAGAGGTAGAAGCCACAGAGCGGTTACAACAACAATACCCCGTGGGAAGTGCAGTGTCACTGTCAAATTCAAGTGTAGACTCCATGGAGAAAGCAGACTTTGCAGACCTCTGCTGGTCTCAGTCACACTTCTGCAGGGTCAAAGGGCTGCCATTTACTTGCCAACACCCAGGGTCTAGTCCTGGCTAACAGTAACTGCTCACATTCTCAGATAACATCATTCTAGACTTTCTTTCAAGTATGTAGGTAACAGAAAAGTGGGATTGTGTAATATGGAAATGACTTAGTAAGGGCTAAAGAGATAGCTCAGAGGTTAAAGGCACTTGCTTGCAAAAAAAAAAAAAAAAAAAAAAAAGCACATAAAGCCAGATGCATAAAGTGGAGTATGCATCTGGAGTTCGCATCTGAAGCAGCAGGAGGCCCTGGCGTGCCCATTCTCTCTCTTTCCCCTCTCCCTCTCTCTCAAATAAATAAATACTTGAGAAAATGACTTAATAACCTTTTCCAAACAATATTTGACTAGATCACTTTTATTTTATCTCTCTATGCCCTATCCTATTTTATGTATTCAGATGTTGAAAAATGCTGACATAATTATGAACTCACCTAAGAGAAAAATGACAGTGCCCATTCATCACATGATTGACTGGGCAACTAAAAGAGACCTTATTTATAACAAGACCTTCAACACTGCTTAGATGAGTGTAGATTTATTTTCAACACAGGAGTTAAAAGTTTAAACAAAGGGCAACATAACCAAGTTGTTCTGTACAATGTACACATTGATTAGGATATTATGAAATTTAAACCCTATGTTCTTACAAATCATGCCTTGTTGTATATTTGGCTCCTTGAATTCAGTCTGCTTTCATCCAACAGTTTTGGCTATGTTTGAGAACATTCCAGAGAGGAGACAGACGACAGACATTTCCTACATAGGAGGAAACCACCCTCCGCAGCCACACTTAGCACACTCCCCACCCAGCCTTCACTAAAGGACACTTCATGTCTGCACAAGATAGATGCTTCCTTGTAGACATGCAGAACAACAGATGGAAGCTAAAAATAACCCAAATCCAACGTAAGCCCCAGGATCAATCTGGAACCCTCTTTCACCATCTTCCCTGGAGTAGTGTTTGCACACAGCGAACGTGTGTTCTATAAGCATGGTATTGCCTCTCTTTTGCCCCAACAGTACAGAACACTGTCCCCATCCCCACCTTCCTCCAGTCACCTGCACAGCTGGCTATACCAGGTGGCACCCACTCTTGCCAGTACACCCTGCCAGCTATATGATTAAGGCCAGAGTGCCACTATCTTGTCACAACCCTCATATGGTTGTGAAGGTGAAACAGACAGTCCACACCCTGCAAGCACAGGCCAGAACTTGGTACTGACCAGCGTACCATTCATCCACTGACAGTCAACTGAAGAGGGTTGATGGGTGCTGCAGTCAGGTTCGCATTGCTTGCAGAAATCACCCGACCAAGAGCAGCTTTAGGGGGAAAAAGAGTTTATTTTGGCTTACACACTTAAGGGGAAGCTTCATGATGGCACAGTGAAAACAATGGCATGAGCAGAAGGTAGACATCACCCCCTGGCCAACATTAGGTGGACAACAGGAACAGGAGCGTGTGTCAAACACTGGCAAGGGGAAACTGGCTATAACACCCATAAGCCCGCCCCACTGCCCCCAGAAGGTGTTAATTCCCAAATCCGGAACCTAGCATTCAGAACACCTAAGTTTATGGGGGACATATGACCTGAATCAAACCACCACAATGTGTTTTAAACTTGAACTAGGACACTAAGGTTGTTTGAAACCTGTGTTTTGGTTTGGTCCTGGATAAGGAACCCACATGGTGAGTATGTGTGTGCTCAAACACTGAGACACACAACCCCAACCTGTTTGTAACTTTAAAAAAAAAAATTATCTTTATTTATTGAGAGAAGAGAGAGAGAAAAAAAAAAAAACAATGTGCCAGGGCCTCCAGCCACTGCAAACAAACTCCAGATGCATGTACCACTTTGTGCATCTGGCTTATGTGGTTCTGGGGAATCAAACCTGGGCCCTTAGGCTTTGCAGGCAAGTACCTTAACTGCTAAGCCATCTCTCCAGCCCTGTAACTTCTTATATTCAATACTGGTGCAATGAACATGTTGTCTATGTCTGTGTCTCTCTCTCTCTCTCTCTCTCTCTCTCTCTCTCTCTTTTGGTAGGGTCTCACTCTGGTTCAGGCTAACCTGGAATTCATTCTGTAGTCTCAGGCTGGCCTTGAACTCATGGCAATCCTCCTACCTCTGCCTCCTGAATACTGACATTAAAGGTGTATGCCACCACGCCCGGTTTATGTCTTTTATTATATATTTAAATTATTTTTGCAGCTATGTGTGGTGACACACACCTGTAATTCCAGCACTTGGGAGGCAGACACAGGAGGATCGTCACAAAGATGGGCAAAGAGTGAGTCCCCCATTAACCAGGACCCTGTCTCAAAAGAACAAAACAAACAGCAAAGATTATTTCCCAAGGACAGGATCCCATTGGTGGAATTTTAGGTCAACAGTATGTATTTTCTTGGATTCACACTTCAAGAGGTTTCTATAAATAGCAAATTTTCAGCTTATACAAAATGATATTTAGATATAATAATCACTTAAGACAGTTTAAAAGCCCACTAGACAATCACACACACCTCATAGTCCTGACACCCTAGGTTCTAGTTTTCCACTGAAAGCACAAACCTCCAGCCACACAGAGAAATGAGACCAAGAGCCCTGGACTCCCCTTGTCAACCTCAGAAGAAGATTTGAGCTCAAACACAGCCACATGGACTAAGCAGACTGCCAAGCCTGGGCTCCCCTTGGCCGGCCTCGGAAGATGTGCTCAGACACAGACATGAACAAATGCCGGGGGGGGGGGGGCGGGGAGGGTGACACACGAGGTCTAATGACACTAGTGTTATTTCAAATCTTACCGAACTATGAAAAAACTGAATCAAGTCTCTCTCTAAAAATTATAAGAGTTCTATGGCAATAAAATTTGGGGGGCTGAGATTTGTTTTTAAACATGTAAATGTCTCCTAACCATCCATAAGAATATTTCTACAAGTAGGGTTGGAAGGTTGGCTTAGCAGTTAACACGTTTGTCTGCAAAGCCAGAGGACCCAGGTTCAATTCCCCAGGACCCACATAAACCAGATGCACAAGGAGGCGCATGCGTCTGGAGTTCATTTGCAGTGGCTGGAGCCCTGGCATGCCCATTCCCTCTCTCCCTCTCTTTCTCTTTGTCAAATAAATAAAATAAAATAAAATATTAGGATATTTCTACAAGTAAAGTCAAAGCACTAGTTCTAGGCCAGCCTGGACTACAGAGGGAGATCCTGTCTCAAAATTACTAATAGTGGGTTGGAGAGATGGCTTAGCGGTTAAGAGCTTGCCTGTGAAGCCTAAGGACCCCAATTCAAAGATCGATTCCCCAATACCCATGCAGGCCATATGCACAAGGTGGTGCATGCTTGTGGAGTCCTTTTACAGTGGCTGGATGCCCTGGTGTGCCCATTCTCTCTCTCTCTCTCTCTCTCTCTCTCTCTCTCTCTCTGTCTCCCTCCCTTTCTGTCTCTCTGCCTCTTTCTGTCTCTCTCAAATAAATAAAAATAAATAATTTTAATTACTAATAGTAATAACGATAATAATAATAACTGAAAGAAGTAATTCCTCTGACAGCGTGACACAGGGGCACACAACTGTAATCCCAGCACTCAAGAGGCGGAGGTAGGAGGATTACCATGAGTTCGAGGCTACCCTGAGACTACACAGTGAATTCCAGGTCAGCCTGGGACACAGTGAGACCCTACCTCGGGAAAAAAAAAAGATAGAGAGAGAGAGAGACAGAGAGAGGGAAAGAACTCAAAACAGATCTGACTGAAGATAACAACTGAAGCAGTCAGAAGACTGCAGCTTCTTGACCTTGGCTTGGCGATGAGCACAAGCAACAAAAGAAAAATACTGGACTTGTTTGAAATTAAAAGCTTCTGCAGCAGGAGAACAGACAGGCCTATAATCCCAGGGCTTGGGAAGCTGAAGCAGGAAAACTGTGAGTTCAAGGCCAGCCTGACCTCAGTATCAAGACCTCAGCAACAAGTGCGGTTTAACTGTGAAGTGTTCCCACAGGCTCGGGCGTTTGCACATGCGGTGTCCAGATGGTGGCTGTTTGGGAGGGCTGTGGTGGAGTCTTGCTGGAGGAAGTGGTCAAAGGGAAAGGCCGTGAGGTTTTGTAGCAGAGCCCTGCTTCCTTACACACGCTCTGCTTCCTGACTATGGACACAATGTGACCAGCCAGTCCCCCACTCCTGTTACCATGCCTTCCCAGCCATGACGGGCTCTACTGCCCGGATCTATAAACCAAAATAAACCCTTCCTTAAGCTGACTGCCAGCTATTCAGTAACAGTAATGAGAGATACGAGAGAAAAAGGAGAGGATGGGAAGGAGGGAGAGAGAGGAAGACGGGGAGAGAAGGAAGGAGGGGAAGTAGATCTCCTCTTCCATCTTCCCACATACAAAGCACTATTCATCAGGAATTGAGAGTGGAATTCAAACTGCATGATTTCAGCCCTCTCTTCTGAGACACAACAGAGCAGAGCCACCCCGAGGTAGGAGGTAGAAGACTGCTCAACGCCCACTACTCAGGGACACAGAGTCTACACAGGACTCAGAAAATGGGGCAGTGCCCACCTGCGGCTCAGAAATCTCACTGTGAAAGCAGAAGGACGAGCCTGTGGCCAATCCAAGTACATTCCACGTCTCCCCCAGCAGCCCCACACTCGGCTGACAGGAACATGAACCACTCACGGACCGATAAGTCAAAGCAAAATGGGGAAGGTGGGGACTGAAGAAAAAGTACATGTATCAATATGAAATGAATGAGTATAGAAAATGGAAGGCATTTTGGAAAATGCACGCTCACTGGGCTGGAGAAGAGGCTCAGTGCTAAGAGCGGCCCCTAACAGGTGCAGTGCCCAGCACCGCAAAGAGCAAACATGTGCCTCTCGTCGTCCTCAGTATACAAGACGACACTGCCATTATTAAAAAGTTTAATTAAGCATTTTTTTAAAGGACAGGGAGTACCAAAATGAGAACAGGATGAAATTGAAAGACAAAAATCACCACCCAACAGCAGAATTAAAACCCAGCTGGCAGAGACACGGGGGAACACATACAATATACCAAGTGTCCGCGGCAGCACGCCACCGCAGGGTAAACAGAGGTGACATGGCTGAGAGGTGGCTCAGGGGAAAGTGCCCGCCAGGGACACTCAGCACCCATGTGAAAGCAAAGCTAGGCATGTGGTATGCACTCGGGAGGTGGAGAAGGAGCACCCTGGGGAACAGCAGCTAGTCCAGCAGAATTACTGAGCTCTAGGCTCAGCGACAGAGCCAGTCTCAAAAAGAAAGGTGAACTCCAGGCATGGTGACGCACACCTTTAATCCCAGCACTCAAGGTAGGAGGATGGCTGTGAGTTCAAGGCCACCCTGAGACTATATAGTGAATTCCACATCAGCCTGGGCTAGACCAAGACCCTACTTCAAAAAATACAAATAAAAGCCGGGTTCCAGGTCAGCCTGGGCTAAAGTGAGACCCTACCTCGAAAAACCAAAACATAAAAAATAAAATAAAATAAAATAAAATAAAATATGAAAACAAAAAATAAGTTGGAGAGCAACTGAAGAAGACATGTGGAGTTACCCTCTGGCCCCCACACATACACACATGCACACACACAGTCCATGCACAGAGTGCTGATCAACCCCTCTGCATACAGAAAGAAGTGCCCCCAAAAATCCACAGAGACCCAACAGAAGAATGAAGTGGACCTGCTATACCAAGGCTCCACAATGACCAGGTGCCCACGTGCAACTCCCCCAGGTGATTTGCCAATTATAAGGTAGGATCCCACATCTGCAGAAAAACATCTAGTGATAACACCTTAGATGAACAGTTAGCAGGAGATGGCTTCTATAGGATACAGGACAGAGTTTGGCACATCCCATATCCAAAGCTGCCCAAAACACCAGGCTGACTCTGACAGTCTCACAGACCTCTCACTTCTGGGTTACAGGAAGCAGAGGCTACAGGAACAATACATCAGAGCCCATAAGGAAACAATCAGATACAGGGTTTACAAGACAACTACCTTGTCTCTCCAGGCAGTCTCCTGGGGGTGGGGGTGGGGGGCGGTGGGGAGCTGCTCTGGGTCAAGAAACTAGAGATAACTAACTAGTTCCGTGTGGAAAACTGACTGGTACCTGGTTCCCAAGAGGGAGGCCATCAAAGACACTTGGGGCTTAACTGGGAAAATTGAAAGTGTGTGTCATTTATTTCAGATGTGACGCTGGTGGTGCTGTACAGAAAAGCGTCCTCATGCTAAGGCAACACCAGCTGAGGGACATGAGACACGCTGCGTGTTGAGCTCCCTCCAAGGACTGACCCTCGCCTTCTCTGCAGCGCTTCTCTCCCCTGTCCCCCTGGCCTCCCAGGCTCTCCTCTGCCCACTTCCAGAGGCCAGTAAATGACCTCTGAGCAACCCTGACCCACTGGTACCCCGGCCTCACTCTCAGGCAGAGATGAACCGTCCCTGTTTGGGCTGGGAGAGAGCACAAAGCCATCAAGCACCAGGCCAGGTCAGAGCACAGCCCCAGACTGGTTCTCACTGGTCCCCAGCCACCCATGGCCCAGCTCCTCTTCCCCAGCATCAACACTAAGCCAACATGGAGCCCTCACAGTGCCCTCCTAAGTCACTTTCAAACCTAGTTCACTTTCTCCATCATCCCCAGGTCATGACTCTGGCCCAGGCTTCCACTATCTCACCACACGGTCAGCAGTATCCACTTACGACAACCAAGACACAGCTAGAGCCGCCTTTGCCCTCCAGCTCCTATTAGGGACTTTACCTCCCAATGCAACCTCCAGGCCAGCTCTCCAGGCTCCAGCTTTCTCATGCACCTATAACCACTACACCTTTCTTTCAGCACACATCCCCGCCCCAATTTCAACTACCTCCAGCCACAGGGTCTTTACATACCTTGTTATCAGCTAATCCTGCCTCTTCTTCCTCCTCCTCCTTTTATTAATCCTTTAAAAGATATACCCAGGCTGGAGTGATGGCTTAGCAGTTAAGGCACTTACTGACAAAGCCAAAGGACCCAGGCTTGAGTCCCCAGTACCTACATAAAGCCAGATGCACAAGTTGGCTCATGCATCTGGAGTTCATCTGCAGTTGCTAGAGGCCCTGGTGCACCTATTCTCTCCCTCGCCTTCTCCCTTCCCCCACCTCCTTCTCTCTCAAATAAATAATAAAATAGTTTTTTAAAAAAGGTATTTCCTTATTCTATTGTCATTGCATTCAATGTGTTGTTAGTCTCATCTGATTTTCATGAACTTTCAGCAGGCCTTCTTTTTTAATATATGCATTTAATGATGTACACTTCCCTCTAAACATGACTTCAGATGTACCCTATTAGTTTATTTATTTGGTTGATTGTTTTGTTTGCTTTTGGAAACTGGGTCTCACTATGTAGGCCCGGATGGCCTCAAACTTGTGCTCCTCCTGCCTCAGGAGGCACTAAGATTACAGGCATGTGCTATCATATGAGTTATGTTAGCCACCTTTTGCTATCATTCAACTCAAAATATACTCTAGCTTTCTTTGACTCATACAGTATTTAAAAATGGATGCCTAAATTCCCAAATACATCTGGAAGTTTCTTTTTATTAGTCCTGGCTTAATTCCACTGTTACTAGAGACCATAATCTACATAGTTTCAGTCCAGTGGAAGTTGCTAAGACCTGCCTTGTGGCTAGGACATAGCAAATTTTTTTTTTACTTTAATTGATGATTTTTACATGCCTATAATGTACTTTGATCATTATTCCTTCCCATTACCTTTTCTTATCCACCTCTCTGTGCCCCTTCCACCGAACCCCTTCTTCCCAACCAGTCCCTCTTCTGCTTGGGTGTGTGTGTGTGTGTGTATGTGTGTGTAAGGTTACTTGCCAGAGCATGATCAAGTTACCAGTGGCTATACCACTGAAGAAAATGTTTCCTGTGACCCCAGGAACAAAAGAGGCTCTGGCCTCATGATTTCCTCCACCATCCACAACAGCATACAATAAGGTCTCTCTCTCTCTCTCTTTTTTTTTTTTTTTTTTTTTTTTTTTTTTGGTTTTTCAAGGTAAGGATCTGGAATTCACTCTGTAGTCTCAGGGTGGCCTCGAACTCACGGCAATCCTCCTACCTCTGCTTCCTGAGTGCTGGGATTAAAGGAGTGCACCACTATGCCCAGCTCACACAATAACAAATGAGATTCTATAATGTCCATTAGGTCAGATTTAGCACTCATATTGTTTGATTCTTCTACAATTTTTTAGTCTGTTTTTTGAAATACCACTTGAGACTAGGGCATTAAAATACCCCACTATGAGGAGTGCTCAGCACTGCAATATCTCTATCACCCCTTTCAAGGCTCAGGGTCCACTGCGAAGAGGTGGCGGAAAGAATGTAAGACCCAAAGGAAGGGTAGGACTCCTTACAACATGCTCCTCCAAACACAAAATGGCCTGGATATCCATGACCTCACAGTGCCTGACACTACCTACACAAGACTATCATAATAGGAGGAAAAGATCATGACATCAAAATAAAAGACAGACTGAGAGGGGGAAGGGATATCATGGAGAGTGGAGTTTCAAAGGGGAAAGTGGGAGGGGGGAATTACCATGGGATATTGTTTATAAACATGGAAGTTGTCAATAAAAAAAAAAATGCCCAACTATGAAGCTAAGCATGGTGGAATACCTGTAACCCTAGCATTCAGGAGGCAGAGGCAGTAGGACTTCTGTGAATTTGAGACCAACCAGGCCTACATAGTGGATCCTATCTCAAAAAAATAATAATAATACTTCAGAGCTGGAGAGATGGATTAGTGGTTAAGGCACTTGACTTGCTGGTAAAGCCTAACAACCAGGTTCAATTCCCCAGGACCCATGTAAGCCAGATGCACAAGGTGACACATGCATCTGGAGTTCATTTGCAGACCTCACAGTACCTGACACTACCTACACAAGACCATCATAACAGGAGAAAAAGATCATGACATCAAAATAAAAGACTGGTTGAGAGGGGGAGGGGATATGATGGAGAGTGGAGTTGCAAAGGGAAAGTGGGGGGGGATTACCATAGCTTATTGTCTATAATTATGGAAGCTGTCAATAAAAAAAAATAAACAAATGTCCACAAGCGCATTATCGAAAAATCCAAAAAGCAAAAGTGACCCAAATGTCCACAATGTTGAATGAGTAAAATGAAGCACATCCTGGGACAAGGGCGATGGCTCAGTTTTTGTGTAAGCATGAAGAACTGAGTTCAGATTCCTAGAACCCAGGAAAATGCCAGGCACGCTGGTGTGTGCCTGTCATCCCAGTGCTGGAGAGGCAGACAATCCCCAGGGCTTACTGGCTAGCTTGTCTAGCTCATTCTGTGAAGCTCTGGGTTCAGTGAACAATCCTGTCTCAAAAAGTAAGCACAGCTGGGCGTGGAGGTGCACACCTTTAATCCCAGCACTCAGGATGCAGAGATAAAAGGACTGCTGTGAGCCAGAGGCCAGCCTTGGACTACACAGTGAATTCCAGATCAGCCTGGACTACAGTGAGACCCTACCTCAAAATAAACAAACAAGGGCTGGAGAGATGGCTTAGTGGTTAAGGTGTTTGCCTGAAAAGCCAAAGGACCCAGGTTCGATTCCCTAGGACCCACATAAGCCAGACGCACAAGGTGGCACATGTGTCTAGAGCTCATTTCCAGCCAGATGCTGGAGGCACTAACATGCCATTCTCATTCTCTCTCACTCGCTCTCTGCCTCTTTCTCTCAAATAAATACATATATTTTTCCGGGTATGGTGGCACATACCTTTAATCCCAGTACTTGGGAGGCAGAGGTAGGAGGATTACTGTGAATTCACGTCCAGCCTGAGACTAAATAGTGAATTCCAGGTCAGCCTGGGCTAGAGCAAGACCCTACCTTGAAAAAAAAATAATAAATAAATAAATAAATAAATAAAGAGCGAGACACCTAATGACTAACTCTGACCTCCACACAGACATACGTATATGTGCAGATGTAGCTACACGCATACATAACACGTTCGTGCACACCACACACAAATACACATACAAAAGGATGAAGCAAATCCTTACAGTAAAGGGTTAGTTATTAAGGAATGTGGTACTGATACATGCTGTAACCCAGAAGATCCTGAAAATGTGATAGAGAAAGCACAATGAGATATATGTACTGCAGCGCCAGAATGAAACCCATCACTTTGTATGCTAACTTAAAATGTTAAGCCAGATGCACTTCAATGGGAGAGAGAGAAAACACCAGTGAAGATACTCAACAGTGGACACTGCAAGCCTTATATTTGGCCAGCCAGGCCAAATGAGCCAACGGGTGCAATAATGGCACGTCTGTCCTGGTGAAAACCAACTGCCCTCTAATTGGACTGGAGGCCCACTCAATGGGAGGGAATACAGCCCTGATACTGAAAACTTAAAACAGGGGTAGTCATGAGCCCTGGGGGTGTAACGTCTGCTGCTGTCTGGCTAAATGTATATACTATGCTTATCAAACTGCCCAGTAAGCACTTCTCTTAATGTTCATACCCTTATATTAATGCTACTCTCACTTTTGGTAGAGAATCTTCTCTTTTCAGATGGCAGTGACCTTGGGATGACTCAGAAGGCATCATGGTGCTGGAAAGAAGTGACAGGAGTGCTCAGTACTGATATATCTCCTTCAAATGCTCAGGGTCTATTGCAGAAGAGGTGGCAGAAAGAATGTAAGAGCCAAAGGAAGGGTAGGACTCCTTACAATGTGCTCCCCCAGACACAAAGTGGCCTGGATATCCATGATCTCACAGTGCCTGACACTACCTACATAAGACCATCATAATAGGAGGAAAAGATCATGATATCAAAATAAAAGAGAGACTGATTGAGATGGGGAGAGTGGAGTTTCAAAGGGGAAAGTGGGGGGAGGGAGGGTATTACCATGGGATATTTTTTTATAATCATGGAAGTTGTTAATAAAAAATTTTTTTGAAAAGAAAAAAAAAATGTTAAGTCAGGCGTGGTGGCGCACGCCTTTAATCCCAGCACTTGGCAGGCAGAGGAGGATCGACATGAGTTCAAGGCCACCCTGAGACTACCTAGTAAATCCCAGGTCAGCCTGGACCACAGTGAAACTCTACCTCAAAGAAACAAAAAAAGAATAAAAGGTTAAATATGCTAAAACAACAAAGGACACAAAAGACAACATATTGGATGATTCTATTTATAAAAAAATGATCAGAGCTGCCAAATACATAGAGACAGGGACTACAAGAGTAGTTGCCCAGGGCTGGGGAAGCTGGGAGGAAATGGGTGATGAAAATGCTCTAAAATGACTGCAGTGACAGGTGCACACTATGACTACATGAAAACCATTCATGCATACAGTTTTTGTAAGATGGGCCTCCACTATGTAGCTAAGACATCCAGGGCCTCCTGCCTCAGCCACCTGTGCACCCAGGGTTACAGATGTGTGCTACCATGCCCACTGAACAGTACTGTTTATATAAAGAGTGAGCTATGTGGTACATCAAGTTATACTTCATAAACCTGAGTTTTCAAATCTTTTAAATTTATTTATTTATTTATTTGAAAGTGAGAGATAATGGGCACGCCAGGGCCTTCTGGCCACTCCTGACGCATGTGCCACCATGTGCATCTGGCTTACATGGGTACTGGGGAATCGAACCTGGATCCATAACAGGCTTCACAGGCAAGTGCCTTAACCACTAAGCCATCTCTCCAGCCCTCAAATATTTTTTTTGTTTGCTTTTTTTGAGGTAGGATCTCACTCTAGCCCAGGCTGACCTGGAATTCACTATGCAGTTAGTTTCAGGGTGGCCTCAAACTCATGGTGATCCTCCTACCTCTGCCTCCCAAGTGCTGGAATTAAAGGCAGGTGTCACCATGCCCCGCCAGCCCTCAAATATTTTAAACTTGAACCTTTTGCTTCATTTTTTCTAGTCTTCATTTCATAAAACAAAACAAAAAAATATTTAAATTTGAAATCAGAAGTACTAATATGTCTATGCTCATATCAAAAAAAACTTAACCTTTTTTAGAAACTTGTAATTTAACTTTATCTTCAAAAAATTATACCATGCCAGGTGTGGTGGCACACGCCTTTAATCCCAGCACTTGGAAGGCTGAGGTAGGAGGATCATTCTGAGTTCAAGGCCAGCCTGATACTACAGAGTGAATTTCAGGTCAGCTGGGCTAGGGCGACCCTACTTTAATCAAATTTCAAAATGCTACCTAATGTCCCAGTGAACTAACTGGCCAGTGTATTAGCTCGACTTTCTTTTCTACTCTAGCTATGTGGTCCTGACTGTGTACTATGGTCAGGAAACACAAATGAAGCCATGTGTTTGCAGGGGGCCGTTTCAATCACATGGAAACATCAGACAGACATGAAACTCTAACCTAATAAGTGGCCATTCCCAACTACACACATCCTATTTTCACTAAAAACTCAGAGGAAAGCTTTCGAAACTCCTCATAACTAAAAGATGCACTTGACGCTGTGCGTGGTGGTGCACGCCTTTAATCCCAGAACTCGGGAGGCAGAGATAGGAGGATCACCGTGAGTTCGAGGCCACCCTGAGAATACCAAGTGAATTCCAGGTCAGCCTGGGCTAGATTGAGACCCTACCTCAAAAAATAAACAAACAAATAAACAAACAGAAGATGCAGTTGAAACTTGGTAAGGCACCTCTACATGAACGCCCTAACGTGTTGCTTCTCAAACTATGCTTCTTGGACCAGCACCATCATCTCTGGGGAGCTTGTTAGAAATGCACAGTCTGGGCTGGGGCGATGACTCAGTAGATAAAGCGCTTGCCACACAATCATGAGGACCTGAGTTTGGATGCTCAGCACCCTCGTAAAAAGCTGGCCATGATGCGCACACCTATAATCCCAGTGCTGGGGAGGCAGAGGTAGGCTTGCTGGCTAGATAGTCTAGCCAAACTGATGTTCAGTGGAAGATCTTGTCTCAAAAAAAAAAATAGAGATGGTCACTGTCCTCAGGAAAACACCCAAGCTTTTCCTCTAGCCTCCATACACGAGTACACAATACACACACACACACACACACACACACACCCCAAAACTGCACATTCTAAGGACCCACCCAGAAACCCTCCACCAAAATCATCAAGTTAACTAGATCTCCAGGGATCTTGTCTCTCCCTAAATTAAGACGGCTTTGGCTGGCACTAGACTAGTATTTTGAAATCCTGCCATACGCACAGCTCTGGTCCTAGGCCAGCTGGTCTTCAGATTCATCCCTGGCTGTTTCACTCTATTCCGAATGGCAGAGGTGACCCTGGGGGTGTCCAGGCAGGAGGGGTCTGGATGTTTACAGCAGCAGCTCTGCCCGCCTAAAGTTCAGCCCATGGTGCCAGGTGCCCCTGGAGTCTGATGTGGTCTCCTCTTTGGCCCTCGGGGCAGGTTGGCAGCGGTTTCCTGCACATTGCCTCATCTCCAAGTTGCTTCACTGCCTCAGCTTCCATAACTGAGCGCCCTCTGGCCCAACAGTGAAAGTGGGCTCTGGCTCCTCTGGGGATGCCCAATGGCAGCCCACACTATCTGGATATTCCTATTTATATATCTCATCTACCAGAAGAATTCTGTCAACGGCCTCTCTACTACAAAAGGGAGCTCCACTGCACACAGCAAACTTCGGTTCCCACATTCTGACAATCTCTAGCAACCCAGAAGAAAGTGGACCTGAAGCTAGCTATCTGTACAACAGATGTGCTCGGCAAGTCCTCCGGGTGTATTTTTAACACTGTAACCAGCACTCCCCCTCAACCAGAACAGCTATTGTTTTCTTCTTGAGGGGAGGTGGGGGAAGACACCTCCTGACCAACACAATTTCCTACTCCCTAGAATGGAGGAACCAATTCTCTCCCGCCACGGTCTTGACCTTCACACCTGTCAGTCACAGGATCTGATTGACCTTGCACTGGGCAGTACCTGCCTTAGGGACCAAGCACCAGGAGAAGACACCCCTATCAGTGCCACCTAGGGTTCCCTGGACACCTTCTTGAGGCACATCTCATCCTGGAATGGTCTTCAGAGGTGCTCTCTTGTCCAAGGCCAAAAATAAAAAAATAAAAATAAACCACCTTGAAACAGGCCAGTGCTTCAAAATCAGTCCTGACCTACCTTCTACCCTCTTCCAAATTCTACTCAAGCTGATCCATGGAGCATTCTTCCCAGGTATACCTAAAGTTTTCCATGCAATGGCAAATCTTCCAAGGCAACCTGTTCAAGTGTCATCTGCCTACCTACAGGGAACCCCAAGATGGAGAAGCTGTCTTCCACTGTGGGATCCTCGCCACAGTTCAAACCCAGATCTATTGCACCACGTGTGTCACTACTTGCGACTCTATCAGCAAGTCGTCTAACTGCTCCACTTCAACTTCCAGCCCATAACACCAGAACAAGAGCACTGGACTCACTGGGAAAAATAAATTAACTCACCTGAAGTGCCTAGAACTATGAAGAACTGTTATCTAGAATTGCTCTCCCTACTGTGAATAAGGCTATTATTCTTATATAGAATAGCATAGGTGTCCAACACCCACATGCAGAATAACGGGGGTACTTCAAAGCCTGTCTGCCACATGTCAGCACTTCCACGTCCCTAATCCCAACCAACAGAAGACAGAGGAAGAAATGGTTCCCACACTAAAGGGACTAACTGGTCCCAGAGGAAAAGCGCACTGCAGCAGGATAAGGACGCCTGTGCCAGCTGGAACTGCCAGGGCTGCCCCACGGACCCAGCCTGCTCTCGGCCACCTGTCCAGCCACCTGCCTGAGGAAACCCTTCCAACAGAGAGGGTTCACCGTACAAAAGCAGTTTGCAACAGGAACCAGACAGGGAAAACAAAGGGTGCAACTTTCCTCCTGCAAATAAAAAATAAAAAAAAAAAGGACCTGCGTCTTTCGGCACCCGATCCTAGGCTGGAGTTCTCCACCGAGAGTTCGGTGCCCGGCGGTTCGCAGTCCCGGCTTCCCCGAGGGCGGGAGGGAGGGAGAAGAGACCACTGGACGCGCACCCCTTCCCCTTCGGACGCAGGGGTGAAGGCAAGACCCCCGCCCCCAGGTGGGAACCGACTGGCGAGGATCATACGGGTAGGTCTGCGGGAAGGCACCCACCGGTGCTGAGCCATGTGCAGAGCCCGGGCCGCGGCGGGGCGCAGCCAGGAGGGGGGGACCCCGGCCGGTCCGGCGGTAGGACGCGCAGCACACCTCCCCCGTCGCGGCCCTAGGCCTCGGTGTCCCCGGGTCCTCAGGCGGCGGGGACTCCCCGGCGGCCCTCCGAGACCTGCGCGGCGCCCACCTGCGCCCCCACCGCGCCGGCCCGCGCTCGGCCGGAGCTCTGGTCCGTGGCCGCCGAGGGGCGCTCGGCGCGGGCAGAGGCGCCCGCGGGAACCCGCGGGAACCCCGCGCCGGGCCGAGCCGGGCCTGGACGGCCGCTCGGGCAGGGCCACGGGCCTCGGCGGGTACCGCGGCGTGAGGGGCGCGCGCCCGGCCGCAGCACCGCGCCGCGCCGCCGGCTCACCTTCTGACGGATCTGGCCCGACGTGGACACCTTACGGATGAGTTTCTGCGGGGAGCCCGGCTCCGCCTCGGGCTCGCTGTCCGACGACTCCTCGGGCGGCGGCGGCGGTGCAGGCTGCGGCGGAGCCGGCGGAGGGGCACCCGCCGCCGCCGCCATGCTGCCCGGCCAGCGCGCGCGCCGCGGGGGGCGGGGCGGGGCGGGGAGTGGGCGGGGACTGTGTAGGAGGGGCGGGGTCGGAGCGGGGGGGCGGAGCCTCGCGAGCGCCCTCCCCCTGCGCTCCCCTTAACCCCCACCATACACACACATACCCCGCTGTGTGCGCAGGCGCGGAGTCCGGGACCCTCTGGCCCCTAGAAGGCCCGTCGTGCTGGACTCTTTCCCACGCCTCCGCCTTCTGTCACTTTTCTTCTTGGGTCACAATTTGTGCTTCTTGGTCCTTGGTACTCTTTTCTTACTCTTCCACGTCAGGGTGTGAGTGACCCATCCCTAGGAGGCCCCGGACTACGTTGGCTAAACAGTTTGGCGAGGGAAGGCATGTGACTGCAGGGCCAGGAAGAAGAGCTGTCGCTGAAGAAGAGAGATGGGCAATGCAAGGACTTGCCCTGGAGGGGAGCCCTGTTCCAGGCAGAGGTCAGATCTGTGCAGAGGCCCAGAAGAACGAAAGAAATGAAGCTGGACCTCAGAAGGAGGAAAAGAGCTTTAAGATAGGAGCCTGCGGCTGGAGAGATGGCTTGGCGGTTAAGGCGCTTGCCTACAAAGCCCAAGGACCCAGGTTCCATTCTCCAGGACCCATGTAAGCCAGATGCACAAGCCAGATGTGTCTGGAGTTCATTTGCTGCAGCTAGAGGCCCTGGCACACCCATTCTCTCTCTCTCTCTCTTTCTCTCTCTCTGTCTCTGTCTCTTTCTACCTCTACCTTTCTATCTCTCTTGCAAATAAATAAATAAATAATAAATTCTTTTTAAAAAGATAGGAAGCCGGGCGTGGTGGCGCACACCTTTAATCCCAGCACTTGGGAGGCAGAGGTAGGAGGATCGCTGAGAGTTCGAGGCCACCCTGAGACTACATAGTGAATTCCAGGTCAGCCTGAGCCAGAGTGAGACCCTACCTCGAAAAACCAAAAAAAAAAAAAAGAAAGATAGGAGCAGGGGGAGGAGGGGCTGAGGGTGAGGGCTGGAGAAATGGCCCAGTGGTTAAGGCGCTTGCACAAAGTCTTAACAACCTGCGTTCAATTCCCCAGTACCCACATAAAGTGCATCTGGAGCAGCTGGAGGCCTTGGCACGCCCATTCTCTTTGTCTATCTTCTCTCTATCTCTGCTTGCAAATAAATAAATGAAAATATTTTTTTCTTTTCAAAAAAATTTTTTAAGGGCTGGAGAGATGGCTTAGCGATTAAGCGCT
This sequence comes from Dipus sagitta, assembly GCA_036346955.1. Classification (NCBI taxonomy): domain Eukaryota; kingdom Metazoa; phylum Chordata; class Mammalia; order Rodentia; family Dipodidae; genus Dipus; species Dipus sagitta. The sequence continues at coordinate 4,236,834 of CM070774.1, forward strand.
TGCCTGTGAAGCCTAAGGACCCCGGTTCGAGGTTCGATTCCCCAGGACCCACGTTAGCCAGATGCACAAGGGGGCGCACGCATCTGGAGTTTGTTTGCAGTGCGTGCCCATTCTCTCTCTCTCTCTTTCTCTGCCTGTCACTCTCAAATAAATAAATAAATGATAATTTAAAAAAATTTTTTTTAATTAACAACTTCCATGATTATAAAAAATATATATATATCCCCTGGTGCCAAGCGTGTTGGCGCACACCTTTAATCCCAGCACTTGGGAGGCAGAGGTAGGAGGATCGCTGTGAGTTTGACACCAGCCTACAATTACATAGTGAAAGCCAGGTTAGCCTGGGCTAGAGTGAGACTCTACCTCAAAAAACCAAAAATAAAATATACCCTGGTAATGCCCTCCCTCCCCCCATTTTCCCCTTTGAAACTCCATTTTCCATCATATCCCCTCCCCATCTCAATCAGTCTCTCTTTTATTTTGATGTCATGATCTTTTCCTCCTATTATGATGGTCTTATGTAGGTAGTGTCAGGTACTATGAGGTAATGGATATCCAGGTCATTTTGTGTCTGGGGGGAGCACGTTGTAAGGAGTCCTACCCTTCCTTTGGCTCTTACATTCTTTCCGCCACCTCTTCTGCAATGGACCCTGAGCCTTGGAAGGGGTGATAGAGATATTGCAGTGCTGAGCACTCCTGTCACTTCTTTCCAGCACCGTGATGCCTTCTGAGACATCCGAAGGTCACTGCCATCTGAAAAGAGAAGATTCTCTACCAAAAGTAAGAGTAGCATTAAATAAGGGTATTGTGGTAGTTTGAATAGAATAGATGGCCCCCAATATATTCAGTTGTTTGTTTATAGTTTGCATCTTTAGCCACCTGGCTGGAGTCAGTGCCATTGTGTGGATCTTAAGGTGTGGTGGTGGGTTTCAGATTTCAATGTATAGATATGCAAAGTGTGCCTAGCTGGAGTTCCTGAAGTGTGCTGTGGCTTTTGACCTTTAGGCTTGTACTTCTCTCTCTCTGCTTGGTCCTGTGAAAGCAGGCCAGTTTCTTCTGCCATTATGGAACTTCCCCTGGATCTGTAAGCTCCAATAAATCCCTTCCTCCATAACTGTGCCTGGTCTGAAAGTTCATCTCAGCGAACCTGAAGCTGACTGCTACAGAACTTGGTACCGAGGAGTGGGTTGAGATGAACCTTACTATGTGGATGTTGATCTGTTGGAACCTTTGTTTTGGAGGAATAGGCATGGACTTGGTGCTTGCAACTGAAGATGTCTTCTGGAGTGGTAAGCCAAGTTTTATGGACTATTCTGATGAGAGTCTGAGAATGCTAAGTGCAGACAGCATTGAACTTCGAGGCTTGCCTTATGAGCTTTCTAAGGGGAAGGAAAGTCTTTGTTGGAACTGGGCTACTGGCATAAGGGCTGGCTGCGTCCTGCTGCCCAGGCCCAGAGAGTTTGATCAAGGTTAAATTTGTAATGGACTGATGTGCTTGGCTAGAGATATTGGACTGAGAGATTTAAGATTTTAAGCTGGAAAACCTCTTACAAGTTAAAATTATAGGCACTGAGACTGGTTTTAGGTTACTGAACCTGCTATTGTCAAACACATTAGCAATCTTAAGGAAGATGGTCCAACTGCTTTACATTAAAACAATGGAAAGGAGTTACAGTGATAGCAGGGGTGATTGATCCAGATTACCAGGGGGAAATTGGACTGCTTCTCCACAATGGAGGTAAGGAAGAGTATGCTTGGAGTGCAGGAGATCCTTTAGGGCGTCTGCTAGTGTTACCATGTCCTGTTGTCAAAGTCAATGGACAACTGCAACAACCCAATAGAAGTAGTGTGATAAATGGCCCAGATCCTTCAGGAATGAAGGTATGGGTTACCCCTCCAGGTAAAGAACCAAGACCTGGTGAGGTGCTTGCTGAAGGTGGAGGAAATACAGAATGGGTAGTAGAAGAAGGCAGTTACAAATACCAGCTAAGGCCACGTGACCAGTTACAGAAACAAGGACTGTGATTGCAATGTTTCTGTCCTGCCTTGATAACAGAGTGTTTGTATGTATCTACACCAATATTACGATTATATCGTTAGCTAACTGTTGAATTTATATTAGACCCATTATACTAGAGACTAAGCTTTGTGTTGGGGGGAAGATTTTGCGGTTCCGGTTGTACATGGGATAGTTATGCCATGTTAGGCGGAATTATGAGCTTGTTACTGTTTTCATTTGAAAATTAAGTATGATGTAAGGAGACATGATTTGATACCAAGTTGACAAGGGGTGGACTTGTGATAGTTAAGGTGTTGTCAACTTGATCTGTTTAGTAATCCATAGGTTGCTTCTAGGAAGGATCAACTAGAGGAGGAAGTCTTTCCCCAAGGTTGAGCCCTTCCCCCAGAATGGGCGGTCCCACCCAGAGGGGGACTTGATACAAGGGAACTCTGGGAAAAAAGAGTCCCTTCCTTCCTTCCTTCCTGCCTCCCTTCCATTTTGGCTGCTGGAGCTGCCACTGAGATGCAGCTTGAGGTAGGGCCTGATGCCCTGATAGGCTGAAAGAGCCTTTGGAAAATGTGAGGAGTGGTCATGAATTGCACATGGTTCCAGGAGCTGCTGCTGAGATGCGGCATGAGGCAGGGCATGATGCCCTGATAGGCTGAAAGAGCCTTTGGAAGATGGACCATGGTTTGCATGAAGACCTCAAGATGTTTTGGATATACCAGGACTGTGCAAGGGCTACCATAGAGCTCACTGTGGCCCTGAGGTGGAAGTGTTCCCTGGCTACTCTGCCCAGCTGGAGGGGCAGAATTGGAAAATCTGGAGACTGTCAGTCTCTAGTTGTACTGAACTTGAACTGCAGAAGTTTGATGTTTGTTTGATGGTGGTTGAGTTTGCATTGTTTTAGTCTCTCCTTGCTATGCCTTATACCAGTTGAAAATGTTTACTCTATGTCTGTATATGTTAGAAATGTTTAACTTGTTTGATTTTACAGGTCTTAATATCTTAAATTGGTCTAGACTGTGGGGACCTTTGAAATTGAACTGAGTACAATTTACAATGTGTGATGGTTATAAATCTATTGGGGGCCAGGGGCGGAATGTGGTAGTTTGAATAGAATAGATGGCCCCCAATATATTCAATTGTTTGTTTATAGTTTGCATCTTTAGCCACCTGGCTGGAGTCAGTGCCATTGTGTGGATCTTAAGGTGTGGTGGTGGGTTTCAGATTTCAATGTATAGATATGCAAAGTGTGCCTAGCTGGAGTTTCTGAAGTGTGCTGTGGCTTTTGGCTTTTGGCCAGTGCTTCTCTGTCTCTGCTTGGGCCTGTGAAGGCAGGCCAGCGTCTTCTGCCATTATGGAACTTCCCCTGGACTGTAAGCTTCAATAAATCCCTTCCTCCATAACTGTGCCTGGTCTGAAAGTTCATCTCAGCGAACCTAAAGCTGACTGCTACAGGTATGAACATTAAGAGAAGTGCTTACTGGGCAGTTTGATGAGCATGGTATATACATTTAGCCAGACAGCAGCAGACGTTACACCCCCAGAGCTCATGACTACCCCTGTTTTAAATTTTCAGTATCAGGGATGTATTCCCTCCCATGGAGCAAGCCTCCAGTCCAATTAGAGGGCAGTTGGTTTTCACCAGGACAGACGTGCCACTATTGCACCCGTTGGCTCATTTGGCCTGGCTGGCCAAATATAAGGCTTGCAGTGTCCACTGTTGAGTATCTTCACTGGTGATTTCTCTCCCTCCCATTGAACTGCATGCTGAATGGCTTCTTCCAGCTTTCTGTCAGCTGGTCTACATGGAGGAGGTTATCAGCTCAGTTCCAGCAGGATTTCTCAGTGGCCTTGCAGCCCAAGTATATGGAGTCTTCAGCAACAGGACTTGCCATCTCATTCCTGGTGGGAAACCAACGGCCTCGGCAATGGCCTATGTTTTGGGGGCATCAGGGACCTCCCTGGCCAACAACTCACTGGAAGGTATCCCATCCCTGGCACTGAAAATTTTCTAGGAACAATCTATGGCTCCTGAGTGTTCCATTGTCCAAAAAAGTAGGTTTCCATATGATGTATTTATATCCTCTTAGATTTTGATTAGCCCTCTGTAGCAGACAGCTTCAGGTTCGCTGAGATGAACTTCCAGACCAGGCACAGGTATGGAGGAAGGGATATTTATTGAAGCTTACAGATCCAGGGGAAATTCCATAATGGCAGAAGAAGCTGACCTGCCTTCATAGGCCCAAGCAGAGAGAGAGAGGTACAAGCCTAAAGGTCAAAAGCCAGAGCACACTTCAGGAACTCCAGATAGGCACACTTTGCATATCTTTAGATTGAAATCTCAAACCCACCACCACACCTTAAGATCCACACAATGGCACTGACTCCAGCCAGGTGGCTGCAGATGCAAACTACAAACAAACAACTGAATATATTGGGGGTCACCTATTCTATTCAAACCACCACAACCTCCTTCCACCTTTCCTTTACTCAATCTCTTCCCCTGACCTCACTTGGGCCTTTTCACCCCCATTAATCTATTCTTCTACTTACATTTATACAATACCATCCTATTAAGTACCCCTCTCCCTTCCTTTCTCTTCCCTTTATATCTCTTTTCTAGCTTACTGGTCTTTGCTACTGAGTTTTCTTCCTACTCACACAGCAGTCCAATCATCTGTAGCTAGGATCCACATATGAGAGAGAACGTGCGACACTTGACTTTCTGGGCCTGGGTTACCTCACTTCATATAATATTTAAAAAAAAAAAAATAGGAGCCTGGGATTGGCAAGTCAAATAAGACTTTATGGACCAAATCAAGGGCTAGCCTTTTCTTCTGGGACCTGGAGACTGCAGGAAGCCCTGGAGGGATTTAAAGTTGGGTCTGATTGGGTCACAAAGCTGGGGCCTATGATCCAGGCTTTGAAGTATTGGGACAAGGGACTACTCTAAATTAGTGGGCGGGGCTGACACAGAGAAGTGAACTAAAACTCCAGAGAGAGGGGAGGGATTCAGAGAGGCAGAGGTGACCAGGAGGTGCAGTCACCTGCGTTTTGGTAGCACTGGCACATCAGGGTGGAGAAGGACTTGGTGCCACACAGGAGGACATACTGTTCCCCCTAAGTGTCCTGACACAAGTTGGCAGGGGCCTGCCCAGGTATCCCCTTGCTCTTTCAGAAGGCTGCTGCTATAGACCAGTGACCTCCATTACACTGCAATGCTTCCTGGACAAGCCCAACACCCACAGGCATATATCTAGCACAAGGATGTGGAAGCCAAGGGAATAACCTCGTCCAGCACAAGGGGTGAAAGGACCATTTAAAGCAAGAATAGTGTAGGACAGACCAGAGAAGCCTGGATGCACTCTGCCATACCAGTCTACGCTATAACCACTACCCGCATGCAGCTACCTGCATTTAAATTCCAATTAACTATCCAGGCATCGTGGCTCCTGCCTATAATCCCAGTGCTAGGGCGGCTGAAGCAGGAAGGCGGTGAGTTCAAGGCCAGCCTAAGCTACAAAGTTCTAAGCCAACCTGAGCTACAGAGTAAAACACTGTCTCAAAACAAAATAAGTACTGCCAGGTGTGGTGGCACATGGCTTTAATCCCACACTCCAGAGACAGAGGTAGGAGGATCAATGAAAATTCAAGGCTACCCTGAGACTACAAAGTGAATTCCAGGTCAACCTGGGCTAGAGCAAGACCCTACCAAAAAAAAAAAAAAAGAAAAAGAAAAAAAGAAAAAACACTTTTTAACGGATGAGCCATTTCCCTAGCCCTCAAAAGAAGTAAATATGTTCCAATCAACTAAACTTAATTTTTCAGTTCCTCAGTAACACTAGCCACATTTGGAGTAATCAGCAGCCACATGTGGCTTGACAGTTGCCACAGTGGACGGTGACAAAACAGAACACTTCCATCACTGGAAAGTTCTGCAACACACAAGGATAGTGACATCTAAGTACTAAGCACCCGGTGCCACTCAGTGAGATGCTGGCCTCCAGCCGCGCCCCACAGAGCCAGTGGGAATGGGAACCCCTGACAGAGACATCTCAGGCACTGCTCCCAAAGGATGCCAGGGAGAATGTGAACCCTGACCGAGTGATTCCCGGACCCCTGGTGTTACAGGGTTAGTCGCCCAGGAAGCAAAGGCTTGTGGGAGCTTATAAGTAGAGAGAGTGGACAGAAGGGCACTGTGTGGGCCAAAACTAGTCTACAATAATTCAGTGTTGAGGCCCTAGCTTCCCCCCACTCCAGGCCTTCAGGATGTGACTGTATTTGTAAAGAGAGTCTTTTAAAAATCACTAAATTAATATTACTAGTGTTAGATGTGGTAGGACACTTATAATCCCAACAGTCAGGCAGCTGAAGCAGGAGGAGCATGAGTTCAAGGTCAACCTGGGCTATTAGTGAGACATAGTTTCAAAAGTGAGGAAGGGTTCTGGTGGGATGATGGCTCAGTGACTAAAGCTTCTAGCTGGCAAAACCTGCTGGCCCAGGCTCAATTTCCAAGACATCCATGTAAATCGGACACAAAAACTGATGCACAAATCTGTTGTTCATTCTATAGCAAGCAAGAGGTCCTGGCATGCGCACGCACACACACACACACACACACACGTGAAAATTAATAAATAATAAATAATTAAAGGAGGAAGATGATGAAGGAAGAAAGAAGGAGAAAAGAAAGAAGGAGAAGATGAGGGACAGAGGTCATCACCAGGAGTCCCTAATCCATTCTGAGCAGTGTCTTTTTAACAAGATTAGGATGCAGACACACACGGAGCAGGGCCCATGTTAAGAAGGAGGGAGAAGATCACCACCATCTATGATCAGGTGGGGTGGGGGAGGGCTTAGATACCCACCAACACCTTCATCTCAGCCTCCTGTTTAAGCCTGGCAGTTTAGGCACTATTTCAGGTACAAAAGATGCTTACCTTCCCATGGAATTGAGTATTTTGTATCAGTTCACTATACAGTAGTGTGATGTGGGGCTATAGATATAGCTGACATGGTCGAGTACTTGCCTAGCCCTGGGTTCCACACCCAGCACTACCCCCTCACCTCACAAAATACATATGTGTGTGTGTGTGTGTTATGCATTGTAAGTGCAAGATGTAGGTGAGTACAAAAGGGTTGAGGGATATGCAGAGAAAGAACGTGAATTCTGTCAGGAGAGCAGGAGTGTTGGATTTAGATAGAAAGGCAAAGGGAACAGGGAAGCTTCTAGAAAAAAACATAAAAAAGTAGGAGCCAACAAAGTGAGCTGAGAGGATGGCTAGGGATGCCAGTGAGCCAATGGCCAAGTGGAAAGGCAGCCAGCAGCCTCTCTACCAGGCTTGGCAGCAAGGACTTTGCCCCATTGGGCACCAGAGCCAGGAGCCACTGAAGGGCTTTGGATAGCAGAGAACCTGTGTGTCTGGGCAGAGAATGATACCAAGGTACAAAGATCAGAAGCAAAGAGGGCATTATAAAGGATTGCACCACCCGGGCAATGCTGATTGAGCCAGATCTAAGGGGTGACCGACGAGAGACACGGCAAAATAGCAAAGAATGGGAACCAACTGTGCAGAGATAGAGGGCAGGGGGAGTCAGGGTGCCACTCATGCCGGACCTTCTGGGGTAATGATGTCACTAGGTAAGAGCAACCTAGTCTTGAAGAAAGTGGCCTTGACTTGAGAGGCTGGGTATGTGGTTGTCTACACCTGTTGGAGGCTTGGGACAACTGGACTTCTGAATTCATCATTCTAGAGCCATGGTCACTGCAAAACAATGACAGTTAGGAGGTAGAGCTGTGGCTGGACTGCAGGATGTCTGCAATTAGAGGGAAGCCTTGAAGACTGTCATAGCCAAGAAGAGCCAGGGACACAGGAAGACTGTCACGTGAGATCCTACATGGGAGCCTGGAACAGGAAAAGGACATTGGGTAAAAGCTAAGGAAATCTGAAGAGAGTATGGACTTTAGTTTAATAATAATGGGTCAGTCAGGTCTAATGTCAGATGTTAATAATAGGGGAAATGTTGTGGGACTTTCTCTTTACTAGCTTTCTGTAAATCCTAAACTACTTGAAATAAAACATGTACTTAAAAGTATTGATAGCGATAAGAATTACATATGGGGCTGAAGAGGTGGCTTAGTCATTAAGGTATTTGCCTGCAAAGCCAAAGGACCCAGGTTCAACTCCCCAGGACCCACGTAAGCCAGATGCACAAAGGGGCACATGCATCTGGAGTTTGTTTGCACTGACTGGAGCCCCTCAGCACCCACTCTCTGCCTCTTTCTCTCTCTCAAATAAATAAAATAAAAATTACACTCTGCTCTGAAGGCAGAGAAACCTAACTCTGGCATGAATTTTTTGGCCACGTGAAGAAGTCCTTTTGTTCCCTGGTAAATGCTAAGCGCTGTTCCCTTGGAGATCTGCGAGCTGAGCTATCAACTCCCCCAAGGTGGCCGGGGAAGAGCACATTCCCTCGGGTGCCTCTTTCCTGAGTGAGTCACACTGTGAATCATGTCTAACTATGATACGCCACCTCGCCCTGAGTTCACCCCACCTGGAGGGCATATCAAGGTGGCAGTAATAACACACTTCACATCCAACCATATCCGTGGTTGTGACATGACAAGGAAGAAGTGTGATCTTGTCAGAAAGAACCACCAGCTCCCTGGAAAACATGGGATTAATCCTCTTTGTCCGGAAGCAGGGTCACAACTGACCTTTTGAGCGGGACCTTTACACTGTGTGACATGCAGCGTCCCTAACACCAAGGGCCTTGTGACAACCAAAACCTTCCCACAAACTTCCAAATGTGCTCAACTCCCACCCCTACTTTCCCTATACATTCCCTATTCAACCCCAGGACTAAACTGCTAGACCAGCAATATGGGGGGGGGGGGTCAGGAAGATATGTCAAAAGAGCAGGAAGTCCAACAGCCCAAAAAGAAGTTAATTACATTAAAAAAAAAAAAACTACAGAAAAGTATTTTCACACCAGAGAAGAGGGAAGATGTAGCATTCTCAATCAGATGAGGGCAGTACACCAATGTAAGCACCTGATTGTGATAGTACACTCATACAGCCTTACAAGTACGACCATGAGGCAAAGCATCCATCTCCTGGGGTCTCTCTCTGTCATTCCTTACACACTGTGAATGTGTAACTGTGTCGGTAAAAGTTGCAATGGAGATTCTGAGGAGATGGCTCAGCAAGTGTGAGCACTTGTTACACAAGCATGAAGGTCTGAGAAGACCTGAATTTGATTCCCAGCACCCATGTAAAAAGCCAGGCATAGTCAAGCACACCAATAACCACAGTCCTGGTGGGGGTGGGCAGAGACGGGAGGGGGAAGGATTGCTAGGACTTGCTAGTCAGTCAGTCTGATTTAAAATGTCAGGTGGGGCTGAAGAGATGGTTTAGCAGTTAAGACGCTCGCCTGCAAAGCCAAAGGACCTCGGTTCAATTCCCCAGGACTGACATAAAGCCAGATGCACAAGGTGGCACATGCACCTGAAGTTCTTTGCATCTGGAGGCCCTGGCGTACCCATTCTCTCTCTCTCTCTCTCTTTCTCTGCCTGTGCCTTTCTCTCAAATAAATAAATAAAAGCAAAATAATTTAAAATGTCAGCTGTCTGTAGGTTCACAGAGAGACCCTGTCTCAAGGAAATGATGCAGAAAAGTGCTAGGGACATGTGACGCTCTTCTCTGACTTCTGCACACAGACATGCATACACTATACATGCACACACAACAGCACATCACATGTGCTAGACACACCCCAAAAACCAAAAGAAAAATTCCATAGAAAGGAAAAGAACATAAGAGCAGCAATTATTTAATGCCCTTCCTGACCCTCCAAACTCTCTTACTCTCACTCAGCAATACCCAGTGGGCCCAGCTCTGATGATAGACACCGAGAAACCAGAATTCAAGTCCTGGCTGGGCAGTTTCTCTTCTCTTTATTTTATTTTATTTATTTACTTATTTATTTGAGAGAGCGAGAAAGAGGAAGAGAGAGGGAGAGGATGGGCATGCCAGGGCCTCACGCCACTGCAAATGAACTCCAGATGCATTTGCTATCCCATGGACCTGGCTTGCGTGGGTACTGGGAAATCAATCCTGGATCCCCAAGCTTCACAGGCAAGTGCCCCAATCGCTAAGCCATCTCTCCAGCCCTGTTTTTTAAATTTTATTTTATTTGCTGAGAGAGAGAGAGTGAGAGTGAGAGAAAAGCAACAGAGTCTCTCTCCATTGCAAATGAACTCCAAACGTGCACACCGCTTTATGCATCTGGCTTTATGTGGGTACTGGGGAATTGAACCCAGGCCAGCAAGCCTTGCCTTTTAAACCCGAGCTATGGCTCCAGCTCCGGGGGGCGGGGGGCGGGGGGCGGTATCAGCTTCCAGCACCGTTGGGGTGATTTGATGTTGTGTGTGCAGAGCCTAGGATAAGGCAGACAGTCGAACAGCAGGAATCCTTGCTTCTGCAGCCTGGCTGCACAGCTTTCTTCCTAGTCCTTCTACCCATTTTGTCCCAAATGCCACTTACTCTGTGAATCCTTTTTCTAGCACTGCACCTGTCCCCAAAACCAACTCTCACTTCCTTATCCACATGCCAGCAAAGAGCTCAACAGTCGGGCAGGCTGGGCTGACCCACTGTTCCACATCCCCCTCGCGGGCTTGCTGGGGCAGCTGGCGGTTCGTTTCCTGTCCCCACCCCTCACCCCTCTGCAGCTGCGGACCATAAACAAACCAGCACCTGGAGGCTTGCATCGGATGTTTTAGTACGGAAATAACTCGAAGGGCAGGGCTGTTCTGACCTCTGGTCTCCAGGGCTCAGGCTGTCCCACCCACTCTGCTTCCAAAGGTCGGGCGCATTAATGTCCACCCTGACTTAGGATGTCCTGGGGTCAAGCAATGCAGGAACCAACTGGCGCTGCAGGGCACAGTCCCAGCCCTCCGAGGCTGGCCAAGAGCTCCAGCAGAAGCTAACCACTGCAGCCTGGGCCTCGGTGGCAGAAGACAGGGGAAGGGCTCACGAGGGCGCAGAACATGGGGCTCCCCAAAAAGCATGCCACTCCTCGGGCACCGTGAGAGGGTGTAGAAGGGTATCAAGCCATCTTTTGTTCTTTGTGTTTTTTTTTTTTTTTTTTCAAGGTTGGGTCTCACTCTAGCCCATGCTGACCTGGGATTCACTATGTAGTCTCAGGGTGGCCTCGAACTTTCAGCGATCCTCCTACCTCTGCCACCAGAGTGCTGGGATTAAAGGCGTGCACCACCACGCCCGGCTGTATCAAGCCGTTTTTCTCAACACGGGAGAAAAAAAAAAAGACTGTATGTGCTCCATTCACCCAAGGGTTAAAGGACCAATCTACTACTTGCATTACCTTTGCTATTCTTGTTATAGTTACAGAAATGAGACCTCATCCCTGACAGCACCAGGGTGCCTCCGAGTTAACACACAGGCCCACACCTTGCTTTGTCTTGGGGCAAGGTTTATGGGTGGAGCCTCCGCATTCAAATCCCAGGCCCTAAGGCACAAACCAGCCTGGAATCTAGGTGTCGGTGCCTTAAGGCTCCCGGAACCCATGTCCTGTCCAGCCCTCTGCTGCTGCTCTTGGCCCCAGAAACCCAATCCAAGGGTACACCCTGTGACGGTTCATTCTCATTGTCAACTTGACTGGATTTTAGAATCATTTAGGAGACACACCTCTGGTTTATTAGTTCCAAAGATGGTTAACTAATGAGACATTCAAGTACTATGGCCTAGAAAGGTCCTATTACTGTCAGCCTGAATGTGGATAGCACCATACCTGGGGTTCAGGTTCTATACTGAATAAAAAAATAAAGAGAGAAAAAGAGAACAAAAATTGAGCACCAGCATTCCCATCTGCTTCCTGACAACAGATACCATGTGACCAGCCAGAGCCAAGATAAACCTCCCTTCCTCAAGTTGCTTTTATTTAGGGGAGGGAGGTTGGGTAGGGTCTTGCTCTATCCCAGGATGATCTGGAATTATTCTCAGGCTGGCCTCGAACTCATAGCAAGCAATCCTCCTACCTCAGCCTCCCGAGGTGCCTCATAAGTTGCTTTCGACAGGCATTTTGTCACAACAACAGAAAAGTGACTAATAAGTTACCCCAGTGAACTGAATGAACCATGCAGAAATCTCCAGACTCCTCGTACCCACTCCCTAAAAGCATGGGCCAGAGCCATGCATAGCTTCAAGCCCCTCCGTGGCTGCCAAGAGAGGTGCCCAGACTCTGTGGCATCGGCAACAGGCCCCAAGTTCAAGTACTGTGGTCTAGAAGGGTCCTATTGCCCTCCCTCCACCTCAGTGTGTTCTCGCTCCCTGACCCTGAGCCGAGCCTCGCTCTTTCCCAAAGAAGCAGCCTGGCCATGAAGGCGCTCTGGGTCTGTGAACTTTCCCCAGGGCTGAGCCCTGGACTTATGGGCCATGGGATGTTGGTCCACTTGGCCAAGGCTGATCCGGATTCTCTTCCCAGCACCTGAAGCCAGGACCTAGGTAGGCAACAGAGGCTGGGAGAGTGGATGGCCAACTGGACAGTGGTCTCCAGCTCCCAGGGCCTGGCTGGCCTCTGCCCATGCAGGCATAGTGGCTCTGTTCAGTTCTCTGACCACTCTAGGGCCTCTCTGCTCCACTCCTGCCCTGTCCACCTGATGTCAGCCATGTCTGGCTGTAGGTTCGCAGTAGAAGTTTACCTAAACAACAACCCAGAGCTCAGGCAGGGTTCGGACCCAAAGTGGAATCACAAGAGTATTTTTGCCTACACCTGTTGTCTGCCCTGTTCTCTCAGGAGTTAGAATGAGTCAGAAAACCAAAGCTACCCCATGTGTTTCCAGAGAAGGGGTTTAGACTCCGCAAGAATCCTGGAAAGCCCTAGACAATCCAGGTCCCAGGCGGGCAAGCAGGGTGCCTAACAGCTTTCTTGCCGGCACTGAGATATTCTATGGAAGGTGACCTTTGTTTTCTTGATGTCACCCCTCACTCTCAGGCTCCAGGGACCCAAAGGGCAGCAGCTTCCTACGTCAGTGACATACGCCCAGTGCCCCAGCCAAACAACCTGACTCACAGCCAGGGGACACACAGACACACTTTATTTCTGGGAGAGAAGTTCATACTTTCCTATGTAGCATAACCATGAAGGCTGACAGGGACTTGGCCTGTGACACCGGGAACTACAGGCCGTTTGCTTGCATCTGAGCCAACTCTCCTTCACTCATCTGGGCCGGCCTCCTCCTTGCCCGGCTTCTCTTGGGCATTTTCTCCCACATCTTTCAGATTTTGGCGAGCAAACTCCTCAAAAACCAAATTTTCGTCCTGAATGCTAAGAGAAAGCAGACAACATGTTGATCAGTGCACACTCTTTGAAGCTGAAGACAAAGGAGTGACAAGACCTTTCATCTTCCTTTTCAGTAAAGGAACCGTTCAGGCATCAGGTTTTCCCAGGACCATTTTTTTGTTTTAGGTTTTTCTAGGTAGTGTCTCGCTCTAGCCCAGGTTGACCTGAAATTAACTATATAGTCTCAGGCTGGCCTTGAACTCACAGTGATCCTCCTACCTCTGTCTCCCAAATGCTGGGATTAAAAGGTGTGCGCCACCACACCGGGCTTCCAGGTTCATTTTTGTTGTTCATTTTCCCTATCTCTCTCTCAGTCTCCTTTTCCCTCTCCCTCCATCTCTTCTTCTTCTTTTTCTTTTTGTTTGTTTTGAGATGGTGATCCTCTGTTTTCTCCTCCCAAGTGGGCCAGCCACCATACCCAATAAGGCTTTTGTGCCAGAAAAACCCATGGAACAAAAGATACACCCAGCGTAACTGCATAACTGCATGTGCACAAGCCTGAAGCCTGAGAGCAAAGGGACATGGAGATGTGGATAGACTCCAGGGTTTGTGCAGGAGAGACATCACAGAGCACAGAGACACAGGGACGACATTCAAATGGCTTACCTTTCTTTTGCTGCACACCCAAAATGAAAGAGAGAAGGACAGGGAGAGAGAGAGAGAGAGAGAGAGAGAGAGAGAGAGAGAGAGGATGGAGGAGAGAGGGGGAGAACAAGGGGAAGAGAGATTAGCAAAAATTCTTTATTTAGGTTTTATTGACATATATTTATCATACATAATCATGGGCTTCACTATGACATTTTCATACATATATTCCATTTTTTGATCATATTCACACTCCTGTTACCCTCTCCTATTCCTCTCCCACTTCTTTCTTTTGAAACAGGATCTTGCTATGGTAGTGCTGGGTGGGCTGGCACTCACTTTGTATGTAGCCCATGCTAGGCTTAGACTGTGGCAATCCTCCTGCCTCAGCCTCATAAGTGCTGGGATTACAGGTGTGAGGTACCAGTCCTGGTTTTACTTTTTGAGCTTCACAGAAATTCTGTGTCATAGTACTAGGAAAATATCTCCCTGCAGATGACTGTAGTCTGAGGCCTGGAGACACAGAATTCATATCATTGCATATGATTTCTGTTTCTTTGCTTTTCTGCCTTCAAACCTAACTGTGTGTGTGTGCGCGTGCACACATGTGTGCACACATGCACGTGCACGTGCACATGTGTGAGTGTTGCTAGGGATGGAAACCCCCCTCAGGATCTGGCACATGCTAGGCAAGTGTTCGAACGCCAAGCAATACACCCAGCTATAACCCTCTTCTCCTGAAATGAAGCTGCCACAAGCTCATCTCTAGAACCCTCTCCCTAATTTCCCTCCCCTCCTGATGCTCTTCTTTTCAAAGTATTTCTCCCCAAGTGCCCTTCAGATTCCATGGAAGCCAGGGGGTCACCATGGAATCTGAGAATGCAGGTTCAGGCACCATCCCATCAGGCTCTCAAAGAGTGATACCAGGGACTTGGTAGTATCCCAGAGTGAGTGTACACTAAAGATCAAGGACCACTCTATGACCCTCAGTTTTTTTTTTAATTTTTTTGTTTATTTTTATTTATTTATTTGAGAGGAACAGACAGAGAGAGAAAGAGGCAGATAGATAGAGAGAATGGGCGCATCAGGGCCTCCAGCCACTGCAAACAAACTCCAGATGCATGTGCCACCTTGTGCATCTGGCTAACGTGGGTGCTGGGGAATAGAGCCTCGAACCGGACATCCTCAGTTTTAATTAATTCTCTATTAATGGGTTATGTTTCTTTTGTTTTCTCTTTCCTTTCTTTTCCTCTCTCCCTCTCTTTCTCTCTCTTTTACTGGGGGTTAACTCAGGAACTTATACATGCTAGATAAATGCTCTGGTATTGAATTCCCATTGTAAATCCATGGCCTTTTATTTTCTTATATTTATTTATTGGCACATATAGGCACACCAGAGTCTCTTGCTACTACTGCCAGATACATGTGCCACTTTGCACATCTGTCTTTATTTATGTGGGTACTGAGGAATTGAACATGGGCCAGCAGGCTTTGCAAGCAAGCCCCTTTAACTGTCTCGGCCCCTGGGTAGCTGGAATTATAGGCCTGCACCATCACGCCTAGCTCAAGTTATATTTTTCTTGTGCTTGTATCTCCAGAGGAGTTGCTATCAGTGTTTGTGTGTGTTTGTGTGTGTATGTCTGTGTGTCTGTGTGTCTGTGTGTTTCTTGTTTGTTTCAATGATGGTCTTTTAGCTTTCTGTTCACCTACTAAACTTCTGGCATGGTTAAAGGCCAAGTTTGATGATGGGCCTAAGCTTTTGTGTGTCAGCCCACCTGGAAGCCAGCATGGGAGGGGACTGTCTGTAAGAGTCACTGGGCACAGGACGGCTGATCTGTCAAAACCTCTCCTGGCAGTGCCGTGAGCCTGTAATCTCAGCTACTTGGAAAGCTGAGACAGAAAGATGGCAAGTTCAAGGTGGGCTGAAGCTATAGAGAGAGTTCCAGGCCATCCCGGGCAACTTAAGTGAGACTCAAAAAACAGAAAGTAAACCGGGCGTGGTGGCACACACCTTTAATCCTAGCACGCAGGAGGCAGAGGTAGGAGGATCGCCCTGAGACTACATAGTTAATTCCAGGTCAGCCTGAACCAGCGTGAGACCCTACCTCGAAAAAACAAAACAAGAAAAAACAAATAAAAATAAAAAATAAAAAGTAAAAAGAGGGGCTAGAGAGATGGCTTAGCAGTTAAGCACTTGCCTGTGAAGCCTAAGGACCTCGGTTCGAGGCTCAGTTCTCCAGGACCCATGTAAGCCAGATGCACAAGGGGACGCACACATCTGGAGTTTGTTTGTAGTGGCTGGAGGCCCTGGTGAGCCCATTCTCTCTCTCACTCTCTCTCTCTCTCTCTCTGCCTCTTTCTCTCTGTCTGTTGCTCTCAAATAAATAAATAAAAATAAACAAAAAAAGTAAAAAGAGGGTTGAGATATAGGTAGTTCAGCGGTAGAGGGCTTGCCTAGCCTTGCCCTACCTTCACATCCCCAATACAATAATAAAATAAAACTTCCCCTGGCAAGAAATACCCTGGAGCCCCACAGTGCTAAGGAAAAGGGACTGTCAACCTTGGAGAGATAAACCACAAGGAAGGATCCAATCCCCACCCGACAGAAATGATAAGAACTGGGCAGCAGTCCCAGAGAAGTTATTAGGGACGGATTGCTTGAGTCCTGGCTCCAGAGAGGCCTAACAAACTCATGTTCTGTCCTAAGAGTCTGACCCACCTAGACTCAAGGAGCCAGGAACTAGGCAGGGAAGATACAAGACAGGAGGTTTGGGGGGTTGGAGAGATGGCTTAGCGGTTAAGGCATTTGCCTGCAAAGCCTAAGGACCCTGGTCCAATTCTCCAGGACCCACGTAAGCCAGATGCACAAGGGGGCACATGTATCTGGAGTTTGTTTGCAGTAGCTGGAAGCCTCTCTTTCTCTCACTCTCTAGCTCTCTCTCAAATAAATAAATAAATAAATAACATATTTAAAATTTTTTTTTTTAAAGGTGGTTTTGTCACTCACAAATCTCAGGAATAGTGTTGCAACCACAAGGTGTTTGTTCTAACTCTTTCTCTCCAAAATCTCAAGCACAAAAGATCATTGTCTCATCCTGACATTACAAAATGTCTACTGAGGGGCCATAATGACCGAACCGTGAAAATGTCATCAGTGAAGGAAGAGTAACTCCTCTTCTTCCAAAGTCTAGTCTGTCTAAAGTTCCACAAAACAACCCAGTACAAACTAAACTATTTTTTAATGTTCTTGAAAGAAACCAGGAAGTATATGAGTCACACAGTTAAAAAACTGGATTTGAGCTGGGTATGGTGGTGCACACCTTTAACTCCAGCACTTGGGAGGCAGAGGTAGGAGGATCGCCTTGAGTTCGAGGCCACTCTGAGACTCCATAGTGAATTCCAGGTCAGCCTGAACTAAAGCGAGACCCTACCTCAAAAAAAATAAAAATAAAATAAAATAAATTTGGATTTGGGGCTGGGGAGATGGCTTAGTGGTTAAGGCACTTGCCTGTGAAGCCTAAGGATCCATGTCTGACTCTCCAGATCCCATGTAAGCCAGATGCACAAGGTGGTGCACACATCTGGAGTTCGATTTCAGTGGCTAGAGGCCCTGGTATGCCAATTGTCTCTCTCTCTCTCATAAAAAATAAAATATATTGCTGGGCATGGTGGCACACACCTTTAATCCCAGCACTCAGGAGGCAGAGGTAGGAGGATCGCTGTGAGTTTGACACCACACTGAGACTACATAGTGAATTCCAGGTCAGACTGGACCAGCGTGAAACCCTACCTGGAAAACCTAAAAAAACAAACAAACAAATGAATAAATAAAATAGTAAAAAATTGGATTTGGTGGTAGGGCTAGGGATGTGGCTCCCTGGTATGGTAAAACAGTTGCCTAACATAGTGAGACCTTGAGCTCCGTCCTCAACACAGAAAAAAAGAAAGATAGAAAGAAAAGAGAGAGAGAGAGAGAGAGAGAAAGAAAGAAAGAAAGAAGAAGGAAGGAAGGAAAAGAAAGAAACAGAAAAGCAAGAAAAACTGAAAGAAAGTGAGCAATATATTTGGGAAGCAAATTTTCAAGACTGTTTAAATCTATGTTTTTCCTGGATTACAATCCTAATTAGTCCCAAATAAATGTAAAAAATAGCATTTTAATGATGCAAGCATAAGTGAACCAAAAATGTTTAACTAGGCTGTATTTTTCCCCCAAGGGAAGCTTTTGGCAAAATGCTTTGAGAGTCTGAATATAAAATACTTGGCAAGGATATTTTGAGACTTTTTAAACTTATTTTTTATTTGTTTATTTTCTTTATTTAGTTTGGTGTTTTGACGTAGGGTCTCACTGTAGCCCGGGGAGACCTGGAACTCACTATGTAGTCTCAGGGTGGCCTCGAACTCATGGCAATCCACCTACCTCAGCCTCCCAAGTGCTGGGATTAAAGGCATGCGCCACCATGCCTGGGTTTTTGTTTTGTTTTGCTTTGTTTTTGAGACAGGCTCTTGCTATATTATGTGGCCTGGGCTGGTCTCAAATTTATAACCCTCCTACCTCAGCTTCCTGAATGTTGGGGTTACATGTGTGCCACCATGTCTGTTCTTTGGAAAGCTTATCTGAGCTGTCTTCACATGCTGCCCACTTCTCTTCTTGGCAATGCGATGGTTTTGAGTGTGAACAAACTTGTGTGTCTTTTTTTTTTTTTTTTTTTTTTTTGGTTTTTCGAGGTAGGGTCTCACTCTAGCCCAGGCTGACCTGGAATTCACTATGTAGTTACATAGTTTCAGGGTGTTCTCAAACTCATGGCAGTCCTCCTACCTCTACTTCCCGAGTGCTAGGATCAAAGGCAAGTGCTGGGATTAAAACCATGCCTGGCTTTGTGTGACTCTTATATCCACATAGGAGCCAATGGAGTTATTATCAGATGAACTGAGGTGTTGGGAACCCTGGCCAAGGTTTTTCTAGTATTTTCTGTAGTCTCAACACAATTGCCACTTTAAAAAATATATCATCTTCTAACTGCCTGCTAACACTTCCAAATGAAACATGAGGCCATTGTCTTTTAAATAAAATGCAATACTTCTATTTGTCACCTAAATCATCTTTGAATCTAAATACAGGTCTGTCGACAGCAGAGTGTCTGCTCTGAAACCACTCCTGATCAAACCTCATAGTTGTCCCTATCCAAGAGCAGGGGTGCTATCTTCCACATCAGGACAGGAGGTGGCCGTGTTCCTTACTGAGCAGGGGACCTCTCCTTTCTGGGCTGACCTGGTCACTCACGGACGACACCCAGTGACTCCCATGCTCAGAGTCAAGGAAACCAGGAAGGAATGGGTACTACGTCTGCCGTAGTGAATGGATAGACAACCCAGATAGTGACGTGACTGACCTGGATCCTCGGGCTGGGGGTGCATGAGGCGGAAAGGTACTTCAGTGGCCACTTCACTGGACAAGAAAAAAGTATGCAGCTTGGTGAGAATGTGCGCGTGCACATGTAAGTGCGCACACGTGCACATGCATACATGTACACACATGCATGCATGCACGCACGCACACACATGCATACACGCGCACACATGCACACACACACGCACACACACACATGATTACAAATCACACAGCAAAGGCTGTGACTGCAGAGATTCACCAAAGATACCCGCGCCCAAGCTAAAAGACAATTCAGCGGGATTCAAAACACAACACAATACAACAGAAATCAGGAAGTGGTCAAGCAGGAATTTGAAATTATTCCCTGGAATGTGGTCCAGGAACGTCCCTCAGGCATGGCTGCGGCTGACAGTGTTTTCAGATCCCTGGTATCCTGGTTATTAGTTGTAGTGACATGACATTGCGGGAGGAGAGGAGGTGACTCCTGGGGGGGGGGGGGGGTTAATAACTGTTCCTTGCAGCAAAGCACAACATTTGAACGTACTAAAATCTGCGTGAGGCTGGCATGTTGAAGACAGACACACTCTCTTGCCAAAGAGCAAAACAGAGAGGTGGTGCAGTGTAGCTTCCACCAAAGTTTGGGAGCTAAAGGGCTTTTGGGACACTTAAAATTTACAGGAAAAGAGGGAGGGAAGAAGAGCAAAAGCGGATTCCACAGACAGGAGGAATGGAAAGGTGGGAGAAGAGGTGAGCAGCAGAAGCTGTCCTTGCATCCCAGGACAGCCTGCTGCCGACCCAACGTGACCTGTTCATAGTGACCCAGATGCAGACCAGGTCTAGATGAGAAGATGTCACCTATGTTCCAGGTGAGGGACGGAGATGCTAAGATCAGGACAAAAGACTATCGGGTCAATGATTGTCTCAAATACGTCCACGCTTGTTGGTTTTCTGTGCGTGGTTCCAAAGACGTTGGTCATTATTCACAGCTACCAAGAGGTAGAAATGACCCAAGTATCAGGGATGAACTAAAGTTCTCAGGAAAAAAAAAAAAAAAAAAAAAAAAAAGAAGAAAGAAAGAAAAGAAAGAAAAAAAAGCTGCACCTTTCTGAAGACTCTGCCAGGCTGGTTGACCCATTCGAGTGTCTGGCTGTGCAGAGCTGAAATGTTGCCAAACTATCTTGGGCTATCTTTAGCCCTTGGTAGCTATGTATGGCCCGTGTGTGTGTGAGAGAGAGAGAGAGAGAGAGAGAGATTTAACATCCTGTGACTGTCAGGTAAGCCCTTTGGAATGTACTAATAGACCGCTTGCTTCCACCAACCCAAAGGCTAACAGTGTCATCGGAGAGCACCTGAGGCCTTCAGCAGAGATCGAGCTCCCTGCTCTGCTGCAGCCTGCCTACCTGATATTCCTACCAACATATTTGACAAATATCTCGATTTACCACTTTGTTTTTTTTGAGGTAGGGTCTCGCTCTAGCCCAGGCCGACCTGGAATTCACTATGTAGTCTCAGGGTGGCCTCAAACTCATGGCAATCCTCCTACCTCTGCCTCCCAAGTGCTGGAATTAAAGCGTGCGCCACCACACCCGGCTGATTTACCACTTCTTTGTTCGTAAGATCGTTACCATGTTAGAACAATCTGTATTCCCGGGTCGTAGTCACTCATATTTGGCAACAGAATAAACTAGCTCTCATTCACGTTGAGATGAGAGTTGTGATTGTGTGTTCACACCAACAGATGAATAAACAAAGGCAGTCTATCCGTACGGTGGAATATCACCCCGTCGTAAGAAGGAATGAGTACTACACATGCCATGACACAGGCAGACCTTGGAGACACTGTACTGCGTGACAAAGCCCGTCACCAAGGTTATGCTTGGGCCATGAGCATCTACTCAGAGGTGCTAGCCCAGACAAGTGAACCTACGAGCAGAAAGCTAGTCAGTGGTTGCCAGGGGCTGAGAGAAAGTAGAAGTGATTACTCAGCAAGGACGAGGTTTCCTTTTCAGATGACAAAAGTGTTCTGAACTTAGGTAGTGACAGTGGTTGCATACATTGTAAGCATATTTAATTGCACTGAAGTTGTGCACTTAAAATGGTTAAAATGGGGCTGGAGAGATGGTTAAGGCCTTTGCCTGCTAAGCCAAAGGACCCTGGTTCAATTCTCCAGGACCCACGTAAACCAGATGCCCAAGGGGGCGCATGCATCTGGAGTTTATTTGCAGTGGCTGGAGGCCCCGGTGTGCTCCCTCTCTCTCTCAAATAAATAAAATATATTTAAAAAAAAAAAAGACAAGCCGGATGTGGGCCAGACATGGTGGTCCACACCTTTAATTCCAGCACTCGGGAGGCAGAGGTAGGAGGATCGCCGTGACTTCAAGGCCACCATGAGACTACATAGTGAATTCCAGGTCAGCATGGGCTAGAGTGAGATCCTACCACAAAAAAAAAAAGGGGGGCTGGAGGGATGGCTTAGCGGTTAAGGCATTTGCCTGCAAAGCCAAAGGACCCAGGTTCAATTCCCCAGGACCCATGTTAGCCAGATGCACAAGGGGGCGCATGCGTCTGGAGTTTGTTTACAGTGGCTGGAAACCCTGGCACGCCCATTCTTTCTCTCTCTCTCCCTCTTTCTCTGTCAAATAATAAATAAATAAAAATAAAATATTTAAAGAATGGTTAATATGATAAAACTCATATGGATTGTAACACACGCACACACGTATCCTCATGGAATGTGCCAGTTTTCTGGGGTGTGCATGTGTGTGTGTCCTTGCCCGAGTGAAGGCCTACCTATGAGTTACATGAGTTACAGCCTCACCTAGTGGCTGAGCATCTCACGACACATCCAGAGGCGGGGGTGCCACTCACTCATGGAGCCCCTGAGCACAGACACCAGTCGATACCAGTGTGCTGAGCCCCAGGCTCGTTGTCCTTGGCTTACTGGGAACTGAGTGGAGAAGAAAGGAGAAGAGGCTTACCTGGATGTGAGCTCTCCCAGGAAGCTAGAAAGCATAAAACGCAGAGCTGTGGTGACTGTCCCCAACACAACCAACCACTACCCACCCTCAGATCTCCTCTGTGCTAATGCGTGACTTCCAAGGTCGCCTCCCTTAAAGCTCATCTTCATCCCTGTCTCTCTGCGGATCACCTCTCTTTCCCCAGAGGATGACTCAAGAAGTGGGATCCTTGGGTTCAAGCAATAGGGCACAGATCAGAATTTCTCAGCTGAGGCAACAGGACTGAAAGTTATGCCCTCAGTATGGGCTACATACTGGGATTCTTGTCTAAAAAAAAAAAAATCAGAAGGCAAGAAATAAAATTTCTCAGCCACAGGGGTCATGGTGCAGTGCTATTTACAACTGTCCCTGTTGCTCAGTGTCCATGGGGGATTGGGTCCAGGATCCCTGGTGGGTGCTCAAGTCTCTTCCAGAAAACCATCTAGGATTTGCATCTGACCTTCACACATCTTTCTCTGCATTCTAACGTCTCTAAATCCCTCACAATGCCCAATACAACATAAAGGCTATACAATTATTAGACTGTAATGTTTGGGGAATAAACGGTGAAAATCTGCACATGTCTAGGTTAGACACAATTCCCCTCCCCTCAAAAAAAATTTCAATCTGTGCTTTGTTGAAATCTCAGATATGGAACCCAAAGATTTGGAGGACAAACTATATTTGCTTTTCTTGACTATAAAATGAAACTCCGCACTGCTTTTAGCTCCTCAGAGGGAAAAGGGCAGAAACGCCATCCAGCTTGGAAAACATAAGGAGTGTAGGCACTGAGCGGACAAGATGTCCAAATCAGGCCCAGGTTCTTTATTGCCCTGAGCAAAATTTGGAGAACTCTTTAGCAATATGGGACATGTGCGGGGACTTGCCTTTGATGGCCAAGCTGACAATGGCCCATCAAGGTAAAAGGTCAGAGCCTTTGGCAAAGGAATTTGGAAGGAAAATGAGAAATCAAGTTTTTTCTTTCTTTCTCTCTCTCTCTTTTTTATTTTTTTTTATTTTTTTTATTTATTTATTTTTTTTTTTGGTTTTTTGAGATAGGGTTTCACTCTAGCTCAGGCTCTCCTGGAATTCAATATGTAGTCTCAGGGTGGCCTCGAACTCATGGTGATCCTCCTACCTCTGCCTTCCAAGTATTGGGATTAAAGGCGTGCGCCACCACACCTGGCTAAGTGTTTTCTTTTAACGAGATTAAAGATACTGATTTCACACCCCCCCCAAAAAATAGCAGTTTACTTAGAACTCTAATTATTAGCACTTTTGTATCAAAAGGAGATTCCTGATTATGTTAAATCATGTTAGAAGAAGAAAGGACCCTCTCTTTTAGGATTGTTAGATGTGTCTAAGATTCAAACATATAGAAATACATAAACATGTGTGTGTGTGTGTGTGTGTGCTTGTGTTTGAAGCAGGGTCTCCTTTGTAATCCTGGCTGGTCCAGGATATATAGGCCAGGGTGGCCTCCAACTTGCAGTGTAGTAACAGGATTACCCAGCTCTGCAGGCTTTAAAAATTTTTTTTCTTTTGAGACAAGGTCCCATGTAGCCCAGGCTGGCCTTAAACTCCTTATATAGCTGAGTTCAACCTTGAACTCCTGATCCTTGGTTGTCTACCTTCCAGGTACTGGGATTATAGGTATGTGCTACCATGTTCTACTTAGTTTTTTTTTGTTTGTTTGTTTGTTTTTGTTTTGTTTTGTTTGTGATAGAGTCTATGTAGCCCAGGCTGCCCAGGCCTCATGATCCTTCTACCTCAATCTTCCAAGTGTTGGGATTAAAGACATGAGCCATCACAAAATCACAAATAAAGGAAGATTTTGTGGGCAATTGCTATATAGAACTAAGCTAACTTTTATTCTTGCTGTCACCTTCATTGGGGTAAAAATGTACCCTTTGCTAAGAGGTCCTATGGTGCGTATACTTCAGTCTGCTTTTCCAGGCGGACATTGTCACCGGAAGGACTATGGATGCAGACATATGGAACCATGCATAAAATCCACTCACTCAGGAATCGGCAGACTCCATGGGCCTCCCTTGCTGTCTGCCCACCAGTTGTCCAGGAGAGGAGCTTTCCAAATTGTCCAAGGCCAAGATGGGAGATCCAGCTAGCTGCCACTTACCCTGACACCGTGAGCTTCACCTTGATGTGGTATGACACCAGGATCCCCAGGACGGTGCGGTCAATGCCCTCCTTGATGCTGTCCACACAGAAAGGAGAAGGACAATGAGAGCAGAGACAATCGGAGCCGATCCAGGGACCTTTCCCTCCCTCTGCAGGACCGCTGTCCTGAAGGTGCTGTCTCAGAACTAGCGAACGTCACCATGGTGGCTACAGGATTTTACCCACTTGTGGAGTGGGGAGTAAGGCTCCGACATCTTCCTCTATGGCATCCACAGAGGGCAGAGCACTTGTCCTTCTCGGAGCTTGACTTCCACTGATACGCACTTATCTGGTCACCCAGTAGATCTTATCCTCCTGCCTCCTCCCTCTTCCTGAGCTGGCCACCATCCATCAGCCCTGAATTCTCCCCCGGGCTTACTCTCCCGTGTGATATATCTCATTAGCATATGTCCCCTGCAGCTAGAAAGTGTATCCAGGCTACAGCCTTGGCAGATAATATGTGAGCTGACTTGGCCACCTTTTACTCAGCTATGCCCGGTGAGCTTTTGCCAACCCCAAACCTGCCTGTAAGGTCCTCCTCCCCTTCTTTTGCTCCCCCAACACCTTGGTGATGAACCCTTTCTGTACAAAGCCAGGCAGCACTAGGCTACCTTCCTCTTTGCTTTGTTCTATGAAAGGCACACGGACACGCTGCAATAGTGAGGTTGTGGAATCACTATTGTTCTAGAATGTCCCCAGCACCCAGCATTGCCATTATTGCACCGGTCACGATAGGAGAACTCACTTAAGTGAGTGACTGATATTAAGATGTGCCCTAAGAGAGTTTAGTATAACTATCCTCAACAGAACTCCCAGTGCAAGCTTCATGAGCACACATGGTATAACCACTATCTGACATGTACCACAGTGGACATTTTGTCACAAGTTATTATTATCTCCCGTGATCCAATGTGAGGGGATTTAAGATGTCCAACAACAGGAATTAAGGAATAAAAAAATAACCAAGATGGCTGGAGGGATGGCTTAGCAGTTAAGGTATTTGCCTGCAAAGCCAAAGGACCCAGGTTCAATTCCCCCAGGACCCACATTAGCCAGATGCACAAGGGGGTGCACCCATCTGGAGTTCATTTGCAGTGGCTGGAGACCCTGACGTGCCCATTCTCTTTCTCTCTCTCTCTTTCTCTGTCAAATAAATAAATAAATAAAAATAAAATATTAAAAAATAACCAAGATAATGTGAATCATGACAGAAATCATGGTAGAGAATCCTGAAGATGGGAGGCAGAGGACAGAGAGGTTATGTGGGCAGCTCGGGGTTCTGAGACACAGCCAGGTGGGTTTCAGTCCCACGAACCATGTCCACCCTGGGAGTCTTCTGATGGAACGTGTGATCCCAGAACCACAGTGCTCCTTAAAGAGCTCTGCTCCTCCAACCACTGGATGGAGACACATCAGAGGCCCGAGCTGGGACCCCAGCCCTTTGCTGGCACTGATTCTTTACTTTGTGCCAAATGGAGCCCAACAACCAGGAAGAGAACATGCTCTGGCACCTGCCCTAGAGTTCCCTGCATGCTCTGTCCCTGTTCCCTTCCTGAGCAGAAGAGTCAGCAAGGAGAACACTTCTCGCTGCCACTAACTGACCCGGTGACCCTGGATGAAGCCCTCGTTCTGGTCTAAGTGACAGCCTTCTTACCCACCCAATGACTGTGGGGTGGAGAGACGGGCATGCTTAGAAACCACTCTGCTACTGTGATGTACCTTGGCAACACGCAGCGCTAATGTTGCTGTCACAATCATTGCACCTTTCAACTCTGCAATTGTTCTACAACATCAGTTTCCCTCTTGTTTTCCCCCTGGGCTTCACGAACAGCACACTTCATAACACAAAAACTTATCAGAGGGTTGGAGAGATGGCTTAGTGGTGAAAAGTGCTTGCTTAAGCCTGCTTGCCCAGGTTCAATTCTCCATTACCTATGAACAGCCAGATGTACACTTTGTGCATTCATTTGGAGTTTGTTACAGTGGCAATAGGCTCTGTTGCACCCATTCTCTCTCTCTCTCCCCTCTCTCTGCTTGAAAATAAAAACATAATATCTATTTTTAAAAATCCTTTGACTCTTACCCTCTTTCTACCAAAGGTCCGCACTGCTGGCCTCACAGAATTTGAGCTGGGTTCACATGGGTCAGAGACACCAGCCTCTTGCCTATTGGTACCATCTCTGAGGTGCATAGTGGGGCCAAGAGGGAGCCTCCAGCACATTCCATGGGGAAAAGGCAGCAAGTGGGCCTCAAGCTGGGTCTTGGATCCTGCCCCACAGCGTCAGTTCATGAGCCCACAGTCTCCCAGGAATGGAAGCCTGGGAGGGTGGATAGCAGTGTCCTGGGAGGGTCATCCTAAAGTTTTACTGTTTCTAGACTTCCTGTCTGACTCCAGCCAGTGGTTCTCCCATTCCTGGCCAGCAAGTCAGTGTTTGTATTCAAGGAAATCTGGGGCACATGTGCAACCATCAAGACGTCCCCCCACCTTTCCTGATGAAAACCAGTGAATGAGAGCCCCACCCATGAGAATCGGTCTGTGTGCCCAGGATAGCACATAAGCTAGTGATTCTTCTGGAAGTCAGAGCTGGCGCTTCTGAAGCACACTCAGCACCACACCTTACGTGGATTGTCCCACTTAGTGGATGAGATTGGAATTGTGATCGCCCCACTTTATAGACAGGAATAAGGGAGGTTCTCAGAGCTCAAGGCACTTGCCAAGGGCCACGCACAGGGCAGGCCAGTGGTGCTGGGGTTGGTGCAAGTCTGTGCCCACATCATGTGAGGTGGGAGCAACTCCCACTTCTGCACTCTGTGCTGCCCACGGTAGCCCGTCCTGCGGGTGTGCCTGTGCGCACGCCTTGAGGACAGAGCAGTATCAGCCTGCAGCGATGGCCCATTGGCAGTCTCACACACTCACATGGTGCTGGAGGCCAGATTTGTGTCTTCATGCTTGATCTTCCCGTCCAGCGCGATGCCTCTCCTTTCTCGGTTGTTAGCCAGCAAGGGCACCAGCGTCAGTGTCTTGGTCAAAGTGCTGTTTGGTGGTATTTTTTCTCTTGAGAAAGAACAGAGAGACTTGTAACCACACAAGCCACCGTGGAGCACACAACATCCGGTTTGCCATGGAGCAGTGTCCTGGGTTGCAGCTTTCTCACTGGGCAGAGGGGCATGGTGTTAGGGAGACGCCTCAGGAGCCCAGGAGCCCAGGAGCAAGACTGGGACATTTCTGCAACCCTCTCAGCCTGCTCCCAATTGTTAAACTCCTAAAATGTTCTGTGAAGTTAAAAAAGACCAATAGCTAGAGATAGTGGCACATGCTGTAATCCCAGCTCTCAGGAGACTGAGGCTGGAGGATTGCCAGCCTGGGCTACATAGTGACATTTGGTCTCACAGACAACAAAACAAAAATACAAAAACCAAATAAGACATACTGGCCTAAAGGTCTCCCGAGACTTCATGAATCCCACAGTGGGCAGCAGAGCCTTTGGTGTCAGCAAGCAGCCCATGAGGGAAAAGCTGTTATTGCCAAAGGCTGTCCCTAGAAGGGCAGTGTGTGACTGACGGTGAACAGTCCACTTGTGGGCCACACAAACGAGGCTAGTTTGGGTTCAAAGCAGCACACAGCTTTTTCTACTGGGGCTTTTCCACCATCTGATAGATTGGAGGAAGCATGGGTCAAGATGCAGTTCTGGGGTCTAACTGGGGACACAGCATTGCTGGGATCCCAAAGCAGCGTCTGAGAAGCCTGGCTCTTCAGTGCACATGCCGGTCCCAGGCCGGGAACAAGGGCTGTCTAACAGCTGTCCCCGCATGTTGCGCCAGCCCTATGCCCATGGTCACATAGCTGCAAGTTGTTGGCCGACAGAACCCAGCATGCCAGTGGCACACCCTGTACCCTCATACACAGCAGGGTGTGGCCTGAAGAGTCTGGCTGGGAACCAGCACCAGGACCACTTCCTGAACGAACTCAGAGACATCTGGAGGCCTAAACTGCCTCTCACAGGAAGGACTTCCCTGTTTTCTCTCCCTGAGATGTTTAAGACAGCTGGGGCTCCTCCTGTCTCTGGTGGATACAGGAAGTTCTTTGTACAATTCTGCTTGAGCCCAGGGTGGCCCATGTCCTCCCACTTCAGTGATGTGAAATCTTCCAGGAGCTTGTTCTGGGCAGCAGTACCGAGAAATGCAGACACTGCACTACAAGAGGAACCGCTGTAGGAACAAGGTCCCCAAGGCTGGAGTGATGGCCATTACCGAAGCAGAACTTGCTGCAGGACTGTAACAAGGCCCCAGCATCCTGAGGAGCTTGGGGGTCTGGGTCAGTATCTCCTGCTCTGTGACCTTGTGAGTGGCCTGGGTGACTGGGTGTGATAGTTAATCTTATCAGCGGAATTGGATTGAGAAGTGCCTAGGAGATTAGTAAAGCACATCTCTGGGTGTCTGTGAGAATCTTTCCAGAGAGGATTAACTAAGGGGGAAGACCCATCCTGAATGTGGGTGGCACCAGCCCTTAGGCAGGGAGCCTAGATGGAATCAAATGGGAGGGCGGAGAGAGAGAGAAAACCTTCCACTCCACACACTCTCTCCACGTTCTGGCCACCATGTTGTGAGTTGCTCTGTCATGCCCACCCCACCATGATGGACTGAAACCTCCGAAACTATGAGCCAAGATAAATCTTTCCTGAGCTTGTTTACTCGGTATTTGTCTCTGATGAAACAGGCCTGCTAATGTGAGCTGGTTTGACTTCCACTCCCACTTTCCCTGCCCTCAGGGGATCTTAGAATGGGTTTCCAGTCGCCTGGGAATCATTGGCCCAAAATGCATCCAAATGTTTGAAAGAAATCCAGATGATGGAGTATATGTCAGGAGAAAACTCCTTTGCCCCATTGTTACTGAGTATCTGACAGAATATCAGCCAAGAACAAGGTTCCCCAGGACCAAGAATGTGCCCTAGGACTGGAGAAATCTCTTAACCTGGGAAGCCAAAGAACCCAGGTTCGATTCCCTAGGACCCACATAAGCCAGACACACAAGGTGGCACACATATCTGGAGCTTGTTTGCAGTGACTGAATGCCCTGGTGCACCCATTCATTCTTCCTCTTTAAAAATAATAAATAAATAATAATAAAATAAAAAGAATGTGCCCTAAAATGTGGGAAAGACCCATAAGGAAGACAGCTATAAAGTGTGGTTCTGTCTTGTCTCCTGCCACAGTAGATCTAAACTTAATGCTGATATTTTTATTTGCTTGTTCATTTGTGTGTGTGTGTATGTGTGTGTGTGTGCAAGTTGTATATGTATGTGTATATGTGTATAGATACACCAGAGTTCTCCCTGCTACAAACAAAAACCCATCTGGTTTTATATGGGTGGCTAGGGCATGAACCTGGGCCAAAAGGTTTTGCAAGCAGAGGCTTTAACTACTGAGCCTTTGCTCCAGTGTAAGAATGAATTTGTAATAATATCTTACCCTAAAGTTGCCTTTTAAATATATAATATCATCTGAGTGAATCAGTTTTCTTTCCTCACCACCAGCCCCTCCCTTCTTGTATACAACAGCACTCAGAACACGCCAGCCAAAGGGGAAAAGACTTTGGGGGGAGGGTACATAACAAACCCCCACCTGTGTGTTAAATGAATTTATGTGACCTCCTGGCACAAAGCAAAAGTTGGCAGGCCTCTTACACCAGCACAGAGGATTCTTGGCAGGATTCTCTTTGCATTTTAAGTTAGTTCAGGGAGAAAAGTCATTCATAGCAGGCTGAGAATGGATCTGTGTTTCTAGTTCAGTGTTCATCGGTACAGGTTTTCAGATTAAAGAGATGATCAAAAGATACAGTCCTGGGCTGGAGAGATGGCTTAACGGTTAAGGTGCTTGCCTGTGAAGCCTAAGGGCTCAGGTTCGACTCTCCAGGTCCCACATAAGCCAGATACACAAGGTGGTGCATGTGTCTGGAGTTCACTTGCAGTGGCTGGAGGCCTGGCGAGCCCATTCTCTCTCTCTCTGTCTCTAATAAATAAATAAAAATCTAGGGCTGGAGAAATGGCTTAGCGGTTAAGCACTTGGGTGTGAAGCCTAAGGACCCTGGTTCGAGGCTCGACTCCCCAGGATCCATGTTAGCCAGATGCACAAGGGGGCGCACGCATCTGGAATTCGTTTGCAGTGTCTGGAGGCCCTGGTGTGCCCATTCTCTCTCTCTGCCTGTCTGTCTGTCTGTTGCTCTCAAATAAATAAAAAATAAACAAAAAAATTTTAATCTAAAAACAATTTTTTTAAAAAAGATACAGTCCTGAACCAGGCATGGTGGTACACGCCTTTTAATCCCAGCACTCGGGAGGCAGAGGTAGGAGGAAGGATTGCTATGAGTTTAAGGCTAGCCTGGGACTATATAGTAAGTTCCAAGTCAGCCTGGGCTCTTGGGCTATAGCAAGACCCTACATCAAAAAAACAAAACATAACAAGATTCAGCCCTGCCCTGAGCTGACAGCTCACTGGGCCATCTGCTTGGTGGGGGCGGGGGCGGGGCGGCGGAAAGAGCCTGCCATTGCTGACAACCATCCCAAGGGTGGACAAGAGGCCCGCTCTGATCCCTCCCCGCTCCTCCGCTCTCTGTGCGGGCTGATGCTGCAGACTGTGAGCTGGATGAGGTAAACCCACAGCTGACACTACTTTGCAGCCCTTGAAGTGAGAGAAGGGGAAGGAAGCAGAAGGCTGGGGCCTGGTGGGTGGTCGTTCTACTTCCCTCTTCTAGAGAGGAACTTGACAATAACAGTGGCTGCCCAGGAAGTGGAACCGCAACCTCTACTTACTGTGTTTCCTCGGTGGCCACCGGCTTGACGTAGTAGTCACTCGAGTAGAGAACCACGTTGGCCACTTGCTCCACTGCAAAGGAAAGATAGCAGCCTGGTGATCAGCAGGGCCCTTCAAGACTGAGCTGGGTCCCTTCTGGCCTCCCAGGGAACATGGCAGGAGCATTTGAGTCTACTTCAGCTTTCTTAGGCCCCAGCTTAAAGGCTGCAGATTTTCAGGTCTGGCCTCTGGCCATTTCTGTCCACTGATAACCTGCTCTGCGTCAACTCCTACCTATGAGCCAGGCTCCGAGACATGGCTCCAGGACCCTCCTCCTGCCCCTGTGTCTGTGGTCTATCCTGGTGGGGTGTTTCCATCTAAAGGCACATGGTCTTTCAGCATCCCAGAACTCCGCCATTTGTTCTCTTTCTCCAAACCCAGTCCCTTCCCACCATCCTGGATCTTATTTAATGAGCATCGTCCCTTCCACCCTCACTCTCCAAGCTTTCTAGAAACCAGCCAGGAGCAGCCACGACGGGTTCATAGGTGTAAAGTGGTAGTAAAATGGACCTTACAACCAAAATCCTTGGGTTCAAATCTCTGCTCCGCCATGAATTGTGGAGTAAATTATTTAGATCGGGCCAAGTGTGGTGGCACACGCCTTTAATCCCAGCACTGGGGAGGCAGAGGTAGGAACATAGCCATGAGTTCAAGGCCATCCGAGAGTACATAGTGAATTCCAGGTCAGCCTGGGCTAGAGTGAGACCCTACCTCGAAAAACCAAAAAAAAAAAAAAATATTATTTAGATCCTCTAAGCCTCAATTTCCCCACTAGTAAAATAGGGCTGATAGTCACATAGGGAAGCTGTGATCATTCAGAAATGGCTTTCAAGCTGGACATGACACTGCACACCTACTGTCCCCATATGCAGGAGGCAGAAGCATGCGAAGTGCTGAGTCTGATCCCCGTCTATAGACTGCAATGAGCACTCACACAGAGCCCACCCAGTCTACAGACAGCAGGAAGCATTTTGCTTCTGAAAATCCAACAGCTTTCTTCCTTTATGGATCTGAGGAGCCATAAAACTTTGAGAGACAATTTTGTTGTTTTTATTTTTATTTGAAACAGTTTGGCTACATTAGCCCAGGCTGGAATTCATTTTCAGTGACAAGAAGTCCTGATGTGTCCAAACTCACTCACCCTCACTCTCTCTGTTAAATAAAAAAATAAAAATAAAAATAAAAATATGGGGCTGGAGCGATGGCTTAGTGGTTAAGCGCATGCCTGTAAAGCCTAAGGACCCTGGTTTGAGGCTCGATTCCCCAGGACCCATGTAAGCCAGATGCACAACGTAGCACATACATCTGGAGTTCATTTGCAGTGGCTGGATGCCATGGCGGCCCCATTTTCTGTCTATCTGCCTCTTTCTCTCTCTCTCTGTCTGTCGCTCTCAAATAAATAATTAAATAAATTTTTAAAAAAACAAAAAAAATATTTTAGGGCTGAGGAGATGACTTAGTGGTTAAGGCCCTTGACTGCGAAGCCTAAGGACCCATGTTCAACAATCCAGACCCCATGTAAGCCAGACATACAAAGGTGAGGTAAGCATAAGGTCACACATGCCCATTAGGTAGCACAATTGTCTGGAGTTTGATTGTACTGGCTAGGGCCCTGGCACACCAATTATCTCTCTCTCCCTCTGTCTCTTTCTCTCCCTAAAATAAAAATATTAGAACTTTTAAAATAAAATTATAAACGAAATCCAAACCTCAGGGTGGCATTATTGAGAGATGGGAAGCTGGGCGTGGTGGCACACACCTTTAATCCCAGCACTTGGGAGGCAGTGGGAGGAGGATTGCTGTGAGTTCAAGGTCACCCTGAGACTACATAGTGAATTCCAGGTCAGCCTGGGCTAGAGTGAGACCCTACCTCCAAAAAAAAAAAAAAAAAAAAAAAAAAAAGAGGTGGGCCTTTTGGGAGACATAATTAGGTCCTGGCAATGGCCACTCATTACCAGGATTAGCGGCCCTATGAAAAGAGGTTCCCGGGCTGGAGGGATGGCTTAGCAGTTAAGGTGTTTGCCTGTGAAGCCTAAGGACCCAGGTTTAATTCTCCAGGACCCATGTAAAACCAGATGCACAAGGTGGCACATGCATCTGGGGTTTGTTTGCAGAGGATGGAAGCCCTGGTGTACCCATTCTCTCTCTCTCTCTCTCTTTCAAATAAATAAAAATAAATTCTTAAAAATATAAAAAGATGAGCTAGAGGGATTGCTTAGTGGTTAAGGAGCTTGCCTGCAAAGCCAGAGGACTCAGGTTTGATTCCCCAGGACCCACGTAAGCCAGATGCACAAAGTAGTGCATGTGCCTGGAATTCATTTGCAGCAGCTAAAGGCCCTGGCTTGCCAATTCTCTCTCTCTCCCACCCCCTTCCTCTTTTTCTTTCTCTCAAATAAATAAAGTAGTTGCTTTTTTAAAGTATGTAATAAAAAAGAGGTCCCAGGGAGCTTGTTTGAGGAACAAGGCCCTCATCAGATCTGAATCTTCCAGTGTTAACCCAGTCTCCAGAACTGACAGAAATAAATCTTTTGTTGTTACAGGTGGTGCACACTTGTAAATACCAGTATTAGGGAGGTAGAAGCAGGAAGATCACAAATTTGAGGCAAGCCTGGGCTATATAGCCAGATCATATCTCAGAACAAGTAAGTTTATAACCCACCTAGCTTGTGGTGTTTTGTTACAGCCATCTGAATGGACAGACACCCACTACTATGTGCACCAGGGTATTGGACATTACAAAATAATGTGCTGAACAATCCAGGTCCCACAATGACCTAAAGTCATAAGAGCTAAAACAATGTAAAACAAAACTATAAATAGTAATGCATATAAGCACAAGAAAAATCTAGAATTCTTTCATATACTGAACTTCGTCTATGATGGGCATAAAGGAAAGAGGGAAGTGGTGTCTGATAGTGTCTCAAGTCCATTTTCTTTTGCTACAGCTGAATACCACAGGCAAGACAATTTATAAAGCACAGAGGTCTAACGCTCGTGGCTCTGAAAGCTGGAAAGTTCAAGAGTGTGGCACTAGGGCCTTGGAGGGATGGCTTAGTGGTTAAGATGCTTACTATGAAGCCTAAGGACCTAGGTTCAGACCCACATAAGCCAAAGGCACAAGGTGGTACATGTGTCTGGAGTTCATTTGCAGTGGCTAGAGACCCTAGTGTGCCATTCTCTACCTGCCTTTCTATCTTTCAAAATAAGCAAATAAATAAAGAAAGCAAAGCATGCCTTTAATCCCAGCAGAGGCAGAGGTAGGAGGATCTCTGAGGGTTCGAGGCCACCCTGAGGCTACATAATGAATTCCAGGTTAGCCTGGGCTAGAATGAGACCCTACCTCAAAAAACAAACAAACAAAAAAAAAAAGAAAGAAAGAAAGAAAGAAAGAAAGAAAGAAAGCAAACAAGAAGACTGTGGCACTGGCATCTGGTGGGGTTGGGGGTGTGTGCTTCCTCAGAATGTGGAAGAGGGCAAGAGGGCATCCATATGGTAACAGGGCATCAGCGGTGGTTTTGGTCTGTCTTCCTCTTCCTATCAGGCCAGTACTATCACCACTGGGGCCCTGTCTGCACAACCGCATTGAACCCTAATTACCTCCCAAAGGTCCTACCTCTAAATATTATTCACATGAATAGATTACGTTTCCCACACATGAGCTTTCGGGGGACACATTCAAACCACATATGCCAGGTAAAAACTCTACCAAGGACTGGAGAGATGGCTTAGTGGTTAAGTGCTTGCCTGTCAAGCCTAAGGACCCCGGTTCGAGGCTTGATTCCCCAGGACCCATGTTAGCCAGATGCACAAAAGGGGCGCACGCATCTGGAGGTCCTTTGCAGTGGCTAGAGGCCCTGGCATGCCCATTCTCTACCTATCTATCTGCCTCTTTCTGTCTCTGTCTGTCGCTCTCAAATAAATAAATAAAAAACAAAAAAATTTTAAAAAAAGAACTCTACCAAATGAACTAAATCCCAAATTGATTTTTTTTTTTGTTTTTTCAAGGTAGGGTGTCACTTTAGCTCAGGCTGACCTGGAATCACTTGTAGTCTCAGGGTGGCCTTGAACTCATGGTGATCCTCCTACTTCTGCTTCCCAAGTGCTAGGATTAAAGGCATGTACCACCACGCCTGGCTAAGTTTGCTTTGTTTGTTTGTTTGTTTTGTTTTTTAATACAGGGTCTCATGTATCCTAGGCTGGCCTCAAACCCCTTACGTAGCTGAGATTGGCCTTAAACACTGAATTCTCTTGCCTACACCTCCCATGTGCTAGGATTATAGATGTACAATACTAGCCCAGCTACACACCCCATTGTTAACACCAAACTTCCCATTTCCTTTGTCCTGCACACCTGGGACAAATGGTCACTCTGTGATACTCAGTCTACTTTTTTCTTGGTCAGTAAATGTTTGAGTTGGAGGCTGAACTCAGAATCTGCTGTCCCAGGTTAATCCATTCTATTCCTTTTGTGTAGCCCACCTGCATCCCCATTATTTTTTTTAAGTTTTTTTAAAGACAAGGTACCCAGGTTAGCATCAAACTCATGATCGTCCTGAGTACTGACAGGACAGACATGCTCTACCCCACCCAGCATGAGACCTGCCCTTTGATGGCCTGCAGGCTGAGGATATGTGCAGGAACAGCAAGCAGGGAGCACCTCCCCTGGAGAGCATGAGAGGACTGAATGGTCGCAAGATGGCCGTCAGGGTGAGATGGTTCTACCCATGTCCATGTGGGACCTCTCCTTAGTGTCTCCCAAGGTCTGGAAAGGTGGACAAGAGCTGCTGCCGTCAACTGGGATTCAGGTACCTTCCTTAGCATCAGCCCACAAACTAACCCTGCTGTTTTCATTTTGGTGCTTTTCCCACTAGTGTATTTATCAACCAAAAATATCATGGGTCCAGAAGGAGAAGCTCCTCCCTCAGAGTCGTGTGAGGCCCGGTTCAGTTGAGCATTGCCAGAAAGCATGACCATGGGAAGAAGTTGGCAAGGTCATCTATTAGGAAGACAAAAGACATTTCTGGGCGGGAGACATGGCTTAGCAACCAAGGTACTTGCCTGCAAAGCCAAAGGATCCAGGTTCAATTCCCCAGGACCCACATAAGCCAGGTGCATTGGCACAAGCATCTGGAGTTCATTTGCAGTGGCTGGAGGCCCTGGTGTGCCCATTCTCTCTATCTGCCTCTCTCTCTCTCTGTCTCTCCAGTAAATAAATACATTAATTAATTTAAAAAGAGACACTTCTTAAATAAAAATAAACAAAAAAAGACACTTCTAAGAGGGTACGGTAGTCAATGTGGTGGCATTTTTTCCTTTGTTGTTTTCTTTTTCTTTCTTTCTATTTTTTTTTTTTTTTTTGAGGTAGGGTCTCACTCTAGCTCAGGCTGACCTGCTGGAATTCACTCTGTAGTCTCAGGGTAACCTTGAACTCATGACAATCCTCCTACCTCTGCCTCCCCAGTGCTGGGATTAAAGGCATGTGCCACCACGCCCGGCTCTGTTTTTTTTTTTTTTTTAGTATTTTTTTAGTATTTTATTTTTACCTATTAACTAGAGAGAGAGGGAAAATGAGAGAAAGAGAGAGAGGAAGAGAGAATGGGCACACCAGGGCCTCTAGCCACTGCAAATGAACTCCAGATGCATGTGTCACTTTGTGCATCTGGCTTACATGGGACCTGGAGAATCAAACCTGGGTCCTTAGGCTTCACAGGCAAGTACCTTAACCGCTAAGCCATCTCTCCAGCTCCTTTTGTTGTTTTTGAGATAGGATCTCGTGTAGCTCAGTCTGGCCTCAAACTTACTATGGAGCCAAAGATGACCTTGGATTCCTGATCCTCCTGCCTCCACCTCCGAAGTGCTAACATTGCAGGTATGGGCCACCACACCTGGTTTATGGGGTACTGGGGATAGGACTCAAGGCCTCATGCATGCTAGACACTCTTCCAACTAAACTATATCTCCAACCTGAATGCAGTGACTTTTAAGATCATTCTCTGGCCTGGAGAGATGGTTTAGTGGTTAGGGGACTTGCCTGCAAAGCCTAAGGACCCGGGTTTGATTCCCCAGTACCCATGTAAGCCAGATGCACATGGCATCTGGAGTTTGTTTGTAGTGGTTAGAGGCCCTGGTGTGCCCATTCTCTCCCCCCCAATAAATAAATAAAATATTTAAAAACTAAAAGATCATTTTCCTGCTAAGGTCCCGTGTCAATGACAACAGAAAAGCAGGCAGCTCAAAGGACACAGAGGGTGGGCCTTAGAGCCGAGTGGCCCTTGGGAAATAGGAGCAGGCTGAGGGGGTCTAGAAGACCCTGCCCTCCAGTTTCGAGAAGAAGGGTCCTACCTAATACTTTAATCTTCTTCACCGTCTTCTCTGTGTTGTTGGTCACAGTCACAGTCACGGGGATGGGTTCTCCATGGAAATAGATCTGCAAAGAGAGAGGTAAGTGAGAGAGGAGAACGGAGAGGAGTGAGGCAGTAGCCGGGGACTTTCCAGGCTCATCTCAAGCCCTTTACAACAACCAGAGAAGATGACATGATAAATGATGTTTTTTCTCCAGAAGGCTCTGGACATGTTCCTTCCCCATCCGCAGGAGGCTGAGGAGGATGGTGGAGTGGTGACATCATATGATGCCAGGAGACCTTGCGTGGAATCAGGAGGTTTGGGGTGGAACAAACAAAATAAAGGAAGCGCTGGGAAAACTAGCAGTCAGAGCTCTTCCCAGCAGCACCCTGGGACATCCAGCCCCAGGTGAGCACTGCATGCACTTGCAAACACTCCAACATGGCCTTGGCCACTTATGCACATGTTCATGTGTGTGCACGTGAATGTATATGCTTGCGGAGGGCAGAGGACAGCCTAGGGAGCTGTTCCCCAGGCACTGTCACCTTTGCTGCACAGGGTCTCTGGCTGGCCTCAAATCACCTAGTGGCCTAGACTAGCTGGTCAGAGAACCCCTGCCATAAACCTGTCTCTGCCTCTCCAGGCTGGGATTACGAGTGCTGGCCACCACATGGGAAAGTTTTGTTTTACTTTTTTTGCTTTTTGGGTAGGGTCTCACTCTAGCCCAGGCTGACCTGGAATTCACTATGTAGTCTCAGGGTGGCCTCAAACTCATGGCAATTGTCTTACCTCTACCTCCCAAGTGCTGGGATCAAAGACATGTGCCACCACAGCCAGCATATGGGGAATGGAACCTAGGTCCTTTGGCTTTGCAGGAAAGTGCCATTTCTCCAGCCCAACACCTGGGATACTGTAAACATGGGTTCTGGGGTACATGTCATTATCCTTGCATGGCAAGTATTTACTGATAGTTCTCTCCCCCAGCCTGGCCCTTCACCTTTTACCCCCAGGACACTCCTAGTTGATGCCATCATGTGTGACACAGCTTTCACATGTGACCTGGCCAGCCTGTGTGGTTTCTGTGAAACTGGACTTTTCCAGGAAGTGAGAAACGTGGATCAGCACGTCTAGAAGTGGCGCATTCGAGAATGAGGCCCGTAGCAGTGGCACGGAGAAGAGCTCAGCTGGCCGGAAGGGGAGGTATGTGTCTAATCCCTCCAGCTCCATAGTGTACTGGGAAAGCCAACCAATGCCAGGCCAGCCACGGCAGGTCATGGTGACTAGTTCCAAATTTATGAAAGACATTAGTTCTTTACAAGCACTGATGTTTTCAGTATGGCAGAAGCAAGGTGACCCACAGGGTGAGGCAGCAGGGACCGTGAGCTACAGGCTTGAGCCCCCGTGAGAAGGTGGGTTACCTCCTTGCTGAGGGACACTGAGAGGTTCAGGGGCTTGTCAGACATGAAGAACTGCCAGGCCGCCTCGGCGCAGGGCTGGGGACCCATCTCGGATGGAGCATGCTGCACTTTCCGGATCAGCAGCCGCACAGAACTCCTGCAGAGAGAAAGTCCAAGGTCCCCGCTTAGTGCGCGACACTTCAGCTCGGCTTCCTGCGGGCCATGGAAGGAGCTGGAGGGCCCGCTCTGCCCACTGCTCCCTGATTCCAGGAGCTGAGTGTTGGGTCAATGCCCCCAAGGGCCTCCTTCCATCCCATCAGGCTCTGTCCTCTCAAGTGAGGTTGTGTCACAGTGTCAGGCACCTTATGTGACAGGCCTCAGAGCTCCATGCAACTGTGACACAGTGTTACTAAGTATTGCAAGCATCAGAACGGGGCTCAATGTGAATCAGCGGGGGACCCTGCAAGCTTTGAAACCAACCAGCCAGGCAAGAAGTACACACTTGTGCAGTAGTGGCACACACCCTCTGTGGGTAACTGTCTCCAACTGGACATGAAACCCTCTCAGTAGAGAAGAAATCATAACAGGTACCAGAACCGAGTCAGAATCCCATGGCCAGGAAACTCATAGATGCCAGAGAGAAGCCCCCACTGGTCTTTGGTAAGAAAAGTGCACACATCAAAAAGTCTCAAATCAGGCTAAAGAGATGGCTTAGTGGTTAAGTGCTTGCCTGTGAAGCCTAAGGACCCCGGTTCAAGGCTTGAATCCCCAGGACCCACGTAAGCCTGATGCACAAGGTGGCGCATGGATCTGGAGTTCGTTTGCAGTGGCTGGAGGCCCTGGCACGCCCATTCACTCTCTCTGTCTCTCTGTCTCTCTTTCTCTCTCCCTTCCTCTCTCTCTGCCTCTTTCTCTCTCTGTCTGTCTGTTGCTCTCAAATAATAATACTTTAAAAAGTCTCAAATCACTACCCATGCCTCCTTTAACCCAAGCTGCTCTCACCTTTAGTTGGAGAATGTGTTTTATTTTACAGATGGCAGAAAAAACTGAGGAGATCCAGGATTCATCAATAACAAGAAAAGATAGCCCACTGCCTACCATAAGACTGCCACCTGTACCACATCTGCTGGGGCCCATGGGAAATTGCAGAGGAAGCAGCGACATGAGTATTGCTCCCACTGCTAGCCTGACAACCAGCTCCATGGGGATAGTAACAGGCACTGTGGTCAATCAAAACACATCAAATGGGCTGGAAAGATGGCTTAGTGGTTAAGGCACTTGCCAGCAAAGCCAAAGGACCCAGGTTTGATTCCCCAGGACCCACATAAAGCTGGCTGCACAAAGTGGTGCATGCATATGCAGTGCAGTGGCTGGAGGCCCTAGCACATCCATTCTTTCTCTCTCTAGCGGTCTCTCTCTCCCTCTCTCAAGTAAGTAAATAAAATAAAAACACAATCAAAGCCGGCCATGGAGGTGCACGCCTTTAACCCCAGCCAGCACTCAGGAGGCAGAGGTAGGAGGATCACCATGAGTTCAAGGCCACCCTGAGACTCCATAGTGAATTCCAGGTCAGCCTGAGCTAGAGTGAAACCCTACCTTGAAAAACCAAAATAAAAGATAGAAACAAAAATAAAAATATTAAATCAGAAACCCAGAGGCTGCAGAGAACGGAACACTAAGCCAGACTGCTAACAGATCTGCCAAGGGCCAGGGACCATTGCCAAAGAGGGAGCAGGAAGATGGTAAGAGGCACAGGGTGGGTAGAAATATCCTGAGGCACAGCCTCACTTCCCCCACACAAAGACTGACTGAGACCTTAATTACACCACAGTGAATACCAACAGCCTCACTGAGGAGAACTCTCGGGGAAGGGAGGGACAGGGGATATAAAACTACAACCTTTGTTAAAAAAAATAAAATTGGAGCCGGGCATGGTGGCTTTAATCCCAGCCCTCAGGAGGCAGAGGTAGGAGGATCACTGTGAGTTTGAGGCCACCCTGAGACTACATAGCGAATTCCAGGTCAGCCTGAGCTAGAATGACAGCCTACCTCAAAAAACTAATATATAGATAAATAAATAAATAAGTAAGTAATATTTAAATAAATAAATAATTTATAATAAATAAAATAAAATAAAATAAATAAAATTGGGGGCTGGAGAGATGTCTCAGTAGTTAAGGCACTTGCCTGCAAAGCCTACTGACCTAGGAAAGAAGTTGGGAAGGTCATCTATCATGAAGGTCATTCCAAGACAAAAGACACTTCTGGGCTGGAGAAATGGCTTAGCAGTTAAGGCACTTGCCTGCAAAGCCAAAGGACCCAGGTTCAATTCTCCAGTACCCACATAAAGCTGGATACACAGGTAGTGCATACATCTGGGGTTCATTTTCAATTGCTGGAGGCCCTGGCTCGCCCATTCTTTCTGTCTATCTCTCTTCTATCTCTCTGCTTGTAAATAAATATAAAATAAAATAAAATTGGGTGGGAGAGATGGTTCAGTGGTTAAGGCACTTGCTGCAAAGCCTAACAACCAGGATTCAATTCCCCAGTACCCACATAAAGCCAGATGCACAAAGGAGCAAATGTATCTGGAGTTCATTTGCAATGGCTCTGGTGCACCCATTCCCTCTCTCTCTCTCTCTCTCTCCTTGAAAATAAATAAATAAGCTGGGCGAGGTGGCGCACGCCTTTAATCCCAGCACTCGGGAGGCAGAGGTAGGAGGATTGCCGTGAGTTGGAGGCCACCCTGAGACTCCATAGTGAATTCCAGGTCAGCCTGGGCTAGAGTGAGACCCTACCTCGAAAAACCAAAAAAAAAAAAAAAAAAAAGAAAATAAATAAATAAGTAATTAGTCAGGCATGAAGGTGCATGCCTTTAATCCCAGTTCTCAAGAGGCAGAGGTAGGAGGATAGCTGTGAGTATAAGGCCAGCCTGAGACTACACAGTGAATTCCAGGCTAAAGTGAGACCCTACCTCAAACAAACAAACAAATAAATAAACAATGAGAGAGAGGTGCTGAAGACATTATTCAGGGGTAAAGCATTTGCCTGGTATGCATGAGGTCATGGATTCGAATCACAGCAACACACACACACACACACACACACACATACACACACCCCTAGCACCAAGAGATACATGTGCTGAGCAGAAAGAGAAGATGGAAAATGATGGATGGATGTGGAAGTGGGGGTGTTGCTTGAGTATAAAAAGAAACACGAGTACTGGATAGGTGGGGGATGGGGGTTTAACTTATTGGCGACAGAGAGTCTGACTATAGTGCTGTACAGTTTGAGCAGATTTAGTGAAAGTCATACAATATTGTGCGTGCACATATGCTATGGAGTGATATGCTTAAAAATGGTTCAACTTGTGAACTTTATATTGTGTGTATTTTACCACAGTGAAAAATCGTTTGTTTGCCTTTTGGTTTTTCGAGGTAGGGTTTCATTCTAGCCCAGGCTGACCTGGTATTCACTATGTAGTGTCAGGGTGGCCTTGAACTCACGGTGATCCTCCTACCTCTGCCTCCCGGGTGCTGGGATTTAAGGTGTGCGCCACCATACACGGAAAAAATTTTTTAAATATATTTTTATTTATTTATTTGACAGAGAGAGAGAGAGAGAGAGAGAGAGAGAGAGAGAATGGGCACACCAGGGCCTCCAGCTACTGCAAACCAACTCCAGACGCATGCGCCCCCCTTGTGCATCTGGCTAACGTGGATCCTGGGCAATCGAACCTGCGTCCTTTGGCTTTGCAGGCAAATGCCTTAACTGTTAAGCCATCCCTCCAGCCCCAGGGGGAAATTTTTTTTTTTTTTTTAAAGAATAAAACAGCTGGGCGTGGGTGTGAGTTTGAGGGCAGCCTGGGACTACTGAGTGCCAGCTGCAGTGAGACCTACCTTGAAATGAAACAAAAAGACAGAGGAGGACGAGGGGAAGTGGCTAGGCGTGGTGGTTGGCTACAGATACTTTTTCTCAACAAACAAACAAACAAAAAAGCAAGCAAAAAAACAAATGAAAGAAGGGACCTGAGAGGTCTTAAGGACCTCCATGGGCCTTGATGTTGCCAAGTTCATTGTCATTTCTTTCATCATATCCCTTATGATAAGCCATTGGCTCCCCACCCCCACCCTGAATGTAAGCATCCCAGTCCTTCACTGTTGTGGCCCCAGGAAGCTTCATGACCCCACTACCCCACCATACCAGGCCTGTGGGGCAATTTCTTCCCCGCCCTGTCCCCGCCCCCTCATCCAATCCCCCGACTTTGTTCTTACTTCTTGGGGATCTTATCCTCTTCGCCATCTGTCACATCTGTGGCAAACGCTTTGACCTCAAAGTCAACCCCACAGCTCTGTCGGAGACAAGAGGACAGGTCAGCCTCTCCTTGCCAGGAGCTGAGATGTAGGGCCACACCTCCCTCGGGCAGACAAATGGCCACATCCTATCGGCAAGCATTAGATGTAGAGGTGTACTGATACCACCACGGACGCCAGCATGCTGAGTGAGCTGTGGGCCCAGAGCCCTCCGAGGCTGCAGAGTGTGCCCTGTATATCTTTGCAGGTTCTCAGCCCCTCTTGCACACTTAGTTGTCCTCACACAGGACACTCCCCTGCATGCGGTGTGGACTTCCAGCTGAGGACAGCACTGGGGACGGAC
This sequence comes from Dipus sagitta, assembly GCA_036346955.1. Classification (NCBI taxonomy): domain Eukaryota; kingdom Metazoa; phylum Chordata; class Mammalia; order Rodentia; family Dipodidae; genus Dipus; species Dipus sagitta. The sequence goes on from CM070774.1 coordinate 4,280,598, forward strand.
ATAAGTGCTCACAGGGTCAAGAACAGTGTCCCCGAAGGCCCTGCTGGGAGGCAAACACCCTGACGCCAGTTGGCTCTGCTGCAGCCGAGCATGGCTGGGCAGCAATGGCACACAATGCCAACAGCTGCTCACATTTTCTTTAATGAGAGAAAAACCATAAAATCTCCTCATTTGCCAAAAGCAAAAAGAACTTTGAAGTGTATATGGGTGGAACACACTCATTTGCCAGTGACCGTCAATCCCCAGTCCAGGTGTGTGATTTTTCTTGCCCTTTGCCCCCCACAAAGGTTCAACACACCATGACTCATCTCTGCCCTCAGTCTGCCCACGGGCAGCTTGCTGGCCCTCTGCCTGCTGCCCAGAGGGGAAAGTGCTGATCCTGAGGGCGCACACGTGAGGGGACTCTTGTTCACAGGATGCTCACAGGTAAGTGCTGAAGATAAGATACAGGGTTATGGGGACTCTATACCAGACTCTACTTTTGTGTTTATTTGAAAATTTCCATGATAAAAAACTGTTTCAAGAGGATATTGAAAGGCTGGCATGGTGCCTCATGCCTATAATTCCAGCACATGAGAGGTGGAGGTAGGAGGATCAAGAGTTCAAGGCCAGCCTCAACTCCACAAGACCACTCCCCCCCCCAAAAAAAAAAACAAGGAAGGAAAAAGTGGGGTATGGTGACTATATACCTTTAGTTCCAGCACTTAGGAGGCTGAGGTAGGAGGATCATCACGAATTTAATACCAGCCTACAGCCACAGACTGAGTTCCAGGTTAGCTGGGCTAGAGTGAGACCTTGCCCCCCAAAAATGTGGGGGGCTTGGGAGATTAGTCAGTAGTTAAGATACTTGTCTGCAAAGCCTAAGGACCCAGATTCCATTCTCCAGTACCAGATGCACAAGGTGGCACATATGTCTGGAGTTCATTTGCAGTGGCTAGAAGTCCTAGTGTGCCAGTTCTCTCTATACATCCATGTCTCTCTCTCAAATAAATAAATAAAAATAGTTTAAAAAAAAAGACCAAGAGGTCTAGAGAGATGACTCAGTGATGAAAGGCACTTGCTTGCAAAGCTGCTGACCTGAGTTCGATTCCCCAGCACCCATGCGGAACTAGAGACACACAAAGTAACATGCATATGCATCTGAAGTCTCTTTACAGCAGCAACAGGCTCTGGAATGCCCATGCTCATTTGCTCTCTCTCTCTCTTTCTCTCAAATCATTACAATCAAACTTTTAAAAATTGGAAGGAAGGAAAATAAGAAGGGAGGGAGGGAGGGAAGAAGTCTATTGAAGGAGTCAGGTGTGATGTGAAGGCCTTGTACTAACAGCACTGAGGAAGGTGAGGCACAAGATTTTGAGTTCAAGGCCAGGCTGGGTTAGATAGTAACACCTTGTCTCAACAGGAAAGTAAACAAAACAACACAAGTCTATTGAAGGAATGGCGGACTCCCCTCAGCATTCCTTCTCCAACTCACCTTCCCGACATCTTGAGGAGCTGGCTGCAGCATCACTGAACAGGGCAGGTAGTCAGGAAACTGGAGAGAAACAAGCGAGGGAACCTTCTCACTCAGAGGCAGTTATACATTCACCATGTAACGGTGAGCGTGGGGACGAGCAAGGTGCACAAAAAGACCTAACTCACCTGGACCTTTGACGCCCAGCTTGACGTTCACGGGCAGCTTTCCAAAACTCTCCCCCATGCACACAAACCCACAACTGAGGTTTACACAGAGGTATGTCTTACAGTGGGCCTAAATGATGTCCAATGGGACCAAAAATGTCCTGTGGTATGTCTGATGACTCACTTTCTTAGCCCTAATTCTATTCAGAATTAGAACCATTTCTGGACCATTGTTACAGACCATGAAACACAATTCTGCACTATAATTTTCAGGACTTTTGTAGTGCACATTTAGTGTAGCCATTCCCCTTTGTTGGGCACTTATATGGGGTTTAGTTTTTTGCCATTATAAACAATGCTATGACAAATATCCTTCTTCAAATATTTATTTATTTATTTATTTATTTATTCATTCATTCATTTTCTTAAGCAGGGTCTCACTCTAGCTCAGGCTAATCTGGAACTCATTCTGTAGCCCAGGCTGGCCTCTAACTCATGATGTTCCTCCTACCTCAGCCTCCCAAGTGCTGGGATTACAGGTGTGTGCAGTGCTAGGATTCAAACCTAGGGCTTTGTGCATGGTAGTCAAATTCTCTGCCATTAAGTGACTGGTTTAGTCTTCAAAAATCATGCTTTTGGGGCTGGAGACATGGCTCAGTGGTTAAGGTGTTTGCCTACAAAGCCAACAGACCTCTGTTCAATTCCCCAGGACCCATGTAAGCCAGATGCACAAAGTGGTGCATGCATCTGGAGTTTGTTTGCAGTGGTTAGAGACCCTGGCGCGCCCATTCTCCCTCTCTTTCTCTCTCTCTCTTTCTCTCAAATAAATAAAAATAACATTAAAAAAGATCATACTTTTAAAGGTTTTTGATGCACACTGACATGTCACTGAAAGGTCATGTCACTTTGAATTTCCAGCACAGATGCATAAGGCATACAGGACCATTTTTCTTTAAAAGAGGTTTTGCAAAATAATTGTGGTAAAATAGAATAACGAAATTTACCATTGTTAGTTACCTTGATCTGCCCCACAGAAATCACACATCCATCTCCAGAACCTTCTCAGCAGCCTCCAGGAAGCTCCATCCCAGGGAACCTTAAATCTCCTTCTGTCCTCCCACACCCCACAGGCCATGGGACCCTGCCTTGTACATTGTCTAAACAAACGTGACTCTGCAGTTGCTGTGGCCTCGGGTAAGTGGGCTCTGCCCTTTTGTGGCCAGCTTCTGTCACGTGGCATGGTTTTCAGGGTCCCTCCGTGCTCTGGAGTGGGCAGGGCTGGGTATCCTATCACTTTGGAGGAGAGCATACCAGCCAGGCAAGTAAACATTTAAGCAAAGAAAGCCACAGAAGGTTCCCCACGCCAAGCTCCTGTCTGATGTCAGAGTACGCGAGTTTCATTGGGTGAGACATGGGCCTCCAGGGAGGTGAGAGGTTGGAGCCCTAGGACTTATCATGCTGTAAACAAGGCTAAAGTCTGGCATCTCAGGACTGGGGGATATGTCTCAATTGTCCCAGCAATGCAACACACACGCATGCACCCCTTAGTCCACTAAAATCTCTTTTCCCACAGGGAACAGTGCCTGCTTAGAACTCCCTGGAGCCATCTGAGGGACATTCCTACCAGTTTCTTTTTATAGCCAGAGAAGAAAGAGCATGGGCCCATCTAATTAGGTGGTCAAACGAAGGGAAATATCCAAAGGGCAGGTTGAAATGGTGCCTTTAAAGGCAGGCAGGCTATTTTTAAGGACATTAAAAAAAAAAAAAAAGGCAATCACAGGCCAGCAATCTAGCATTTCTTTCAAGGGTGTAATTTATGGGCTCGCAGAGGGAAAGCCTCCTTGTGTCCCCTTCTCTCGGTCCCCTTTCCCTGTTGTAAGGTGCTGTAGGAGGAGCCAAGCCAGGGAGGAACCCGATAAAGAGCACTCACCGTGAGCAGAAAGGGGTACGTGTTGCCCCCCAGTTTCTTGAGGAGGCTCTCCTGAAGTTGGGTGGGGGCACTCGCAGCCCCCACAGGAGGGTATACCTGGACCCGAGAGAAGTACAGGTCTCTGCGGAAGGTCAGGCCAATCACATCAATATCCTCCTGGCCGTAGCGGAAGGCGCAGGTCAGAGTGACATACACTGGAAGACCATCAGACAGGTTGGACTTGCCCTATAATGGAAGTGCCTCATCTACCTGGGCCACTGCTGCTGGGATGAGCTGGCAGCAGGGTGACCACACCACATCGAGAGCCCCAGGGTTCCAGCCTTCAGTGCCTGGCGGGGATGGGATCTGGGAGAGTCATACTACACAGCCGGCCCACCCATTCAGAAGCATCAGCTCCTTCCCAGGGCTCGTGTTCATTCTCCTATAGGATGTCACAAGATTTGGAGGCACCTCCCTTGCCAACCATGTTAGTGGGCCAGGATGGTAAACTTCTGAGGTGGACATGTGTGGTCCACCTGACCCTACTGCTTCTTTCATCTCCTCCTCCCTCCTCTTGGTCCCCAGCTCTCCCAGGGGTGGTTGGGGGTGGATCTGAACTGGTGCTAACTTGCTTGGGTGAGAGAGGGCAGGATGTCTGGAGAGAGTAATGGAGAAGCAGTGCTAAAAGCAAGAGAGACTGCTGCAGAGGGAAGAGCCAGAGGGGCCTGGGCCAGTGGGAGTGGGGGAGTTGGAATCGAACCTCAGAAGTTTCCAGTTATACCCTTTTGTGCACACTGCTCTCACACCTATGAAGCATTCTCTAAATTACCACTTTCAAAAATCCTATATGAAAGCCAGGTGTGGTGGTGCACACCTTTGATCCCAGCACTTGGGAGGCAGAGGTAGGAGGATCACTGTGAGTTCAAGGCCACCCTAAGACTACATACTGAATTCCAGGTCAGCCTGGGCTAGAGTGAGACCCTACCTTGGAAAACCAATATATATATTCTATATGATTAAAGACTGAAATCGTGCCCCAATGTGTGAAAGTTCATACACATGTTTGTTGAAGACAGCAAGTGTTAGTAAAGCATGTTAGAAGTAGACCTCAAGTCCTCAGTTGCTGTTAGTTTAGGATTTTGTCTGTGTCAATTTTTTATTTATTTTTGTTTATTTTTATCTGTTTAAGAGCAACAAACAGAGAGAGAAAGAGGCAGAGAGACAGACAGAATGGGTGCACCAGGGTCTCCAGCCACTTCAAATGAACTCCAGATGCATGTGACTCCTTGTGCATCTGGCTTACGTGGGTCCTGGGGAATCGAGCCTTGAACCAGGGTCCTTAGGTCCTTAGGTTTCACAGGCAAGCGCTTAACCGCTAAGCCATCTCTCCAGCCCCCAATTCTTTTTTTTTTTTTTTTTTTTCTGAGGTAGGGTCTCACTCTAGCTCAGGCTGACCTGGAATTCACTATGTAGTCTCATGGTGGCCTTGAACTCATGGCGATCCTTCTACCTCTGCCTCCCGAGTGCTGGGATTAAAGACGTGTGCCACCACGCCCAGCTTTCAATTCTTTTTTTAAAACTCCCTTTTTTATTTTTTATTTTTGTTCGAGACAGAGAGAGGGAGAGAAGGAGGGAGAGAATGGGCACACCAGGGCCTCTAGCCACTACAAACAAACACCAGATGCATGTGCCACCTTGTGCATCTGGCTTACGTGGGACCTGGAGAATTGAACCTGGATCCTTAGGCTGCTCAGGCAAGCACCTTAACTGCCAAGCCATCTCTCCAGCCCTATGTCAACTCTAAGGCCAACTGTCCCTCATCACTGACTCAAAAGAACCACTGGACAACCCCACACCTCTCCTTTGTGATTAGACATGAGGAAGGACCCACAGAGGACCTGAATTTCTGCCTGTACCTGCTAGGCAGTGGCCTTTCCTGACACTGACTCCCTATGTGATGGAAGGCAGGGGACAGTGGGACTCAAACCAGAGAGGAGCAGAGTACCCAAGGGACAATAGAGGGTTGCAATTTTCTGTCCCATTCCTCCCATGCTTTCCCTACCCCCAGTGCTGCTGGCAGCCCACACCTGACATATTCCAGTGGGCACATCATCCAGGGTCTAGAACAATTCCTTGTGGTTGTCAGTAGCAACCACTCAAAAGGCATTTTTAGAATGGAACTGAGTCAGCGACATTATCATGAGCATAGTTTGAATCTGTTCTAATTCAGTTTATGCAACTGTTGCTCATAACAAATGACTTGCCACACGCGTCGTAACTGCTTGAGATCTCAAGGGCATGGTGACACTGTGGCTCAGAACCACTTCAAGAAGCATAAAAATAAATCCTGCCTCCCAGCTGCATGTTTTCCCCACCAAAATGCCTCCCCACTCCCCACAGCCAGCCAGGAGGCCAGACCTTCACTCCAGGGAGGCTGAGGGGCCCCACTCACCTTTCTTTCCCTTCACAAGCTCAGGATCCACCAGTACAACGCCATCTAAACCAGAGAGAGACCAAGAGTAAGAGCAAGACACCAGCCATCTTCAAGACACCAGCCATCTTTGGGCAAAGCTATATGCAGTAGGGTGCCTTTTGCTTATGTTGGGGGAGGAATTGAGACAGTGTTTCATGTAGCCCAAGCTGGACTTGAACTTGTTATGTAGCTCTCCGAGGATAAGCAAAAACACCCGATCTCCCTGCTTTGACCTCCCAAGTGCGGGGGATCATGGGTGTGCGCCATCACAGCTTGCTGCCCAGGCTTCTTGATTGCTAAGTAGTAGTTCACGGAGCGGATGTACCTTGGGTTGTTTAACCTACTCCTCACCGCCTGGGGGACATTCTGGTTCTTTTTATTTTGGAGCTATTACACATAACACCGCTGTGAACAATCATGCCCAAAATAGTGGTTTTCATTTCTGTGGGGCGAATGCCCACGGGTGCTGTTACTGGGTCGTGTGGGAGGTGTATGTTTAGCTCTCAACGAAGCTGCCAAGCTGCCTTCCCAAGCGATTGCACTGCTGCGCATTCCCACCAGCATGGAGCGAGCCCTCCTCGGCATCCTCGCCAGCGGCCATCGCCAGGGCCGCTCCTTTAGGACAGTTTTTTCTTTCCCTCTCCTTCCTTTTTCTTCCCTTCCCTTCCTTCCCCTCTCCTCTTCCCCCTCCCCTTACCTTCCTTTCCTTCCTATCTCCCTCTCCTCCTCATCCTCCTTCCTCTTCCTTCCTCCCTCTCTCCCTCTTTCCTTCCTTCCTTCCTTCCTTCCTTCCTTCCTTTCTTCTTCTTCCTTCCTTCCTTCCTTTCTTTCTTTCTTTCTTTCTTTCTTTCTTTCTTTCTTTCTTTCTTTCGTTCTTTCTTTCAGTACTGGAGAGTAAGCTCAGGATCTTACATATGTTAGGCAAGTACTCTACATCAGCTACAACCCAGCCCTTTAAAAAATTTAATTTGGGTCATGGAAGTTGTTAATAAAAAATAAATTAATTTTAAAAAATTTAATTTGGGGGCTGGAGAAATGGCTTAGCGGTTGAGGCACTTGCCTGCAAAGCTAAAGAACCTAGGTTCCATGCCCCAGGACCCATGTAAGCTAGATGCACAAGGTGGCACAAGTTTCTGGAGTTTGTTTGCAGTGGCTGGAAGGTCTCGTGTGCCCCCCCACTCTTTCTGTGTCTCTGCCTCTCCCTCAAATAAGTAAAAAAACCAAAATAAAAAATAATTTTGGGCTGAAGAGATTGCTCAGCAGTTAAAGGCACTTGCTTGCAAAGTCTGATGGCTTAGGTTCAATTCCCCAGTGCCCATGTAAAGCCAGATGCACAAAGTGGCAATGTGTAAGGAGTTCATTTGCAGTGTCAAGAGGCCCTGGCATGCCCGTACTAACTCTATTTCTCTGTTTGTTTCTCTCTCTCTCAAATAAATAAAAATATTAAAATAGCTGGCATGTTGGTGTATGCCTTTAGTCCCAGAACTCAGGAGGCAGAGGTAGGAGGATCGTTGTGAGTTTGAGGCCACCCTGAGACTACATAGTGAATTTTAGGTCAGCCTGGACTAGAGTGAGACCCTACCTCAAAAAAATACAAAAAAAATATTAAAATAAATTTGGGCTGGAGAGATTGCTTAGTGGTTAGGGTACTTGGCTGCAAAGCCTTACGACCTAGGTTTAATTCTCCAGTACCCATGTAAGCCAGATGCGTAAAGTGGCACATGCGTCTGGAGTTCCTTTGCAGTAGCTAGAGGCCCTGGTGTGTCCTCTCTCTCTCTCTCTCTCTCTCTCTCTCTATATATATATATATATATATATATATGTGTGTGTGTGTGTGTGTGTGTGTATGCCTTTGTCAAATAAATAATTTTTTTTTGGTTTTTTGAGGTAGGGTCTCACTCTAGCCCAGGCTGGCCTGGAATTCACTATGTAGTCTCAGGGTGGCCTTGAACTCACAGCGATCCTCCTACCTGTGCCTCCCGAGTGCTGGGATTAAAGATGTGTGCCACCATACCCGGCTTCAAATAAATAATTTCTTTGTTTATTTTTATTTATTTATTTGAGAGCAACAGACAGAGAGGGAAAGAAGCAGAGAGAGAGAGAGAGAGAGAGAGAGAGAGAGAGAGAGAGAGAGAGAATGGGCATGCCAGGGCCTCCAGCCATTGGAAATTAACTCCAGATGTGTGTGCCCCCTTGTGCATCTGGCTAACGTGAGTCCTGGGGAATCAAGCCTCAGACCAGGGTCCTTAGGTTTCACAAGCAAGCGCTTAACCGCTAAGCCATCTCTCCAGCCCTGAATAAATTTTCTTTTTCCAAGGTAGGGTCTCACTCTAGCCCAGCCTGGCCTAGAATTCACTATGCAGTCTCAGGGTGGCCTCGAACTCATGGCGATCCTCCCACCTCTGCCTCCCAAGTTCTGGGATTAAAGGTGTGTGCCACTACGCCTGGCTTCCATAAATAAATATTAAAAAAATAAATTTAATTTTGGGATAGGGTCTTGCTAAGTAATCCAATCTGGTCTTGAACTTGAGATCCTCTTGCCTCAGTTGCCTGAGTAGCTGAGATTGCAGGCACGAGTCACTATACCCATTTATTTGGGCTATCTTCATAAGTATATAATATCCATCTGTGGCTTTAATTTATGTTCCCCTGTGGCTAATGATTCTGACCATTTTTCAAGTACATATTTGACACCTATGTGTCTATGATATAATGTTTCTTCATGTCTTTTGCTCATCTTTCATTTTATACTTTTTTTTTTTTGGTTTGTTTTTTGAGGTAGGGGCTCTCTCTGGCCCAGACTGACCTGGAATTCACTATGTAGTCTCAGACTGGCCTCAAACTCACAGCAATCCTTCTGCCTCTGCCTTCTGAGTGCTGGGATTAAAGGCGTGCACCATCATGCCAGGCTTTTTATGTACTTTATGTATTTATTTGAGAGAGAGAGAGGGACAATGGGCATGCCAGGACTTCTTGCCATTGTAAATGAATTTCAGATGCATGCACCCCTTTGTGCACCTGCCCCTACATGGGTACTGGGACATTGAACCCTGGCTGGCAGGCTTTGCAAGTAAGTACCTTTAACCACTGAGCCATCCCCCAGCCCCCTTTAAAAATTATTTTATTTAGGGCTGGAGATGGCTTAGCTGTTAAGGTGTTTGCCTGCAAAGCCAAAGGATCCCTGTTCAACTCTCCAGGACCCACGTAATCCAGATGCACAAGGGGGTGCATGCATCTGGAATTTGTTTTCATTGGCTAGAGGCTCTGGTGCACTCATTCTCTCTCTCTCAAATAAATAAATAAAATATTTTAATTTATTTATTTGAGAGAGAGAGAAACATAAAGAGAGCTTATTTTTTTAATTTTTTAAAAAGATTTATTTATTTATTAGAGACAGAGAGAGAGAGGGAGGGAGAGAGACACAGAATGGGAGTACCAGGGCCTCCAGCCACTGCAAATAAACTCCAGATGCATGAACCACCATGTACATCTGGCTTACATGGGACCTGGAGAATTGAACCTGGGTCCTTAGGCTTTGCAGGCATGCGCCTTAACCACTAAGCCATCTCTCCAGCCCGAGAGCTTATTTTTAAATAAACGATCTAGCGGTTGCCCCATGACTCACAGGAAAACTAGCATGAAAGTTAACTTACCAACAGGCTCTACTTTGGTGATATGGTCTATGTAGTCTCTCTTCCCCAGGTAGATGGTCACCTGCAGGGAGACACAGGTCCACTTGAAATGGCCCAAGAACACGGTTGACAAAGGTCATCATCACCAAATCTTTTCATTTGTCCTCCTTGTGTCCTCCCCGCCTCCTTCATGCTGGGGAATTAAACCCAGGGCCTCATCCACACAAGACAAGCATTCCACCACTGAGCTAAATTCCAAGCCTTTTTAAAAAAAGTTTTTTAATTAATTAGTTAATTTAAAAGAGTGAAAGAGCCAGATAGACTGCAAACAAACTCCAGATACATGCACCATCCTGTGCATGTGGCTTACGTGGGTCCTGGGGAATTGAACCTGGGTTCTTAGGCTTTGCAGGCAAGCACCTTAACCGCTAAGCCATCTCTCCAGACCCCTCTGCCCCCATCCTTTATTGAGAAGAGGAGCCACCTGACTTGGTAGCTACTTGAGGGCTTTCTACTCTCCCAGCTGTGGGCAGAGATGCAGTTCAAACAAGGTGTGTTCTGTTCTCAGTCTCCTTCCTACCCCTTTGGATGTGAGAATTCCTTCCATCCCTATTTTTCCTTCTTTTTGCCAGTAAGTCTAGCTCTACTATCAACTAGGTAACCTTGTTAAGTGATGCTGTGGTAGAAAGTTACACCTATGGAAATAGACTTCCTATGCATGTACATGGTAAACCTTTAAAAAGTTTTATTTATTTACTTGAGAGAGAGAAAATAGACAGGAGAGAGAGAGACAGAGAGAGAGAGAGATTGGGCCTGCCAGGGCTTTCAGCCGCTGTAAACAAACTGCAGATGCGTGTGCCACCTTGTGCATCTGGCTTATGTGGGACCTGGGGAACTGAACCTGGGGTCCTTTGGCTGTGCAGACAAGTGCCTTAACCGCTAAGTCATCTCTCCAGCCCAACATGGTTTCAGACCCTCCCCTCTCCATCTTGCTTGCTCAGGAAGTGCACTTCCCCACTGAGCCATCACTCAAGCCCTTTATTTTTAATTTATTTGTGTGTGTGTGTGTGTGTGTGTGTGTGTGTGTGTGTGTGAGGGTTTTTGCCACTGCAAATGAATGACTGTCCAACTGTTGGTGGGTGGCTGGCAGGCTTTGCAAGCAAGCGCCTTTAACCGCTTAGCCATCTCCCCAGCTGCTTTGTTCTTGTTTTGAGACAGGGTCTCACTCTGAAGCTCAGATTGACCTGGAACTAACTTTGTAGCCAGGCTGCCCTGGAACTTGCAGCAATCCTCCTGCCTCAGCTTACCAAGTGCTGGCTTGCTGGGACCTGACTGCTGGGACCTGCCTCTGCCTCTAGACCTCCAGCTTCCTGGCAGCCACTCCTCTCATTCTGCACAGGGTGAGGCCTACTGCACTGTGCAGGGATGCAGACACGACCCTCTAGGTTTCTGCTTTTTTGTTCGAGGTAGGGGCTTGCTCTAGCTCAGGCTGACCCAGAATTCACTATGTAGTCTTAGGGTACCCTAGAACTCTTGGAGATTCTCCTACCTCTGCCTCCTGAGTGCTGGGATTAAAGGTGTGCGCCACCATGCCCGGCGATTTTTAAAAATTTCTATTTCATTAATTTCTGCCCTAATCTTTATTATTTCTTCCTGTCTGCTGACCTTTGGAGCTTTTTGTTGTTGTTGTTGTTTTGAGGTTTTGTTCTGTTTTATTGTTTTTTGGTTTTCGAGGTAAGGTCTCAACTGTAGCCCAGGCTGACCTGGCATTCACTGTGTAGTCTCAGGGTGGTCTCGAACTCACGGCGATCCTCCTATCTCTGCCTCCTGAGTGCTGGGATTAAAGGCGTGTGCCATCACGCCCGGCTGCCTGCTTCTTTTTGATTTGGGTAAGTGCCAGGGCACAGGTAGGCAGAGGGCAGGGAAGAGAAAGAGGAAAGCTCTGCTTTCCGGAGGAGACGCTGAGTGGGGTCAGAAGGACAGACAGCGCACAGCCAGGCATCAGGACTGGGGCTCTGGGGGGTGGGGTGGGGGAGGTTGCCAGGGTCAGAGCAGGGTGAATACTTCTGGAACTGTAGAGGTCTTCCTCTGGAGGAGGGGATGGCCACTGGATGGCGATGCAGGCTGACGGCAGGGAAGCCTTTAGGACCCAGGACTAAGGAACCCAGGATGATGCTACAGCATTTCAGCAGAGGGCAATACAGACATAAAGACACTCGTCATAGACTATTTAAAGCATCCAGCAGATGCCATTCTGGGCACTCTGATGACACCATTTCGTTTCCTCCTCTGAGCCACTCTGGAGCAGGAACTGACCTTGTCTTACACAGAATGCTGAGGCTCCTGTGGGCAGCAAAGCCAGGCCGGTGGCCCCTTTGTTGCTGGGAGCAGGGACTGAGCGGTGGGGAGGAAGAAGGTGGGTGGAAGGAGGGAGTGTGGGCTAGAGTTTCCAGAAGGCAAGCTGTTTTGAGCACGGAGGGAGCAAAGGCACATGGTTCTGTGCCCCGGACAAGAAGGGGAAGGACAGCAGTGGGCTAGAGAAGTGAGGTGGCTATGTTGTAAGATGAGGAGCCTCCTGGGGCCCACTCACTGCCATGCACCCCTTCCTCCTGGACACAAGTCACTGGTCTTGTTCAGATCCACTATCCTCATGGGGTAGCATGCTAAGAGGAAGCCAGCCCTCCTCCTCCTCTCTTCTCCTCCTCTTTCTCCTTGACTGACTTCAAACTGGAGATCCTTCTGAGCTGTTAGCCTGTGATTGGCTCAGAGTGGACAGGTGACCCAGTTCTAACCCATGAAGAGGGAAGCTGGCAGGAGAGCTTCTGAGAAAGTTTTCCTGAACCTTAAGAGACCCTAAGAAGTCACATATGGATAGATGTTAAGGGAGAAGCCATCTGGAGTTGGGGCAGCCATCTTGCCAGCAGCCCAACATGTCATAGGAGAATCACAGAGAGCTGGCTTTGAAGCCTGCCATAGCATGCCTGGGGCATCCAGAGGGCACCACAGAAATGACTCCACTGTGCGAGAGATTAACTGATGGACCCTCTTTTGTGTTCCCTGGCAATGTCAACATAGGAAACACGAAGTGAGGCTTGGCAACACATGCCTGTAGTCTCAGCTTCTCAGGAACTTGAGACTAGAGGATTACAAGTTCAAGGGTGTCTTGGGCAACTTAGTGAGACCATGTCTGAAAATAAAAAGTAAAGCTAGGGATGGAGACATAGCTAAGTGGTGGGATGCTTGCCTAGCATGTGTGGGGCTCTAGATTCAATCACTGATACTGCCAAACAGAAAAGAAAAAGAAGTTAAATTTCTTGTTTCAAAGATCAAAGGATTTCCACTGAGAGATCAGGTATATTCAGGATGGCATTGCTGTAGACAAAGGGTGTCTGATTAGGCAGGAGGGGCTATGGTCTCAAGTTCCTTAGTCCTTTATGTCCAATTGATCACACAAACTCTACAATAGAGCTGCCTGTGTCCTCACAGGGGTTTGATGTTGTGGTGGTTTGAATAGATGGCCCCCAATATATTCAGTATTTTATTTGTTTGTAGTTTGCATCTGCAACCACCTGGCTGGAGGCAATGTCACTGGGTGGATCTTAAGGTGTGGTGGTGGGTTTCAGATTTCAATCTAAAGATATGCAAAGTGTGCCTAGCTGGAGTTCCTGAAGTGTGCTGTGTGGCTTTTGGCTTTAGGCTTTAAGCTTGTGCTTCTCTCTCTCTGTGTTTGGTCCTGTGAAGAAAGCAGGTCAGCTTCTTCTGCCATTATGGAACTTCCCCTGGATCTGTAAGCTTTAATAAATATCCCTTCCTCCATAACTGTGCCTGGTCTGGAAGTTTATCTCAGCGAACTTGAATCTGTCTGCTACAGATGTTGATCATGGCTGTACTTGAAAAAGCTCTATTTATTGTTATCATTATCATTATCATCATCATCATCATTATTACTACTACTACAATAATTCCGACGAAGCCGCTCACTTCTGGGCTACTTACCGATTTGTCTCGGGAGACCTTCTTGAAGATGACATGGGACTTAGCATTCTTCACGTTTGCGGCCATGTTGTCTGTCGCTTGGAAAGTATGTCAGGTTTTGGAGGGCCGGGAAAGTATAGTGATCCTAAACATAGGGGAGGAACATTCTGGGCAGAAAGCCTACTCATGAGATGCCTTTACATCTTCTGGACCTTTCCTTTCTCCTATTCCAACATCCATATTTGACACAAAATAAGTTCTTGGGCTGTGGAGATGGCTCATCAGCCACAGGTGCTTGCTGACAAAGCTTTTCAGTCCAGGTTCAATTCCCCAGCACCCATGAAGGGCCAGATGCATGGAGTGGCCCATACACCTGGACTTTATTTGCAGCAGCAAGAGGCCCTACCATGCCCATACTCTCTCCTCCTCCCTCTTTCTCTCTGTCTGCCTGCAACTAAATAAATAAATAAGGGCTGGAGGGATGGCTTAGCAGTTAAGGCACTGCCTGCAAAGCCAAAGGACCCAGGTTCAATTCCCCAGGACCCACATAAACCAGATGCACAAGGTGGCGCATGCATCTAGAGTTCCTTTGCAGTGGCTGGAGGCCCTGGTGTGCCCATTCTCTCTGTGTCTGCCTCTTTCTCTTTCCCATAAATAAATAAATAAATATTTAAAAGATTTTTAAAAATAAATAAAAATATTTTTTTAAAAAAGCAAGCTCTTGCTGAGTGTGATGGTGTGTGCCTATAATGCACTGGGGAGGCAGAGGTAGGAGGATCACTGTGAGTTCGAGGCCACCCTGAGACTACATAGTGAATTCCAGGTCAGCCTGGGCTAGAGCAAGACCCTACCTCGAAAAAGAAAATGAACTCTTTGCTTATCTTGAACTTCACTGCTAGGCATTTAAAGTGTGTCCTCTTTTCCCAGTAAGCTTCAAACATCTCAGTAAATCTCACCAGCTGGATTCCTATCGAGTTTTGACTTTTCCATTTAAACTTCAGTGTCATCAGGCATGGTGACACCTTTAATTCCAGCACTTGGGAGCCACCCTGAGACTACATAGTGAATTCCAGGTCAGCCTGGGCTACAATGAGACCCTACCCTTGATACCAAAAAGAAAGAAAGAAAGAAAGAAAGAAAGAAAGAAAGAAAGAAAGGAAGAAAGAAAGAAACTTCAGTGTCACACATTTGTAAGGTTGACTAACATTCTATCATGCTTTAACCCCAGCGTTCTGAGGGTAGAGCCAGCAGTGTTTAATGAGTTCCAGACCCACCAGGGCTATGTAGTGAGATCCTATCTCAAAATAACAGCACAAGAAGTTTGATCATGACTAGATCCTCCTTCTGTCCCTCTCTCTCTGAGACAGGGTGTCACCCAGGCCAACCTCAAACTGTTGATCCCCCTGCCTCAGCCTCCTGAGTGCCGGGATGGCAAGGTGTGCACCACATCTGGCCTTCATCACTGTGTGTTAGGGTAAGCGCACAGAAACGTTCCTGAATCGTTTGATAGCATAACCGCTTTCCCAGTGCAGTTGTCAAGAGTTTATGCGAACCCCCATAGTTCACCAGGGCCTCCAGTCACTGTAAACAAACTCCAAACGCACGTGCCCCGTTGTGCAGCTGCCTTACATGGGTCATGGAGAGTCGAACCAGGATCCTTTGGCTTT
The DNA here is from genome assembly GCA_036346955.1 of Dipus sagitta. Classification (NCBI taxonomy): domain Eukaryota; kingdom Metazoa; phylum Chordata; class Mammalia; order Rodentia; family Dipodidae; genus Dipus; species Dipus sagitta. The sequence goes on from CM070774.1 coordinate 4,295,874, forward strand.
GCAAGCAAGCCCCTTAACCGCTAAGCCATCTCTCCAGCCCAAGTTTCCCTTCTAAGTGATGTCTTGTGGCAGCCACAGAGAAGGCAAACCCAGATCGCCTGCATACAGGAATTTATCTGTCCCTCCCTGTGCCCACTCTGCTTTGTGACAAGGCTTGGGTTTAGTGGTCACATACCTTGTGATTTCTCACCAACCAGATGGGATGGCGTGGGAGGTCAGGAGAGGATCCAGTGTGCTCAGACGCTGAGCAGCCAGGCTCTGCTCTGCGGCAGCTGATGGTAGCCTACCAGACAACTCCCCAGGGCCAAGGGTGAGGACCTGAGCTGACCCGTGGGGAATTTGTAGGGGATCTGCTGAGGATCTCGGCCCTGAGACCTCAGTGTGAGGCCAAATCTGATTTAAGGAGCAGAGATTGGATTAGCGAGATGGCATACTGGCTGATTCAGCAGTTCTGCGCATTAAGCGGAAACCCCAGTCTCCTCACAGAGGGTCCCAGATTCATGACCTGTCCAGCTGGCCTGGGGCAGTGCAGTGGAAGGAACAGAGGCTAACCGGAAGCTGATTTTTTTATCCTAAACCTCTTTGGGTTCTGGAAATAGACTGCTTATCCCTCTCCTCCTGGACATCAGGATGGGGATATTCAAGAACAACAGACCTGATTAAGTTCTGCAGGCATTATGTAAACAAAAAGGTCAAGGAGAAAGGTCAGCCTCAAGACTAAGGCGGGTTTGTCCCTCTCTCCCTTCTGGTAACATCAGGAGCCATATTTGGCTCTTTTTAAAATTTAATTTTTAAGAAAAAGTTTTCTAAAATTTATTTATTTGAGAGTGAGAGCATGCACATGAGACAGGGAGAGAGAGAGAGAGAGAGAGAGAGAGAGAGAGAGAGAGAGAGAGAGAGAAAGAAAGAAAGAAAGAATGGGCACGCTAGGGCCTCCAGTCCCTGCAAATGATGCATGTGCCACCTTGTGCATCTGGCTTATGTGGGCCCTGGTGAATTGAATGTAGGTCCTTTGGCTTTGCAGGCAAGTGCCTTAACTGCTAGTTCATCCCTCCAGCCATATTTATTTATTTATTTGTTTTGTTTTCGGAGGTAGGGCCTCATTCTAGCCCAGGTTGACCTACAATTCACTATGTAGTCTCAGGGTGGCCTTGAACTCTCAGCAATCCTCCTATCTCTGCTGGGATTAAAGGTATGCACCACCACACCTGGCTTATTTACTTATTTTTAATTGGGGGAGGGGGTCCAAGGTAGGGTCCTCCTGTAGCCCAGGCTCACCTGGAATTCACTGTGTAGTCTCAGGGTGGCCGCAAACTCCTGGTGATCCTCTTACCTCTGCCTCCTAACTACTGGGATGAAAGGCATGCACTGTCATGCCTGGATGGCTTATTTATGTTTTAAGATATTTTATTTTTTGCCGGCATGGCAAAAAGTGAGAGATGAGAGTGGGAAAGGAGGGAGAGAGAATGGGTGTGCTAGGGTCTCTACATAGTGAATTCCAGGTCACACGGGCTAGAGTGAGACCTTACCTCAAAAAACTATTTTTTTTATTTATTGAGAGAGAGAGAAAAAATTGGGAGCACCAGGGCCTCTGGCCACTGCAAATGAACTGCAGATACAGACAGCTTCGGTCTCACCCTAGGTTAGGGAATCGGGAGCTTTTAGGTCCAAGAGAATGCCACGATGATGCAGGGAATCTCTGTGTGCTAGGGAAAGGAAGCCCCTGACACACATGTGACTTACGTGGTCACATGCGCATGGGACATGCAGAGCTTACAGGTGAAGTGAGACACTACCAGTGAGTCCTGAGCCCCTTTCTAGCCAGAGGACTGACGTCTGTTTGAGGCAGTAGACACACTGAAGTCTCCCAAGTTCGAGAGGGCAAACAAAATATGAGTAAAACCCATATGCAAATATCGACATTCTTCATGCCTTATAGGCCGAGGGCAAAATTGCTGAAGCCAGGCCAGAAAGACTTAGGAGTGTCGGGTTCCAAACGTGTACTCTGAGGGTTTGTGTACCCATTCGCAGGCTCTTGAGAACCATCGAGACCCGACAATGGGTGCAGGTGGAATGAAGAACCAAAAGGGTAAGTATTGGAAAATCACAGACGTGCCCCTCGTTCATTGAGTAACATTCACAGACATCATGGAAAATATGGTAAGAACGTAACACAAGGTGCACTGGGAACACAGAATTTGTTGTGGCCTTACTTGCTCCTCACAATCATGAGAAATTTCCATGCGACATGGAAGAAAAAAGCAGGCATGGTTATGCTTTACGGTGACAGTGTAGACGACACTGCACCCAGCATCTCGACTTTTCAAACAGGTTCTTGTATACTGCACTGGAATGATACTTTTACTTGCCAGAAAATGATAGCCATGTGTAGCAGACAGATTCAGGTTCACTGAGATGAACTTCCAGACCAGGCACAGTTATGGAGGAAGGGATTTATTGAAGCTTACAGTCCAGGGGAAGTTCCATAATGGCAGAAGACGCTGGCCTGCCTTCACAGGCCCAAGCAGAGACAGAGAAGCACTGGCCAAAAGCCAAAAGCCACAGCACACTTCAGGAACTCCAGCTAGGCACACTTTGCATATCTTCAGATTGAAATCTGAACCCCACCACCACACTTTAAGATCCACCCATTGACACTACCTCCAGCCAGGTGGCTAAAGATGCAAACTACAAACAAATAAACAACTGAATGTATTGGTGGCCATCTATTCTATTCAAACCACCACATTCCGCCCCTGGCCCTCAATAGATTTATAACCATCACACATTGTAAATTGTACTCAGTTCAATTTCAAAGGTCCCCACAGTCTTGACCAATATAAGATATTAAGACCTGTAAAATCAAAGAAGTTAAACACTTCTAACATATAAAGGCACAGAGTAAACATTTTCAACTGGTATAAGGCATGGCAAGGAGAGACTAAAACAATGCAAACTCAACCACCATCAAACAAACATCAAAATTCTGCAGTTCAAGTCCAATACAATCAAAGACTGACAGTCTCCAGATTTTCCAATTCTGCCCCTCCAGCTGGGCAGAGTAGCCAGGGAACACTTCCATCTCAGGCCAACAGTGCACTCTATGGTAGCACTTGCATAGTGCTGGTACATCCAAAATATCTTGAGGTCTTCATGCAAACCATGGTCCATCTTCCAAAGGCTCTTTCAGCCTATCAGGGCATCATGCCCTGCCTCCTGCCACATCTCAGCAGCAGCTCCTGGAACCATGTGCAATTCATGACCACTCCTCACATTTACGATGCAGGGAATCTCTGTGTGCTAGGGAAAGGAGGCGCCTGACACACACGTGACTTAAGTGGTCACATGCGCATGGAACATGCAGAGCTTACAGGTGAATTGAGACACTACCAATGAGTCCTGAGCCCCTTTCTAGCTGGAGGACTGACGTCTGTTTGAGGCAGTAGACACACGGAAGTGTCCCAAGTTCGAGAGGGCAAACAAAATATGAGTAAAACCCATATGCAAGTATCGACATTCTTCATGCCTTATAGGCACAGGGCAAAATTGCTGAAGCCAGGCCAGAAAGACTTAGGAGTGTCGGGTTCCAAACGTGTACTGTGAGGGTTTTGTGTTCCTCACAATCATGAGAAATTCCCATGTGACATGGAAGAAAAAAGGAGGCATGACTATGCTTTATGGTGACAGTGTAGATGACACTGCACACAGCGTCTCCACTTTTCCAAACAGGTTCTGGTATACTGCACTGGAATGATATGGTTACTTGCCAGAAAATGATAGCCATGACTGTGGGTGAAATGGAAATCATATACATATTTCATTCTAGGGTATCCCTGTTGAAGGACAAACCTTTAGGTCTGTTTGTGACCTTTGATACATCTTGCAGCGTTTTCATTTGATCTCTGATTCTCAATGATGAGAACAGTTGAGCATCATCAACACAGGGAGATTGAAGTCATGGCAGGCACCTTTACTGGCAGCAGAGATAAGAGGATGAGCATGAAATCGCAGCCACCCTGTGGCTACATCGTGAATTGCAGATCAGCCGATACCAGACCTCAAGCCTAGCTGGAAAAAGCAAGGGAAAGAAGATCAGACAGGGGAGTTGTGGGAACCGGGAGATGGCCGGGGGGTTAGAGCCTTTTACTGTGAAGCCAGAGGACCCCGGATCAAATCCCCGGGATGCATGCGAGCCCCATGAAAAGGGGGCGCTCATGTGGGGTAGGGAACCTGGTGTGCCCATTCCCTGTATCTGTCCCTTTCTCTTCCCTATCTCTCTCTTTCTCTCTCACATTTAAATAAGTAAAATACTTTTTTTTCATTGTGGGCCGGGGGAATGAAAATGTGCTCAACACAGGTTTCTGAAGAGTGAGGGCCTCCTTGGCCTGCACCTGTCATGTGTACCTAGGAATTTTATTTGAATAGAAGGTAAGCAAATCAATTGCTAATCCAAACAGGTCAAGAAGGAGTTAAAGAACCTAAGTGAGTGGTGTTCCACCCATAAGCAAGAGTCCCACCGCCACTGTCATTGGGTGCAAGCAAAACAAAGCTCCTTAAAAGTCCTGGATTTGTCAGCCTCTTCCTCAAGAAAGCTGGACCAGCATCCCTGCACATTTCAGAAAAGGGGACACCTCATCATCACCAGCCACAAGGGTAAGTGAGCAGTGTGTTGAAGTGGACTCAGACGTTCTCGACAATTTTCAAATGTCTGAATATTTGATGTGTGAGGCAACCTCTCCTTGTCTGCCAGCTGGCCTGGCACTCAAGGGGGCCCTCCTCCTTCATACAATTAATAGATACTTTCTGGAGATCTCTTATTCCAAGAGAAACACACCCTCTGGGCCCTGCTCCCTCACATTTCAGACATCCCCATTCCGGTAAGCTCAACACATGTAAGCTAGGGGATGAACCTGAAAAAATTGCTCAATTTGAACAAGAACAACTCGGGCAGGCATATGGCCATGCATCAGCCATCATTGTGCATGGGATAAAACTGACCCATTTTCTGAAGACAGCCTTGCTCTCACCCTAGGTTAGGGAATCAGGAGCTTTTTGGACCGAGAGAATGCCATGACCATGCAGGGAATCTCTGTGTGCTAGGGAACAGAGGCCCCTGACACACACGTGACTTAAGTGGTCACATGCACATGGGTCATGCAGAGCTTAGAGGTGAAGTGAGACACTACCTATGAGTCCTGAGCCCCTTTCTAGCCAGAGGACTGACATCTGTTTGAGGCAGTAGACACACAAAAGTGTCCCCAGTTCAAGAGAGCAAACAAAATGTGAGAAAAACCCATACACAAGTATGGACATTCTTCATGCCTTATAGGCCCAGGGCAAAATTGCTGAAGCCAGGCCAGGAAGACATAGGAATGTCGGGATCCAAACGTTTACTCTGAGGGTTTGTTCACGCATTCGCAGGCTCTCGAGAACCATTGTGACCCGACAGTGGGTGCGGGTGTAATGAAGGACCAGAAGGGTAAGTATTGGAAAATCACGGACGTGCCCCCACGGTCCACTGGGAACACAGTTAGACTTGGTTGTGTCCTCACTTGATCCTCACAATCATGACAAATTCAGGCTACATCCTGAATTCCAGTTCAGCAGCTACTAGAGCTCAGGAATAGCTGGAAAAAGCAAGGGAAAGAAGACCAGGCACGGGCACCGTGGGAACCGGGAGATGCCCTGACGGTTAGAGCTTTTTGCTGGGAAGCCAAAGGAACCCAGTTCGAATCCCCGGGATGCCTGCGAGCCCGATGCACAAGGGGGCGCTCATGTGCTGCATGCACCTGGTGTGCCAGTTCCCTCTATCTCTCCCATTTTCTTCTCTATCTCTGTCTGTTTCTCTCTCACATTTAAATAAGTAAAGTACTTTCCTTTACTTGTGGGCGCGTGAAGACATTAATGTGCTCAACACAGGTTTTTGAAGAGTGAGGGCCTCCTCAGCCAGCACCTGTCATGTGTACCTAGGAATTTTATTCTGATTCAAATCCTATTCAAAACACGTCCTGAAGGAATTGAAGAACCTATGTGAGTGGCGTTCCACCCAGAAGCAAGACTCCTGCAGCCTCTGTCATTGGGGGGAAGCAAAGCACCACTCCTTAGAAGTCCTGGAGTTGTCAGCCTCTCTCTCACGAAAGCTGGACCACCATACCTGAACGTTTCAGAAAAGGGGACACCTCATCATCACCAGGGACAGGGGTAAGTGGGCAGTCAATGCAAGTGATCTCAGGTGTTCTCGACGATTTTCAAATGTCTGAATGTTTGATGTGTTAGGCAGCTTCTCCTGGTCTGTCAGCTGGCCCGGCACTCGTGAAGGCCCTCCTTCTTCAGCCAATTAAAGGATACTTTCTGGAGCTCTCTTATTCCCAGTGAAACACACCCTCCAGGCCCTGCTCCCTCACATTTCGGACATCCCCATTCCAGTAGGCTCAACACTTGTAAGCGAGGGGGTGAACCCGAAAAAATTGCTCATTTCAAACAAGAATGACTCAGGAAGGCATATGGCCATGCTTCAGATGCTTTTGTGGATGGGATAAAACTGACCCATTTTCTGAACACAGCCTATTCCCTAACCTAGGGTGAGAGCTTCGGTCTCACCCTAGGTTAGGGAATCGAGAGCTTTTCGGACCGACAGAATGCCACGACCATGCAGGGAATCTCTGTTGCTAGGAAAAGGAGGCCCCTGACACACACGTGACTTAAGGGGTCACATGCGCATGGGACATGCAGAGCTTACAGGTGAAGTGAGACACTACCTATGAGTCCTGAGCCCCTTTCTAGCCAGAGGACTGACGTCTGTTTGAGGCAGCAGACACACAGAAGCGTCCCAAGTTCGAGAGGGCAAACAAAATATGAATAAAACCCATATGCAAGTACGGACATTCTTCATGCCTTATAAGCCCAGGGAAAAATTGCTGAAGGCAGGCCAGGGAGGCTTAGGAGTGTCTTGTTCCTAACGTGTACTCCGAGGGTTTGTGTAAGCATTCGCAGGCTCTCGAGAGCCATCGTGACCCAACAGTGGGTGCAGGTGGAATGAAGGATCAGAAGGGTAAGTATTGGAAAATTACGGACGTGCCCCTGGTTCACTTACTAAGGTTCGCACACATCAAGGAAAATACGGTATGTATGTAACACATGGTCCACTGGGAACACAGTTAGACTTGGTTGTGGCCCCACTTGCTCCTCACAATCGTGAGAAATTCAGGCTACGTCTTGAATTGCAGTTCAGCCACTACTAGAGCTCAGGAATAGCTGGAAAAAGCAAGGGAAAGAAGACCAGGCACAGGCACTGTGGGAACTGGGAGATGGCCTGGGGGTTAGAGCTTTTTGCTGTGAAGCCAATGGAACCCGGTTCGAATCCCCGGGACGCATGCGAGCCCGATGCACAAGGGGGCGCTCATGTGCGGTAGGCCACCTGGTGTGCCAGTTCCCTCTATCTCTCCCTTTCTCTTTCCAGCAGAACTCAGTTATTCGGGGAGCATGAGGGGGACCATGCCTGTGAAAAGATGGGTGAGAAAGAAGGAACTAGTCCAAGCAAATGGTTGTCAAGGTGTGTTTATTAGTCTCGAAACCTCAGTTTTTAAGCATAGCGAAAAGGATGAAGTAAGAGAGGGTATTGGGCGGGGGACCAGGTCTTGTGTAAGTTCCCAGAACATTTTATGGTTTTTCTCGGAATGACCAGTGATTTCTCGGAATGACCAGTGATTTCTTGGAATGACCAGTGAAGCTTACAGTTCCGGGTGTTCTGCCAGTAAGTATAGGTGAGGAAAGGTTACAATGTCTCCATGAAGGGTGTTTCCGCATACCAAGGTTTCTACCCAAGTCTCCAACATCTCCCCCTTCTTAGTTTTATTGACTCCAGCAGTCCATGATATCATGGTGGGCTTATAACCGACTGGGGGAGCAGGGACCTGACTCCTCCCGTGGGCTTTGAACCACCCACAGTTTGGGTCCTTGGTACCCTTTGGGGAGGGGAGGCAGGGCCGACATTGTGATGACATATATTATGGTACCAACCTCCTTGCAAGTCAGGTGTTACTCTCAGGGAATCCAGAAATGGTCAGATCGGGGACCTTCCCTTGTGGTGCTTTGCCTCGCACCCATGTCGGTGCCCATACTGTACTCATTTGGGTGAGTCAGTATGCATAGGTCTGGTGCCTAAGCAGCTCCTTTATAGGAGGGAGTCATAAAGTTCAAATTGTGGGAAAATTTTGAAACAGTAGGCAGCCTGGGCAGAAAAACCTGGGCAGAAAAACCTGGGCAGAAAAACGGCTAGTGGTTTTTGTTCTGTAGATCCCATAGTCTTTTATACCATGGGGGATGCTTAAGCACTGAGAAATCAAGTTTGGTTGGAGGGAGTTCTTGGAGGTCCCTATAAGTGGAACAATCAGTTTCTTGTGTTTCTAGGTGGTGATAGTGCACAGAAACAGATTTGGAATTAAAAGCAAAGGTGACTTGATTTTTGATAAATGCCATGAGTCTATTAAACAGAAAAGGACCTAAGGAAAGTATGATTAGTAGTCCGAGCAATGGCCCAAGCAGAGGCAAGACATAGGGGAGGATGCCCCCCAAGCGGACCAAAGAGGTCTGTCAAACCGTTCTTTGCGGCGGTGGTTAAGCTCTTCTTGATGTTCTTTGATACGATCATGAACAATGCCTGATTTATTAGCATAAAAACAGCATTTTTCTTGTAAGGTAAGGCAAAGTCCTCCCTTATCTGCTGTTAGCAAGTCTAATCCTCATCTATTTTGTAGAACAACTTCAGCTAAAGAGTCAACCTGATCTTGGAGGTCCTGAACTGACTGATAGATGGTATTAACATCATCGGCAAGTTGTTGCGATAAGCTGGTATAGGTATGGATGGCTGTGCCAAGTCCTGCAGTGCCAGTACCAACAGCTGCAGTAATTCCAAGTCCTATCAAGAGGGGAATAAATTGTACAGCCCTTCATCTGTGGGGGACAAAATAGTCAAAAGTTGGTATAGGAAGGGGTTCACCTCCTTTAATTATTTCAACGTCCGGAAGGAGGGAGGCAAGGACACAGAGTCCTGTCCAATTTTGTGGCAGACTGGTATAAGCAAGGTTACCACCACAAACAAATACCTGACCTAAACCGGGGCACAAAGGGGTGGAAGCATTAATAACTGTGGAACATAATGTAAAGGAAACTGTTCCTACGTCTAGATCTCCAGAAGTATTAAGAGGGGATTTATAAAAACAATTAGAGGAATTAAAACCAGTGGGTTGGATTTTGAATGGTACATTAAGAGAGCAGTTGGCATAAGTGGATGTAGTTGGGTCAGATAGATTGGCCCAGCTAGGAATAGCAAGGGGCCAGGATGCTCCTAAAGCGAGGCACAGCCAACAATCCTGTGCCAATTGGGGGCTAGAAAGATTTAAAGCGAGGTGAGTGGCAGTGAGAATGTCAAAGGTTTGGGGATCTATGTCTATACCATGGGACTTGGGAAGGGCCAAGGGATGTAGATGAATTTTGGGGACTAGGGCATTAATCATTTCTTGGACACGTGTCTGAATATGTTGTTCTCTTACCAGATCTGTAGACCCTCCCCCGTCAGAGATATATAAAGGAGCCTGTTGGCTCCAGCAGGCAGGTTTTCCAATAGGAGCAGTGCAGGAGGCCTGGGCATACTTATAATTACCAACTACCTGGGGGTTTATGTCCCAATCACCCCCAAATGACCCTGAATATGAAGAATGGGGAATGGCTGTAAAATAAACATTATTGTTAAATGTGCATTCTTGAACAGAATCATAACATTTGGAATGCATTTGATCGGTGTAGGTACATTTAGAGGGGCAGGGTCCAGGCCGTCCATCGGTGGGTGGAATAAGTTTTGGCTTGGGGACACAGATCCATTCTTGGGTAGCACCTGTTAAGGTTTGAGATATTTCGAGATATGCATTTTTATCTCCACAGTCTACGGCATTAAAGGATGTTTTGGATTTAAGCCGAGTGCCACCACAACAGTCACAAGGAGGTCCATATAAGGCTTGAAGTAGTTGGTTTCGATCTATGGGTTTGTTGAAGCCCGTTTTTGTGAAGGAAGGAAGGGTCATCAAGGCCAGAATCCAAAATAAGAGGGAAGGAGTCATTTTTCATTCTGAAAGAAAAAGGAAGGAGGCTTCTCAGGAGTGAGTGTCCTGGGGAGGGTTATATAGCTTAACTAAATGTTCTGGCAACCAGCGAGCATTATTGGTTTGAGTATCATATACACAAGCATGTCCTTTCCCCCAGATAAGGACAGGGTCAGGCCCCTGCCATTTATTTGTCAAGGGGTCTTTCCAGAGAGCACGAGCATAGTCATGAGATGTGGAAGGATGCCACAATCGATCTGCTGCTGATTTGCCATTGGCATCATAAGTGAGAAAATTTAAAACAAAGAGTGAATGGTTTAATAGATTTTTTTTGGTTACCCGTGAGGGGGTACAAAATACCTCCTCCAAGTTGTAATTTAGCAATCATATTTTTGAGGGTTTGGTGTGCTCTTTCAACAATACCTTGCCCCTGGGGATTGTAAGGTATCCCAGTAATATGTTTTATATTCATATGTGAGCAAAACTGTTTGAATCCTATGCTGGTATAACCAGGGCCATTATCTGTCTTAATGATCTTAGGATGGGGCATAGCGACTAAGCAAGCAAGCACATGGTTAATGACGTGTTTAGTGGCTTCTCCTGTTTGGAGAGTGGCATATATAAAGCCACTGAAAGTATCTATGGAGACATGTATATATTTTAATTTTCCAAAGGAAGGCAAATGAGTGACATCCATTTGCCACACCTCACCAGGGAGCAGTCCCGTTGGATTAACTCCTAGGTGTGGTTCAGGCAAGTAAGAGAGACAGCCCTTACAGCTACGGACTATTTCCCTAGCTTGTTCCCGGGTAATGGAAAATTGGAGGTGCAAGGTTTGTGAGTTAAGATGATGTAGGGCATGAGCTTGTCTGGCCATAGTTAAGGCATCCGTCTGAGAACAGAAGTTAGCCTGAAGGACAGCAGTGGGTTGGGTGGCTTGATCTACAGCCTCATTACCTCGTGTCAATGGTCCGGGTAGTCCGGAATGTGCACGAATGTGACCAATAATAAAAGGGTGACTGCGTTGAAGAATCAAACTTTGAAGGGTAGTGAATAAGGGGGCTGCATTAGTAGTAGGGCGGATGTAGGGAGCAGTCTCCAGACAGGGAACAGAGAGAGCAATATAGGAACTGTCTGTATAGAGATTAAAGGCTTGACATGAAAGCACTTGAAAAACCCTAATAATGGCAGCTAGTTCAATGAGCTGAGCAGAAGAAAAGGAGGTATGAAATCGGGAGAGCTGATGGTCTATAGAATAAGTGGCTATACCCGAGGAAGAGCCATCAGTAAAGACCAATGTTGCCCCTGCTATGGGGCTCATCTTTGTTCTTTTAGGGAATATGATTGGTGTTTTATAAAGAAATTGTATTAAGAAATCAGAAGGGTAATGATTATCAATGTTTCCCCGAAAGGACACACAACTAACAGCCCAATCATCATCGTTTTGAGCAAGCCATTGTAATTGGGGGGGAGTATATGGGAGGATTAAGGTGTCTGGGTCCTTACCAAAAATTTTTAAAGATTGTTCCCTGCCAATTTTTATTAGTTGAGAAATTAAGGATGGGTAGGTGGGCAAAACTTTTGGGGGAGATGCAGGCAAATGGGCCCAGTATAAGGGCTTGTTTTGCCAAAAAAGCCCTGTAGGAGAAAAGGGTGTAGGGAAAATGATATAGTATAGAGGCTTACTGGGAGAAAAATAGGTAATATGTTGTTGTTGGATAGCCTTTTCTACCAGTGCCAGGGCTGAAGCACCCTCGGGGGTAAGAGTACGTGAAGATAGGGGATCAGAATCCCCTTTTAAAATGTCAAAGAGGGGTTTAAGTTCTCCAGTGGTGAGTTTTAGATAAGGATGTGGCCAATTGATGTCTCCTAGTAACTTCTGAAAATCATTAAGTGTAGAGAGAGAATCTCTTCTTATCTGTAATTTTTGGGATATTATATGGTTAGGGAATAACTCAAAGCCCAAAAAGAGATGAGGGGGCTGTATTTGAACTTTTTCAGGAGATATTTGTAGGCCCTGGTGTTGAAGGGCCACTATTAATTGTTGAGCAATCGAATGAATGAAGGTTAGATTCACTGGGTCCTGCCAAAAGAATATCATCCATATAATGAATGATATACAAGTCAGGATGGCGGACCCTGAACGGATCTACAGCCTGGGCAACATATTTTTGGCACAAGGTAGGGCTATTTGTCATCCCTTGTGGTAGGACCCTCCATTGGATGCGGGGCGAGGGGCCAACAAAATTGGTAATGGGCAGACTGAAGGCAAAGCGTTTGCAATCATCAGGATGAAGAGGGATAGTACAAAAGCAATACTTAAGATCGATAACAATTTTTGAAAAATGACGGGGGATGGCAATAGGAGAGGGCCATCCAGGTTGCAAAACCCCCATAGGGACCATGGTCTTATTTATGGCCTGGAGATCTTGTAGTAATCTCCATTTCCCCGATTTTTTCTGGATGACGAATATTGGAGTATTCCAAGGGGAAACTGAAGGTTCAATGTGTCCTGCAGCTAATTGTTCCTGCACCAACTGAATGGCTGCAGACAACTTATGGGAAGGGAGAGGCCATTGATCAATCCCGACAGGGTCATCATTTTTCCAGGTGATCTTGTCTGCCTGAAGTGCAGGAGGAGCAATGGCCTCTAGGAAAAACTTTGTGGCTCTGACAGATACCCAAGGCCGGAATGATCCGTTTTTGGTTGAACCTGAATAGGAGTGGGTATGCCTTGGTTTTGTTTACCTAGTCCCCGACCTGGTAGAAATCCCTGTGAGAGCATCTGTTGGGTAACTGTTTTATTGGGACTACACATAATGATTTTCATTTGAGAGAGAATGTCTCTTCCCCAAAGGTTGACAGGGAGATGGGGGACTACAAAAGGTTGAACATTTCCTACATTACCCTCTGCATCCTCCCAATGTAAGATCCTTGAACTTTGTAGGGGGTGTCTGGACTGGCCTATCCCTTGTAAATGAGTGATAGAAGCTTGGGTAGGCCATGTTGAGGGCCAAGAATTAAGCGACAGGACTGTGGCATCTGCTCCTGTATCAAGGATGCCCTCAAACCATTTGCCCTCTAACTTAAGTTTTAATGTAGGACGTTCCTGGGACAACATTTGTATCCAATATATGTCAGAGGACCCAGGGCTGGAGGCACCACGATCTCTATGAGAGATGGTTGGTGCCTGAGTGTCAAGGGGGAGTGGGAGTGCTTGAGCAAGTCTTTGACGTGGAGTAAGGGAAATAGGTCCCAAGGAGGAGCTGACTAGAATTTTAATTTCTTCCAAATAGTCATTATCCACTAAGGAAGGGTGTACAATCAGACCCTTGAGGGTGGAAGAGGCGCGACCTATGATCAAATAACAAATATTAGCAGGGGGTGGACCAAAGGTACCCGTGGGCAAAACTTGAATTCCATCCTCAGGTTTTAGTATTGAATGGGTGGTGGTACACAGGTTCAATCCTGTGCTACTGCAGGTTGCTTGGTAGAGGCGGGGGAATATGAGGGGGAATCTGTGCAGCTAGGTTGGGCCCCGATGCTGGTTGGAATTGGATGGGTTGTGGCGCCCAGGGCTGGCCCCTCCATCCGTTTCCCTGCAGTGGGGGCAGAGGGTTGCCTGAGGCATCAGTCTTAGATCTACATTGATTAGCCCAATGTTTGCCCTGCTTGCATCTAGGGCAAACAGTAGCCGGGATGGGGGCCCTATTTGTAGGACCTGATGGCTTTTGTTCAAGAGGATTCTGGCCCTGATTTGTGGAAGTCTGAGGGCACTGTTTAGCAAAATGTCCAAGTTGATTACATTTAAAACAGGTCTTTTGTCCGCTCATGGAATGCATGAGAGCACCTATGGCCATAGTGACCCCCTGGGTGATACCCTGGGAAAGTTTATGAGCAAAAGGGTCTGCATCATTGCATAGTCTGATCATATCATCAAGAGTGCCATTTTTAAGTTTTCCTCTGAGGATGGAGCGGCAGGTCGAGTTAGCATTTTCATAGGCCAGTTGTTTTAAAAAGCGGCTGTTACTTTCCTCTACCCCAAGAACTCTTTCTGCTGTTTCTAGAAGGTGCCCCACAAATTCATTATAAGGTTCATGAGGGCCTTGAATTATTTTAGTTAGGGGCGTGGTCATTGACCCTTTAGAGGGAACTGCATGCCAGGCACCCATGGCAGCCTCAGCTGTTTGTGATAAAATTCCTGTAGGGAGTTGGACCTGTAGCCATTCTGAGAGATATCTGCCTTGGCCAGAAAGCTTATTAAGGCTCCAACTCGCGGTGGATGTTCTTTTTTGATTTTGAGTGGCCAGGGCTTGACATCAATCTAGGAATTCTGCCCTCCAAGCCAAATATTGTCCACGTGAGAGGACCGCCTGGGTTACGCGGTACCACTCTGAGGGGGTAAGATGACCTCCTCCTGAGAGGGCCTCTAGCATAGAGAGGGTGAAAGGGGCAGTAGGACCATAGTCGCGGACTGCCTTATTGAGTTCTTTAAGTTTTTTTTTTTTGTTTTTGTTTTTGTTTTTGTTTTTGTTTTTCGAGGTAGGGTCTCACTCTAGCTCAGGCTGACCTGGAACTCACTCTGTAGTCTCAGGGTGGCCTCGAACTCTCGGCGATCCTCCTACCTCTGCCTCCCGAGTGCTGGGATTAGAGGCGTGCGCCACCACGCCCGGCTTTAAATTTAAGTTTTTAAAATCTTGTTGTATCGGGGTTTTCAATGTCAGCCTCATTTAAACATCTGTCTAAATTTTCTTCATCTTCAGTATTATTTTCTATCTCAGAGTAATCACCTGAATCATCGCCTGTTTCCCCTCCCTCAGTAGTAGAATGAGGGGGATGGTCATCAGTAGAAGGATTAGAGCTAGCAGCATGACGGGTTAGAACAGGAAATGTTAAGGGAACAGGAGGTTTAGGAGATTTTTTAGATTTAAGATTCTTAGGTGAAGAAATGCCACAAGAGGGCACGCGCATGCCAGGAGAGCCGAAGACAGTTTGTTTAACAGCAAATTGAAGGGCCACAAGATCTCTAGAGAGATCAGAATATTCTTGTTGTAATGTTAAAATGTCTTTTAGATCTTTAATTTGCTTGGTTAGCTGCTCTTTAGCTTGTAATAAAGGCATAGTAGAAGTAGCAAGTGAAGGAGGGAGCGGCATTGGCAGGGTCGGATATGGAGGAGGGTGAGAGGAGCCAGCATGGGCTGTGAGGGTATTATGAGGAGGGGGCCAATCAGAATTATGGTAGGTTGCGGCAGCTTCCTCGAGATCACTCTCCTCAGAGGGGGGTCAAATGGTCAGGGGGTTTAGCCTTAAAAACGGGAAGAGTTAATGGGTCTTTAACAGACGGAAGGACAGAAGGTTCAGGCTTTTGATTTATATCTGGCTGAGAAGGATATATGGGACAGGGGGCCCCGGAGTCTGCTTCAGGAGGTATTGAGATCGAGACAGATGGGCAAGGCGAGGAGGGATTTTTATCTTTTGATTCAAGGGAGATATCAGAAGCAGCGTGAGAAAGAGGTTTGAGAAATTCTTCTGCAGACAACAGAATTTTGGTAGAATGAGAGCCATGCAGAAGGCTATTGATAACATTCCAATAAGTGAAAGCATGGTGAGAGACAGCGTCAGGACCCTCCTTATGTAGCAATTCATCAAGTTCTCGACCTACTTTTGCCCAAGTATATGGGTGAATACTAGGACCATAGATAATAATCCATGGACAGACATCAGAAATGAACATGAAAAATTGTGACAATTCCTTTTTTGATACTCTAATTCGTCTTTCCCTGAGAGAGGCTTTAATATCCTTAATAAAGAGTGCCTCTTTGGAAATAGATTGACCCATCTTTGATGGGAAGGAGGAAGTTACTCACCAGGGAGCCATCACTTCATGAGCGGTGAGGACGTTCCCAAATCGAAGCCGCGATCGGCGATGATGTCCTAGGATGCTGAAATGTGTTTTCCGACCAGAGGATGGTCCGTACATCGAGCCCACGTTGGGCACCACTTGTCCTGGGGAGCGCGAGGGGGAACAGGCCTGTGAAAAGATGGGTGAGAAAGATGGAACGAGACCAAGCAAATGGTTGTCAAGGTTTGTTTATTAGTCTCCAAACATCAGTTTTTAAGCATAGCGAAAAGAATGAAGTAAGAGAGGGTTTTGGGTGGGGGACCAGGTCTTGTGTAAGTTCCCAGAACATTTTATGGTTTTTCTCGGAATGACCAGTGATTTCTCAGAATGACCAGTGATTTCTCAGAAAGACCAGGAAAGCTTACAGTTCCGGGTATTCTGCCATAAAGTATAGGTAAGTAAAGGTTACAATGTCCCCATGAAGGGTGTTTCCACATACCAAGGTTTCGGCCCAAGTCTCCAACACTATCTCTGTCTCTTTCTCTCTCACATTTAAAGAAGAAAAATACTTTCTTTTCCTTGTGGGGGCGGGGGGACGTCAACGTGCTCAACACAGGTTTCTGAAGAGTGAGGGCCTCCTTGGCCAGCATCTGTCATGTGTACCTAGGAATTTTATTGTGATTCAATTCCTATTCAAAATCCATCCAGAAGGAATTAAAGAACCTATGTGAGTGGCGTTCCACCCAGAAGCAAGAGTCCTGCCGCCTGTGTCATTGTATGGAAGCAAAGCACCGCTCCTTAGAAGTCCTGGAGTTGTCAGCCTCTCTCTTAAGAACCTGGACCAGCATCCCTGCACGTTTCAGAAAAGGGGACACCTCATCATCACCAGGGACAAAGGTAAGTGGGCAGTCCACGCAAGTGGACTCAGGCATTCTCAACGATTTTGAAATGACTGAATGATTGATGTGTGAGGCAGCCTCTCCTGTTCTGGCAGCTGGCCCGGCACTCATGGAGGCCCTCCTCCTTCAGCCAATAAAGGATACTTTCTGGAGCTCTCTTATTCCCAGAGAAACACACCCTCTGGGCCCTGCTCCCTCACATTTCAGACATCCCCATTCCAGTAGGCTCAACACATGTAAGTGAGGGTGTGAACGGAAGAAATTGCTCAGTTTGAACAAGAACGACTCGGGCAGGCATATGGCCGTGGCTCAGCTGCCTTCGTGGATGGGATAAAACTGACCCATTTTCTGAAGACAGCTGCTTCCCTAACCTAGGGTGATAGCTTCACTCTCACGTTAGCTTAGGGAATCGGGAGATTTTGGACCGAGAGAATGCCACGACCATGCAGGGAATATCTGTGTGCTAGGGAATGGAGGCCCCTGACACACAAGCGACTTAAGTGGTCACATGCGCATGGGACATTCAGAGCTTACAGGGGAAGCGAGACACTACCTGAGAGTCCTGAGTCCCTTTCTAGCCGGAGAAATGATGTCTGTTTGAGGTAGCAGACACACAGAAATGTCCCAAGTTCGAGAGGGCAAGCAAAATATGAGTAAAACCCATATGCCTGTATGCACATTCTTATTGCCTTATAGGCCCAGTGCAAAATTGCTCAAGCCAGGCCAGAAAGACTAAGGAGTGTCGGGTTCCAAACGTGTACTCTGAGGGTTTGTGCACGCATTCGCTGGCTCTCGAGAGCCATCGTGACCAGACAGTGGGTGGAGGTGGAATGAAGGGCCAGAAGGATAAGTATTGGAAAATCATGGACATGCCCCTGGTTCACTGAGTAACGTTCACACACATCAAGAAAAATACGGTAAGTATGTAACAAACGGTCCACTGGGAACACAGTTAGACTTTGCTGGGGCCTCACTTGCTCCTCACAATGATGACAAATTCAGGCTACGTCCTGAATTCCAGTTCAGCCACTACTGTTGCTCAAGAATATCTGGAAATAGCAATGGAAAGAAGACCAGGCAGGGGAACTGTGGGAACAGGGAGATTGCCTGGCATTTAGAGCTTTTCGCAGGAAAGTCAAAGGAACCCAGTTCGAATCCCCGGGATGCATGCGAGCCCAATGCACAAGGGGGCGCCCATGTGCGGTAGGGCACCCGGTGTGCCGGTTCCCTTTATCTCTCCCTTTCTCCTCCCTATTTCTGCCTGTATCTCTCTCACATTTAAATAAGTAAAATACTTTCTTTTCCTTGTGGGGGCGGAGGGCCGTCCATGTGCTCAACACAGGTTACTGAAGAGTGAGGGTCTCCTTGTCCAGCACCTGTCATGTGTACCTAGGAATTTTATTCGGATTCAATTCCTATTCAAAACATCTCCAGAAGGAATTGAAAACCTATGTGAGTGGGTTCCACCCTGAAGCAAGAGTCCTGCCACCTCTGTCATTGGGTGGAAGAAAAGCACCTCTCCTTAGAAGTCCTGGAGTTGTCAGCCTCTCTCTCAAGAAACATGGAGCAGCATCTCTGCACGTTTCAGACAAGGGGACAAATCATCATCTGAAGGGACTGGGGAAAGTGGGCAGTCCACGCGAATGGACTCAGGCGTTCTCGACGATTTTCAAATGTCTGAATGTTTGATGTGTGAGGCAGCCACTCCTGGTCTGCCAGCTGGCCCGGCATTCTTGGAGGCCCTCCTCCTTCAACCAATTAAAGGATACTTTCAGGAGCTCTCTTATTCCCAGAGAAACACACCCTCCGGACCCTGCTCCCTCACATTTCAGACATCCCCATTCCAGTAGACTAAACACTTGTACATGAGGGAGGGAACCCAAAAAAATTGCTCAATTTGAGCCACAGCGACTTGGGCAAGTGTATGGCTATGCCTCAGCCACATTTGTGGATGGGATCAAACTGGCCCATTTTCTGAAGACAGCCGATTCCCTGACCTAGGCTGATAGCTTTGCACTCACCATAGGTGAAGGAATCGGGAGCTTTTCGGACCGAAAGAATGCCACGACCATGCAGGGAATCTCTGTGCAATAGGGAAAGGAGGCCCCTGACACACACGTGACTTAAGTGGTCACATGCGCATGCGACATGCAGAGCTTACAGGTGAAGTGAGACACTACCTATGAGTCCTGAGCCCCTTTCTAGTCAGAGGACTCACGTCTGTTTGAGGCAGCAGACATACAGACGTGTCCCAAGTTCAAGAGGACAAACACAATGTGAATAAAACCCATATGGAAGTATGCACATTCTTCATGCCTTATAGGCCCAGGGCAAAATTGCTGAAGCCAGGCCAGGAAGACTTAGGAGTGTTGGGTTCCAAACGTGCACTCTGAGGGTATGTGCACACATTCACATGCTCTCGAGAGCCACTGTGAGCCGACAGTGGATGCAGGTGCAATGAAGGACCAAAAGGGTAAGTATTGGAAAATCACGGACGTGCCCCTGGTTCACTGAATAACGTTCACACAAATGAAGGAAAATATTGTAAGTATGTAACCCATGGTCCACTACGAACACAGTTAGACTGTGCTGTCCCCTCACTTGCTCCTCACAATCATGACAAATTCAGGCTACGTCCTGAATTCCAGTTCAGCCGCTAGTGGAGCTCAGGAATAGCTGGAAAAAGCAAGGGAATGAAGACCAGGCACGGACACTGTGGGAACCAGGAGGTGGCCTGGCCGTTAGAGCTTTTTGCTGGGAAGCCAAAGGA